>JAMPIV010002597.1:0-202500 GCA_024509875.1 Oreohelix idahoensis | reverse complement strand
TTCTTCTTCGTTTTATCAGTTAAATCTATTAGTGGCATAGACATCCCATGTCTGTTCGTCTATTTGATTATCTGCCTCCTGTTTTCTTCTACGGGGTTCCTGTGGGTTTGTGAAGAGACAAAGAAAGAATATGGCGACTGCCCCCCACGGGGATGTCTTTTGAGGTGAATGATATGAGGTTGGCAACCTCATCATGTAAAACGAATCGCTACATAAACAACAACTGAATATATCTATTTTTAGAGTTTGCCCTCATTATGAGGATTTTTTTTTTCTTTATTGGTTGAATCATCATATAGCAACCATTGTAGCTGGTCTTTTTGCTGGAAGCCTGCTGCAAGCATTCACACGTTCATGCAGCGATGGTTTCTGTGGCAGCTTGTTTTACGTTATGAGGTTGGCAGCCTCCTGCACAACCTCTACTTTAGTTGCCTTGTACGCAGCAATGATGAGGCTGGCAGTTTAGCAAAGGAAGGTGGAAAGCTACCTCAACTTGATACAAGGATAACTTTTGAAGAGGCCAAAGAGTTTTATCAGAATCAGATATAGGAACCAATGAGATGCAGAGCATCCAGGTCACACACACAATGATGCATATTACCAGCTCAGCTAAAGAGAACAAGTGGTAATCTTCAGGCACCGCGCGAGCCACAACAGATTGGGATATCATCTACTCAACAAGCTAACGACAGGAACTACCGATGAGTGTAACTATGTCACAGATACAATGATGGCTGAATATCTGCTTCAAAGATGCCAAACAATATGAGGAACAGAGAAAGTACGTATGATCGACTCCAGTACCATTCCTGGAAAAACTCTATGGGGATGCACAAACCCTGAAGCTGATTACTATCTTTGAAAATATTCAAGTAGACGTCTGAGAGTGTACGAAGAAGAGGAAGGACGACACGTCTGAGAGTGCAGTAGACCTGTTCTTTGCCCGTCTCTACAGAGACACCCCGGCAACTATACGGGGCACTGGATGAACAGCATCGGTCGTAAATTATAAAGGCATCTCAGCAGGAACCTCAGGTGACGTAAGCACAGCTAAAAGAATCCTTTCAAGTTTGTCTACCCTTTGTTTTGTGTTGCTGGCGGTTTGAAAATACCAGGCAGCCATTGTTAGTCTTTGTACCACCCGCTGTAAACTGTACCAAACGGGGATTCAGCAAACCAAGATAAGTTCGCATTCTTATCAACTTGGAACAGATACGCGGTAGTCATACAAATAGTACAAGGAGCCATTGTTTGCATTGTCGGTACAAGAATCACTTGTCTCATTGACTGATATAGCATTAAAGGTCAGGTCTCTTTTATACTGTTTGTTAACTTTGGTACTTGTTTTTTTTTTTTTTTTTTTTTTTGCGTACGTTGTTTTGCGTACGCCCGCTATTACTCGAGGCGAAATCTCAGGTTAGTATGTCTAACCTGAGACTGATGTTTACGTGAGTATCCCTTTTTTTCGTGTACAGAGACAGGTGTCCCTCGCCATTCAGGCAGACACTCGCCGATTTCGGAGGTACCCATTAGAGCTGGGTCGGCCCAGGAGCCGCCAGTCGCTGGTCGACGACACTACTTGAAATGTCCTCGCCACGGCTCGAGGTAATCCAGTCCAAATCCCGGTCGACGAAAAAGCTTCAATTGTCCTCGCCCGGGTTTGATCCTGGGTCACCCGGTCGCCAGCGCAGTTTGGTAACAACTACACCAGTGCGGCTCCCTGGTACATGTAAATACTGCTTTCAAACTACTGTAGAAAGGCGATTATCCGAACGTTGGTTATCTGAAACGTCAATTATCCGAGCTACCTGCGCCGTAAATAAATAAATAAATAAATATTACTGAATCTACTTTTAGTGCATTAATTGTTATTCCGAAGTATTACTCCTTGTCACAGGATTTACTCCCCTTGCTCTACAGTGATGGTCCAACAGTGGCCACAATTCAGAGTGTCTACTGAGGGTCTTCAAAGATGTCTACATTTCGCTCAAGATTACAGAAAATGACACGTAGCGCAATGATGTCGGCGATAAGCATAAATGCTAGGAAAAGAGAACAGAGAATTCTGTCACACTCCTGTCGCTTAATGCATTCTTTTTCAATTATTTATTCTAAGATGTGTGAAGTATTAAATAGAAATAGTCTTAATTTGTCATTACAGGAGTCAAAAATCTAATTTTTACTTTAGCTACTGTGTAATTTATAGCTGAAACTATGTAAAACAATTAGGTCAGCTCTAAATAAATATAATATACATTGATTCTTCAAACCATTTCCTAAATCAATGTTTTTATAATACTTCTAATTTTAAACTACAGGAGTAATAACCTTGCGTAAAATAATTTAATTGTAGGCCTAATTACATTTTATTTCATATGTTGTTGTTGCTGTTATCTATCCAGCGGCGCTTGGGCTCTCGCCTTTCTGCCCAATGCCATGTAGTGGTATCTACATGTTTTTTCTTTGTTTCTCCGTGTAAGGCGTTCCACTTATCTGGTCTCAGAGGAAGGAGAATTTTCCTAACATCTTGGAGTCCTGGACATTCAAAGAGGTGGTGGTCAACAGTTTCGTAGTGGTAGTTATATAGCAGGCACTCTAGAGTGTGTTGTGGTTGGATTCTGTTCAAGTGATTGTTGAGTGGTATATGCTCTTTGTTTCGTTTAAACTGGGTATTCGTACGCATTTTTGATTATCATAACTATTTGATTAACCGAACCAACCTTGGTCCCAATTAGTTCGGATTGTTGACGCTCTACTGTATCTTTTTTTTTTTTTGGTCATATGGCTGTCATATGTCTGTCAAATATCTCTTTACGACAGGGGGGTGGCATAAGATAGCTATCAATTTCTATGTATCATAGACAGGGCCGGATTAAGGCCAACTGATGCCCTAAGCACAGCCCCCCCCCCAATTGTGCCCCTCACCCCCTCACACACCCCCATCTCGCCCAGGCGCTTCCATTGCTTAACTGACAAGACATTAAGACTATAAATGCTGAAGAGACTGAAAATTCAATTTTCTTCCCGGCCAGACTCCACTGAAATGCATGCAGAAAAACGGTGGTAAGACAGGCAAACATACTGAACTCTAGGTCTATGTCTGACACTTTCAGTCACTCACCATACCAAAGAAAACGTTTTTTTTTTTTTTTTAAACAATTCGGATTAAAGTCGACCACGGGAGATATTGAAAATTTAAAAAAAAATCGACTAAAGACGACTGTGGCAGTGAAAGTGATGAGAGTTAAGGGCATGATAGCTAGAGGGAAAATTCTGTGGTGCTCCCCTTCCCTTGGTGCCCTAAGCATGTGCTTATTTTGCCTAATGGTTAATCCAGCCCTGATCATAGAGGATGATTTGGTAGATATCTAGGTGACAGATGAGGAACAGTCAAATAATGTTAAAGCTATAAAAATTGTGGACTACTACTCGGTTTTTCATCTGTATTAGTTAATCTATCCCGCTGGCATTTACAAATGTGCAACCTTACATACTTACCTAGTCGTTCCTCTTCTACCCTGGGGTGTAGAGGTTTCCCAGAGAGAGCGCCATACTATCCTATCGGCTGTCTTCCTCCTGGCCTGGTTCCAGTCTAGTCCTCGGTCCTTCAGAGATTGTCTAATGTTGTCCTCCCAGCGGACTCTGGGTCGTCCTGGGGGTCTGGATCCCTGGCTCTTAGTTTCCCATACTTGTAGTGGTAGCCGATCTTCTCCCATTATGTAGACATGACCAAACCATCTACTTGGGTCTGCATGAGCTTGGTTTTAAGGTCATGCCGTATCGTCTGGTTGCGGACCATATCTCTTTTTGTTACTTCGACCACCTTCCTCAGATAATTCATTTCTGAGGTTTGTAGCTGGCGTTTATGGGTTGTAGCCATTGCCCATGACTCGCATCCATACGTCTTAAAAGTGTGGCATCTTCAAGATTAATGGTATTTTTTTCCCGCGATCTCATTGAAAACTCACGAGCTATCTTACAAAAATTATCTCTAATCGTGAACTGCATGAGATGGGAATGCGATCCTTTCTTTTAAGTTAACATTCGTTACAATAGCATTTAGTTTGAATTTCCTCCGCTCTGTTCACGTATTTACATAGGATCCGTCGGTTATATTAGGGCACATGCCCAAATATAACAGACCATGTGGTCTGGTTATTCTTTTTATGAAATTGCAGGAAGCAGAGATAAATGTTATATATAGACAGCACTTGCCCCATGTCGATCCCGGGGGGATCTATAAAGAGGCAAGATGTCAAACAAGGCTACTAACATGAGGTTGTGCAAGGCTACTAACATGAGGTTGTGCAAGGCTAGTAACATGAGGTTGTGCAAGGCTACTAACATGAGGTTGTGCAAGGCTACTAACATGAGGTTGTGCAAGGCTACTAACATGAGGTTGTGCAAGGCTACTAACATGAGGTTGTGCAAGGCTACTAACATGAGGTTGTGCAAGCAGCTGGCAACCTCATTATGTAAAACAAATTGCATTCCATCACACAACGCGATTCTTCTTTTATAACATATCATGGACTCAGTTGTAATCTGAGCAGCTTCTTCTTGTTGGGCTAGTTGAAGCGCTGGTCCCTCGCGGCAAAGGTGCGGGGTTCGAATCACCGTACTGCCACGCTCCAGCTTACCCAGCTTTAAATGGGTGCCCTGACTCTGCTCTTGAGTTAGGGAAGGAAAAGGTAGCGAGGATGCTGGACCTAGTGTAGTGAAGTCTCTAACTATTCGTTCAGAGCTTCAACAAGAAAATGAAAATAACTAAAAAAGATAAAAGTAGTTCCATTGCAGATACTGCCGCAGGGAAGTCTCTAACACCACTTCACTACGGCAGTATCTGCTATGGGACTCCATTTGCCTTGTTTAAGTTATTTTCATCTTCTTGTTGAATCTCTAAACGAATAGCTTATTGGCGTGTCTTCCTTTTAAACTTTGATTGCTAGCTACTAGCCATGCTATGTAAAATCAGTTTTACAGTATGGATATGAATGTTACACCTCAATAAACAATCAGATAAACCGAATGCGGCAACAGTAATGTGTTTCTTGAGGAGAAATTTACGCTTATCGTGGACAGTAATGACATCAAATATGACAATATTGAAACTCAACAACGTTAAATATTAAACTTGATACGGTTGTGCATGTGACTAGTCAGTGGAGTCTCCATGGTCCATATGGAGTCAAAACGGATGATGATGATGGTGAGGAAATATTAAATAGTATGATGAGATCGCTGCTATGAAATAATTTTGTTTCGTATTTTGTTTTGTTTTGTTTTTTTAAGAAAAACAGGAAAGAAAATAGACAGGAAGAATAAATCGGTCAAATACTTAGAAAGAAATATTTGAAAAAATTGGTAACAAACGGAACAATCACTGAAAAGGAAGACAGACTTGCGATAACACGACAAGATCGTTAGGAAAGCTCCAGATGTGAGTAGTACTTGAACACTCAAAAGACAGGCAGTTGGCAACACTGTTAAGCATGAACATAATGATAATACCCTTTCGCAGTGGTCGGACCTTCTCCGTGACTCATGTATGGGAATTATTCCCACCGAGTAGATAATAATTTTATGTTTAATCTTTTATGTTGCGTTTGGCATTTCAAAACTCGTAACTATAACATTTATGAGACATGTGACATGAGAATCACAGTTTGCTGACATCGGTTTGTGGGAACGGCTGTGTTTATGTCAGTCACTGGAATTATAGGACGTATTGTAGTGGACTGTTTCCTTAGGGATGCGGCCGGACGCATCGGATTCAGTAAGCTCAAGACAGGAACTACTGATGAGTATACATATAATCATCATCACCCTTCCGATCCCCAAGGAGCAAAGGCCTTCAACAAACGTCTGCCAAGTCTTCATGTCACGTGCCATCAGCTCATGGTTTGTCCATGTCTTATTCATACCCTTCATGTCTATCCCCAGTTCTCTTCTCCGTGGGTTATTTATTCTCCCTCTGCCTCTCTCCCCCTGGGTATTCCAGGACAAGGACTGTCTTGTAAAGATATCAGTAGATTTCCTCAGAGTGTGTCCTATCCTTCTCCAGCGTAGACTTCTCATGAAGGCAAAGGAAGTGAGACAGGGACCTGTTCACCCTCACCTCATAAATCTTTACCAATTAAAGTGAAGTCTCTAACACTTCCCTCGCCGACTCTAGTATCTGCTATGGGACTACCTACCTTTACGCGGGGATTCCAGAGGAAATACTGCCTTGTAATACTATCAACTGCTTGATTCAATATATGCCCTAACCACCGCTATGGTCTTACCCTCACTGCTTGTTCCGCCGGTGTTAGTCTGAGCTTATAACCAAATACACATCCTTTATTTTGTCATACCATTTCATTTCTTCTATTCAGTGGCCGTAACTACCGCCCGGCTGAACCGGCTACGTCCCAGGGGGTCCCAGCCCCGAGTAGGCCCCAATGTGTAGTGGTCGAAATGGAACCTCACCTTTATATACATCCTTTTAATTTCTTGTTCCAGTGTTCAAACGTCATACGAGGATCCCTTTCGACCACTACACTTCGGGGCCTACTCGGGGCTGGGGCCGGGAGGTTCAGCCAGGCGGTAGTTCAGTTCTGATTGGCAGAGTGGTTAGAGCGCCGGTCTCTCGCGGCAAAGGGTGCCGGGTTCAAATCACGGTACTGACACGCTACAGTCTACCCAGCTGTAAATGGGTACCCTAACTCTGTTCTTTGAGTTAGGTAAGGAAAATGCAGCGAGGAAGGAAGCTGATCATCCCACCTCTCGATACTGTACCTAGTATGATTAAGTCTCTAACACTTCACTCCCTTACGGCAGTAAATGCTATGGGACTATCTTTTTATCAGTTTACGATGACAAAGGGATAGGAAAGATACACAAAGACTTGGAGGGGATGGTACAGAACGGGTATATAAGTTTATAAACTAATAAAACGGTATTTAATCAGTTTTACTAATAACAGTTCACATGAGACAAGGGACGTTTCGGGTTTTACCCTTCGTCAGCCACAAACAGGTGACAAAGACAAAAATTACATATAGGTACTACAAAACTATACGATGATGAGAAACAAACAACAAATGGGCGATCGTAAAATCTAAAAGAAAAGAAATACTGAAACAAGAAAGTAAATAATCCAACGAAACGAAAAAAAGAAGAATAAACAAAACTGTGGAACTTTCCTGTGACAAGAGACTACCGTTTTCTTCCACGGATTATTTGCATCGAGCTAAGCTAACTTTAACTAGTTCCACAGTTTTGTTTATTCTTCTTTTTTTCGTTTCGTTGGATTATTTACTTTCTTGTTTCAGTATTTCTTTTCTTTTAGATTTTACGATCGCCCATTTGTTGTTTGTTTCTCATCATCGTATAGTTTTGTAGTACAAATATGTAATTTTTGTCTTTGTCACCTGTTTGTGGCTGACGAAGGGTAAAACCCGAAACGTCCCTTGTCTCATGTGAACTGTTATTAGTAAAACTGATTAAATACCGCTTTATTAGTTTATAAACTTATATTCCTTACCAGTTTTACTGCAGCCTCTTAATTATTTACTTATACAGAACGGGTGGATTTTTCACAAATTTGTTGAATGGCTACCGCCCTCGCGGAGTTGAGAGATTATTATAATGACGATGATGATGATGATGATGATGATGATGATGTAGAGCGAAGTTAAATTATTGATACATATTTGCCCTACATATATTGTTCATAGTTGTCAAATCCATTACGTGTGTGCACGGGGGGGGGGGGGGGGGGGGGGGGGGGGGGGGGGGTGCGGTGGGCGGGGGGGGCCTTACAGTGTAGTTACGCTACTGCTTCTATTCCTGGCAAGCACCCAGTTATGAAATTGTGTTTGCTTAAAGTAAACTTTGGCTCAGCAATCATACAGAATTATATATTCTCATTCGGCCTAGTTATACTTTTCCTACTCTGTGACACGAATGAGTGCACAATCTATATAAATAAAAGGCAAAGTATGTTTCTATGTTCTTAATACAAATCCGCATGCCTTATTATTTCTTGATGAATTTAGGCAGAGTCTCTTTAGATACCGCCGTGTAACGCCATGCCGTTATTTTATAATTTAATATTGTAATTATGACATTATGAGTAATTAAAGTTTTTCGTAAGAAATGTAAAGAAGCCACTTATTTCTCAAGGGCCATAATCAAATAAATACATATCCAATAAATATCAAGGGACGTAATACACATGTTAAAACTATTATTTTATGTTTGTTATTAATGACGGCCTTATTGTTATTAATGACGGCCTTATTGTCTCAATATATGCCCTAACCATATCAGAAATTTGCATATTTTACAAGATAATTAAAAGTGTTTAACTAAACACTTTTACTTTAACAGGAAATAGAAGAAAAAAAAAACCAGTTTTCTGCAGCACTTCCTTTTTTTTAACTATGTAATTTTAATGGCACTCATTTGGCCAAGCGGTTTCAAATTCGATCAGAGCTGTATCGATTCATATATTAAAACCAACGGATGTTCTTTAACGCGCCCCCCCCCCCCCCCCCCTTCCTTTCCTCTGGTCTATCATTTCTAAATGTTATATATCCTTGATAGTTACGTTTTTGTTGGGGGCTTAGGAGGGTTTCTTGTATTGCAAATATGGGTTTTGATTTCTTATATTGCCCCACAATAGACATCAGGTTCTTCCTGGCACCCCTACAGTTCCACTGAACTACTTTTATAGCTCTATGGTCTCTAGTCTCCATCTTCTATGGTTATCATAGTTATGTTTTTGTTTTTAAATTTTGTTGTTTGTTAGTTTCTCTATGTACTTTTTGTTTTGTTTTGCCCACCATCTCTCATGTTCTCTACAAACTCCTCATTCCAAGTAACCATTTTACTCCGCACTCTTTCTACTAAGTATGGCAGGAGTAGTTCAACTGTTTCCTTAATTTTTTCTTCCATGTTTTCTGTTTTCCTGCTTTTTAAAATTTTTCGGACTCTTGCCTTTTTTCTTCTGTTAAAATTGCTCTTTCAATCTCTATTTTCCTTAGGAATTCTTCATTAGGCTCTTTTATTTCTGTTATTTTTTTTGAGGTCTCTTTCTATTGCCTGTTGTGCTATTTTAATTTCTTTTAATACCTGCCAGGCTTGGGTGAGGTTATGTTCTGTTTCTTCTGTGTTGTTTTCTTCTTCGCTGTTGCTTATGCGTGTTCTACTTTCACCTTCTTTCTGTATTTTCTCCTTTATGTTTTTTACTTCAGTGGTTATTTGTTTTATTTGTTTCTTGAGTTATTTTCTTGGCAGTGTTGAAGGTGGCTGTTTGCTTTCTGTTTTTCTTTGACTTTCCAGATTGATGTGTTTGTTTCTAGAGCTTCTTTAAGTATGTATTTTGTCTCTAGTAAGACAAGGCACCCCTGGTACGTGGCACTGTGGTTACCCTGGCAGTTTGTACATCTTACGTTTTTATTTTCTTGTTAGTAATCTTTGTCCTCTTTAGCCATTGCGCAGTCTCCATGTTTGTGTGCTCCCGCACAGAAACTACATCTTGTTGCTCTTTTACAAGCACGCAAGACTTGTAGAAGCTCTGTATAGCATGAATCAGAGGTGCTGGAGTGTTCTTCCTTGCCAAACAGTCCCAAAGTTTGCTCCAGGAGATCCTGTCAAACGCCTTTTCCAGATCTATTAAACAGATGGATCTCACTCTTATACTCAAGGGCCTTTTCACTCAGCTGTCTGAGTGTGAAGATTAGGTACTTCGGTTTGCTCGGAATCCACACTGGACCTCATCCAATTGTAGCTCAACTAGGCGTCTGAGTCTTTGCTCTAGGATTCTAGAGTAGATTTTACCAGGGACACCGAGAAGGGATATGCCTCTATAGTTTTCACATTGTCGATTGTCACCCTATTTGAAAATCGGTGTTATGATGGCAATCTCCCAATCCTTTGGTATGGTCTAGTTGCACCACGCTGCCTTTAGGATCCTTAAGAGTAATAGGTCGCCTGCTGCTCCCATGTACTTAACCATTTCTGGTGTTATACCATCATGCCCTGCTGCTTTGCTCATCTTGATTTTCTCCGGTGCTGCCTTCAGTTCTTCAATCTGTATGTCATCTTCACCACCATTGGTGTTCTCTTCTATGCTAGTGGTTATCATTTCTGATGCTTGACCTTGCTCACCATCAAGGAGTTCTGAGAAATATTCTTTCCATCTTTCCAATACTTCCTTCGGGGCAGTAAGCAATTTGCCTTGCTTGTCCTTTATAAATTTAAGAGGGCACTGTTTTTCCTTCCTCGTGTTCTTTAGGGTCTTATAGAACAATTTATGGTTTTCTTGCGCATCTTTTTCTAACTTTTCTCCAAATTCTTCCCAGGACTTCTGTTTTGCTGCTAGCACCTTGTTCTTTGCTTCTGTTCTGAGTGTCACATATTCTTTATATTTCTCTATTAGTCCTGCTGTGTTTTTAGCTCCTAAGTATTGTTTCCATGCCATTTTCTTCTCTCTTATTTTCTTTTTAACTTCCTCTGTCCACCATGGTGTCCTCTTTCTCTTGTTCCCAAGTCGGACTTCACCACATGCTTCTGCAGCAGCTGTCTTTATGATGTCCTTGAATTTAAGCCAGAGGATTTCCAAGTCATCAGGTTGTTCTTCTGTGTTGCTCACCGCTGCAGCATTAAGAACCTGATATCTGGTCTTAATTTCTGGCTCTCTCAGCTTGTAGGTCTTAATGCTCATTTCTCCTGTTCCTTTACTTAGTTTCGTGCTTGATGTTAGGCAGTTCCTAGGCTGAGCAACTCTTTCAGTTGTTCTTTTGATTTTAAGCAGGTAGTGATCACTTCCAATCTCTGGCCCCCTCCAGACTCTAGCATCCCGGACATACTTGAATGAGCTCCTCTTATTGCATAGTCGGTCACTGACTTCTCATCCTTTGTTGGTTCACATCTAGTGTAAGCATGTATGCGCTTATGGGGGAACTTTGTGTTTGTAATGATCAGATTCTGTTCACTGCAGAATCTAAGGAGACGCTTTCCATTGTCATTGAGATTATCTTCTTCATATCCTCCGATAACTCCACCCCATCTAGCATGGTCATTTCCAACTCTGGCATTGAAATCTCCGAGCATGATAATTTCATCTAGACAGTCATCCACTGTCCTTTGAAGCAGCTCGAAGAATTCATCCTTGACCTCTGCTCTCTCATCCTCATTTTGCACGTACACTATGACAAGGTTGACTATGGTTTTTCCTTTTTTTTTTAGTTTTACAACCATAATGCGCTCCGAGACAAAGTTCCATCCCTTGATATTATCTTTTTGGTTTTTCGCCACAATGCAACCCTCGCCCCCTTTATTCTATTATTATCTTTCAGATGTGGGTACACCACTGTAGAGCAGCATGTCGCCATCGAGGTCATGACTCCTTGTCTCTTATTCTTCGTTTCCGTTATAGCCAGGATTTCTAGTTTTGCTTTCCTCATCTCTACCACCAGCTCCTCTTCTTTCTCATTTATACTTCTTGTGCTCCATGTTCCATAAGTCGTAGTCCGTTCCAGTTCGTCGCCTTTAGAATCAGTTCAGTTTTTTCTCTAGTATTGCTCGTAATCGTGATTTAAAGCAAACAGGTGATTGGCCTGTTGTGCCTTTGCATGGTGGATGGGCTGCCTCCTTACGGCCTCCGTGCAGGCCGCCCTCCTTTTCAGCCGGGCTAGGGACCGGCCTTGGCGGAGTTCATTTTCACTCGAATATTAAAATATTATAGTTTGATTACTTGATTTTTACATTTCCTAAGTTTCCTAAACAGTTACTAGAAAAATCCGGGTAACGCCGGGTACTTACAGCTAGTTTCAAATATTAAAACAACTTTTGTTTCATGTGTTCCTTTCCTTTGTCGCTCCTTATTGCGGATGGATCAATCACTGCAGTAGCCTTTATGTAGAAAGCCTACACAAAAGCACTGATGTGCTCTTAAAGTAGCGATTTGTACAGCCATTTGTTTTACACGGTGAGATTGCCAGCCCATGATTGCAGTACCTCACCTAAGCCGCCTCTGACAATTTTCCTGGTGTGAGTGGGGACCTTATTATTTCTTTATCTGAATACACACTCCCCCGGGAACCCCATAGGGCATTAAAACAACTGGATAATAACACGTATGGCGATACATGTTTGATAAGACACGTGAATTGTCATAACTGAAGCGACACTATAAAAGAAACACCGTACTAAGTCGCCGTTGTACTGCTTTATTTTATCTCCGCTTTCGGCAAAAATTGACCTGAGGTCATAAATCGATATAAAATAGTTTAATCTATCATTCTACACAATATCGTACAGACACCAGTTTGGATCATCATGGACAATTTCATTTTAATGTGATATATCTTTCTTTTCAACTACTACCCCAACACTTTTGAACACGTTTTTCTCAAAACAAGCTGAAGCGAAGATGGAATAAAGCAAAATGGCAGCATTAGTAGTATTAGCAGTGGTGATGTTAGTAGTTGTAGTTATGGTTGTTTAGCCACGACAAGCATGGGAAACAAAGAGCCAAGGATCCAGACCCCAGGACGACCCAGAGTCCGCTGGGAGGACAACATTAGACAATCTTTGAAGGACCGAGGACTAGAATGGAACCAGGCCAGGAGGAAGACAGCCGATAGGATAGTCTGGCGCTCTCTCTTCCAAACCTCTACACCTCACGGTAGAAGGGGAACGACTAAGTAAGTATGGTTGTTTAGGGTGCAATAATGGATGCGATCGTAGTTTGTAGCAGTGCCGTTAGTAGCAGTTTGAAATTTGCGGCAGTAATATCAACATTAGTTGCCTCTTACGACACGCAGACGAGAACAGTGATTTTATTCCTTCGAAGACTCATTCCATCCGGAAACCACACTGGGTCATGGCCAGCGTGGCCACGCTGAACTTTGAAAAAAGAAATCTAGATATCGACTTGGGCTATTTTGGGCGATTTTTAGGCTACTTTGAGCTATTTTGGGGCAAATTTTGCCGATTTTTGGCGGTCTAGGTGGCGTTCTTCAAATAATGAAGGAAAATGACACCTAAATGGGACCCAAAAACCAAAGATATAGGTGAATCCACCTAGACATTGCAACGCTGGTCATGGCACAAGACACAACGCTAATTAACAGCATACTCGTAGCTATATTTTTTAACAGTCATAGACTGGGTGATGCGCCAGACAACAGAGGGCAGTCCAAGAGGAATAAGATGGACTACATTTTCTACATTGGAAGATCTGGAATATGCAGATGACATTGCACTGCTGGCACATTCACATCAACACATCCAGGAAAAAACGGATAGACTTAATAAATTTAGCCAGCAGGTGGGCTTGAACATCAATTTAAAGAAGTCTGAGGTCATGACGCTCAATGTGAGCAACCCTGAGCCCATATCAGTAAGGAATCAGCAATTGGTACAGACAGATACCTTCACATACCTAGGAAGCATAGTAACACCAGACGGTGGGGCAGGCAAAGACATCAACATCAGAATGAATAAGGCAAGAACAGCCTTCTTTAGCCTAAATAACATCTGGAAGTCCTCCCAATACAGCACAAGCACAAAATTAAGATTATACCAGAGCTGCGTGCTTTCTGTGCTTCTCTATGGTGCGGAATGCTGGAGAGTCACAGAGAAGGAAATGTCAAAATTGTCCTCTTTTCACACAACATGCCTAAGAAAAATTCACCGCATTTTTTGGCCGAATACCATCACCAACCAAGATCTGCTTACTCGTAGCAAGCAAGAGGACATGCACACCATCATAACTGGCAGACGCTGGAGCTGGGTTGGTCATGTCCTCAGAAGAGACCCCGATGCCATCACAAGAACAGCTATGCTTTGGACCCCTGAAGGAAAGCGAAAGAGAGGCCGACCAAAAACAACTTGGCGGAGGACTGTGGAGGCTGAGATGCAAAGAATGAACCAGAGTTGGGGCACTGTACGAAGGATGGCCACCGACCGTGCAAAGTGGAATCAATTTGTTGTTGCCCTACAAGACGCCACTAGGCGTGATGGCCACTGACTGCTTTGACGGTCGGTGGTTAAGATCGAAGAAGAAGATCGTAGCTATATACACACATACTAAGAGGCAAGAAAACAGCCAGCAACACAGTTTAACAAACGATCCAATATAAGGACGTTCATCATCAGCTGCCATCTCCACAACGATGGTTGGCTGTAATGGATTTCCAACGTCTTCTGTCTCTTGTCTTGGTGGTGCACTCTGATAGATTCTTTTCTGTCCATCGCTTGATGTTATCTTCTTACTTATAGCGATGTCTTCCCCTTGCACGTTTGCCTTCAACTCTTCCTTCTATTATGGTCTTCTGCAGGACGTTACACAACACATAAGACGCGAGAAAACAGGCCAACAACGCGGTTTAAAAGACACTCTGGTATAAGGTCGTACACAATACCACGGTTATAATAGCATTAAACAAAAATGCCGGATGTGTACACAACATGTTCGCCATACTGGAGAATAACATCTAAGCTGTTTGTCACGGTCCAACAGGTAGAACGTAAATAAATCTAAAACACGAAACATGGGGACCTTCACTAACGTAACGTGACTGTGTACTCTATTTATCACGCGAAACATTACCTTCAGCTAATTTGTTTTTATTTTCATTGTAAACATTCTGAAGGGAAAGAAATGTCTGCTTCTTTCGTGATTTCAGAATGTTTTCCTCTGGTTGTTTTTATTTATGTGTTTTGAAGACTTAGTGGAAATGTAGTAAATAGTAGAAGTAAGTAGTATTAGTAAGTAGTAGTAAAGTAGTAAATACAATTAAGTAGTAGTATGTAGTAGTAGTAAGTAGTAGTAAGTACAAGTAGTATCTAGTTAATGTAAGTAGAAGCAGTAGTAGCAAGTAGTAGGAGTAAGTAATAGTAGTATCTAATTAGTAGTAAGTATTAGTAGTAGTATTAGTAGTAGTAGCAAGTAGTTGTAGTAGTAGTAGTAAGTAATGGTAGTATCTAGTTAGTAGGAAGTAGTAGCAGTAGCAAGTAGTAGGAGTAAGTAATAGTAGTATCTAGTTAGAAGTAAGTAGTAGTAGTAGTAGCAAGTAGTAGTAGTGTGGCGTATAATGGAAATAAAGCCTCCTGTATCCTACAGCCTTTCGTGACCTCGGCGTAGTTTTAAGACAACAATTCTCTAACAAAGGCACGTATTTCTCTGCCTGTCTGACTCACCTTTTAATCCACGCCTCTTTTTACATGACCATATCAAAAGAGCTTGTTTACCAACTTTCGCAACCTGTCATTCATAGCAGGGGGCCAACCACGTTCGTTTACGCAAGATTCTCACGCGAGCTGATCTGTCAATATTACGATAACTGGCAGATCGCACGTGGAAAACACGTGGAAGGGTAACGGCCTTTGAAGATTCTCAATAAGGGTAGCAAATCCTGTGATGTTCGTACACTCAGGGGGAGATTAACCCTTTGATCTTCAGAAACGGGGAAAATCTACGGACAATCCCGTTACACGGGAAGCCTCTGTGTCGGTTAGCAACACCGAACAGAAAGACCTTGAAAACCTTTTATCTGGGAAGAAACGTATGAACGAGTGCCGTGAAAGAGTGTGAAAAGTAACATCTTCTAGAGATCTTAAGAACATAATGGTATATAAACAGTCTCCTCAAAATCATTTATCAGTTGTCACTCAGATTTTTTCGGAGAGTCTAAACACGTTATCTAGAACCATTGTGAAAGATGTGTTAATAGCTTCGTGGGGATCTGATAAGTGTGTTCAGAAGGTTATACTGGACACATAGATGAATGCTCTCTTGATGTATAATGAATGAATTGTGGTGTTGTGTGTCAATCCCAATGTTACTTGTATGCCACTGTTAGAGCTAGGCACACAGTAGAATGGTCAACTCGTTCCGACACAGTGTTAAGTATTTAGGTCACCTTGTCCGTCAAGTGTTGAAGCTCTGACAAGGGACAGTGTTGACATGGAGTGAGAATGTAGATGTAATTTACGCGAATGGGTGTACAGTTCTGTTAAGTTGACAGGTCACTCACTCAATCATAGCTTGAAGTCAATAAAGTGTAGACTACTGATGACGTTTCATACATTTATTAATGGACGCACTCTAACATCACAGATACAGTCACTTGAACAGGTTGGCACAAAATCATCGTATACCCTAAAAATGGGTGACAACATCAGAGGTACATACATGTAGCATGTAAATACAATAGAACGATAGTAGGCAAGCACTCAATATTCTGGTTGTCTATCGTCTCATGCTTCAACTGACTAATCGCGTCAGTTAAGGTGAATACATAATCATCAACAATGGTTCACTGTCAGAACCTTCTTCCGGCTAAGTCTCTCAAGCCGTAAATTCATCAAATGTTTATGGCAACAATCTTAAACCACAGTAGTGGGTTTTCATAATATTTAGATCTCTGTACCATCATCAGATAATAGGACCTTTTCTGTTCTCCGACGATGATCCGCTTAGGCAAAGGCGGGATCCAAAATGGCTCTCTCCTCCGTGAGCTTCGCTCACCCAGGATGAAAGATTATGAAGCAGAATTAACCCGTTATTCATACATAAATGTCCTCATTGGGCTTCTATACATTCTGCAATCAATAAGGCTGGTTACATCAAATACTCTAGTGCTGCTAGATAACACGTCATCTTCATCTGTAGTCAGTAATCCTAGATGTACGATAATACGTCTGCCCATCTAGGCTTTAGCAAAAAAATTCAGCAAAAAGGTTTTGGTTTTACCTTGCTTTAGGAAAAACACACTAGCGAATAACGCACGCCATTCCTTGGCGTTAATAATGAACATTGGGAGATTCTCTGATACTACAGTCATACAGAGAAAACAATCTCCTTCCTAGAATAAATCACAGAGACCAATCTTCAGACTTTCTAGTCGAACAGCCCAGTAGCGACGACATGACAGCAGCTTCTTGTCGACGCACCAAAGCGACGCATGCCCAGAAAATGCCTTTTGACCCCAGAGTTCAACTCAAAAAATAGGCCGACATAGACATTACAAAGATACAAAGATATAAGACCGAATCACCTTAAATAGTCAAGGAATAAATATAAATTCGGGCCATAAACATTTTAAGCAAGACCAATCTGTTTATGGCCATACCAGACACAAACTGACGTAAATCTAGTATTCATACGCCAGGTTGCGACACAAGAAAAGATAACCCATATAACCGAATACAACATCGACCAATCAGGGCTATTTCATAGACATTATTGACAAATAAATACAAAGATAAATAGACTTTACATTTGAATCACCAAAAGTAATCTAGTCCACTACTACTAAATAGTCAAGGAATAAATATAAATTCGGGCCATAAACATTTTAAGCAAGACCAATCTGTTTATGGCCATACCAGACACAAACTGACGTAAATCTAGTATTCATACGCCAGGTTGCGACACAAGAAAAGATAACCCATATAACCGAATACAACATCGACCAATCAGGGCTATTTCCCTTAGACTAAGAATTATTGATTCTCAAATAAATACTTTTCATCAGATAAATAGTTATTACTTTACATTTGTATGCCTACCAAAAGTAATCTGTGCGTCACAGACTACCACACAAAATAATCTGTGCGCAACAGGATCTTATCCTGAATTTCTGGTAATGTAAATTTGTGCTTAAGCGTATTCAATGTTTTTCCTCTTAAATTCACTGTGATTTTCTAGGTGCTAAAACTAGCGAAATCAATACCGCATAGCACATTTTGTATCAGTTGTGCAGTTTAATGATAATTTTATCACCAGCGTCCTTACATAAAGAGATACGGTTTAGCTGACTGAATTAATACACTAGGTGCGACGGATAATTGATGGAATAGAATTCACTTTTATTTCATTGTGTGTAATATAGCAAGTAACTATTGTTTATACCTTATGACTAAACTAATAGGCGCCGACAATAAAAATAACTATTAACGACAGACGATATTTGTAAGTTCACGTAGGGGTAATTAAACAACAGTTGACAGTGTGAGCTGATCGCTAGCGCGCGCAGTTGGGGCGGGAAGGTACATGCCTTAGTCCGAACATGAAAGCGCAGCGCGGGCGAAAAGCTGACCGTATAGTTGTAAATAAAGTCACCGTGTGCCTTTTAACTTTAAGCAGGACTGCCGGAGAGGGAAAGAGATCGTCTCGTCCCCGTCCGTGTACATATAGAATAGTTGCATTTCTTTTTCATAGGGTCTGGTTTATTTCTCGCAGCGGTTTTTCTTTATTATTGTCTCCAGTTACTGATGGGATTAATGTTGTCTTCTTCGTGGCTTACGAGTCCCAAGTCCATGTTGTGTACAGGACTGGCTAAAAGACAAAGAAAAACATTTAACTCTTAAGTTTAACTGGACTATCAATTCCCGGATATTTTTTTTCTCCAATTTATCAGCCCACGGGAGTGGTATATGAAATAATATCAACATCCACGTCTGATAGTCGCAGCCAAAGTGGATTTTTTATCCAGAAGAGTTACGCTATTTCAGAATCGGCACTCACCAGAGCCAGCCGATAGGATTTATCATCATCATCAAGTAACAATAATTAACAGTTTGTTAGCAATCAGATGTTTTCCTACTGTTTACCGTGAACACCAGATAGCTCAGAGTGTCGGCATTAACTATTCAAGGTGACACTGTATATCCATGAATCGACCACCAAATTAGGCGTCTCCTTTATAAAATTTAATTAATAGTGGAGGGGCTGAGGCCCAATGCGGACGGTAGATAACACTGGACCTTAATTACACATCCACGGATTATACATCCAACAGAGTGTTTTCACCAAGAATAGGATAAGAAGTGAGAGTGTGTGGCCACGTATGACAGAGAGAGAGAGAGTGAAGTATTTCTTTGTTACAGGAAACATTGTTCTATCTAAATTCGGTCAAACTATTGTTTAATTTTATTGTATAACGTATAGTGGGAACTTTGTTCTTTCTTTACTTCCTTTACTGTAACCTAGTGCTAAACTTTTAACCTTTGGGGTTATTAACTTGTGGGTTCTTACCTTCTCAGTGAGGGGAGGGCACAGGTATTCTGTTAATTCTCTCTCTCTCTCTATATATATATATATATATATATATATATATATATATATATATATATATATATATATATATATATATATTTCCAAACCACCTTATACAACTCATCGCACTGCTGTACCAAGAACAAAAGGCAGCCGTAAGAATAGATGGGGAAACATCAGAATGGTTTGAAGTACAGAAAGGAGTAAGACAAGGCTGTACTCTTTCCTCTTACCTGTTTAACATTTATGCCGAGAATATCATGAGAAACGTAAGAGATGACCAAGAACACACAGAGTTTGACTCATTTAACATCGGCGGGTACCAGATCCCGGAAATCAGATATGCTGACGACACAGTCTACCTATCGACCAACCCAGAAGGACTTGAACAATTAATTCTGTCCACCAAAAAACACAGCGAGGCCCAGAATCTATACCTAAACACCAAGAAGACCAAAGTATTGACAACAGACAAAGTAAAGACCAAACCAGAAATTGAAATTGATAACGAAGAACTGGAAAGTGTTAATGAATTCGAATACTTAGGATCAATCATCAACAGCTCTGGCGACTGTGCAGTAGAAATTGAAAGAAGACTTGCAATTGCTTCACATAAACTAATACAGATAAAAAAACATATGGCAAGGCGCAAGCTAAGAAATAAAGTTACAACTGATCAGAGCATGTATATTCCCAGTAGCAACATACGGCTGCGAGACTTGGACACTCAATAAAACAGTTGCAAACAAGATTACATCATTCGAAATGAAATGCTATAGAAGGATGTTGAGAATACCCTGGACAGAAAAAAGACCAACAGAGTAGTACTGCACTCACTAAACGTACAGGAACATTGGCTCCTAAATACCATCGCAATAAGGAAGCTGAAATTTTTCGGACTTATAAAAAGACATAATAGTCTGGAAAAACAGTGATGGAAGGCATGGTCCCTGGAAAAAGGGGAAGGGGTCGACCTAGACGACGGTGGACCCAGGACATCACAGAGAGTCTGAACTTGTCTTTGGCTGATGTAGGTCGGCTTGCCCAGAATCGTGATGCGTTCAGAGCAGCTGTAATGAAGACAACGTTCTGGAAAGAATACGTCACATGATGATGATGATATATATATATATATATATATATATATATATATCTATATATATAGATATATATATATATATATATATATATATATATATATATATATATATATATATATATATATATATGTATGTAATTCTGATTTTATCTGATTCTTCTTTTAGATATTCGATGCTGTAAAGTTTAATGATAATAAACAACAAATAAACTAAACTTTGTGTGTTGGTCAGACCCATCCCCATTTAACCATAGTTTTTTTTCACGTTTGTGTGTCTTGTTGTCACATAGCTGTGTGTGTGTGTGTGTGTATGTGTTTAGTAAACTTATATTTCTCAATATAAGGAGGTGCTAGATTGTCATACTAAGTTATAGTCGTACAGATAGGCTGGACTAGAGAAATTACTCATTCCAGAGACAGATCTTCTCCTCAACTATTCACTCGTGAAACTCTATTTCTTACACCTTTACTTCTCACGTATTATCACCATCTCCTATACTCAGGCGGGACCTAAAATAACTTTAAAACCTATCTAAGCACGACAAGTAGTAGTAGCAAGTAGTAGTAGTAGTAAGTAATGGTAGTATCTAGTTAGTAGGTAGTATTAGTAGTAGCAAGTAGTTGTAGTAGTAGTAAGTAATGATAGTATCTAGTTAGTAGTAAGTAGTAGTAGTAGCAAGTAGTAGGAGTAAGTAAAAGTAGTATCTAGTTAGTAGTAAGTAGTATTAGTATTGGTAGTAGTAGCAAGTAGTAGTAGTAAGCCATAGCAGTAGTTAAGTAGTAGTATTATTGTAATGGTAAGTTGTAGTAGTAGTAAGTAGGATTTAGTACATGTAAGTAGTAGTAAATAATATTAATAGTAGTTAGAAGTAGAAGAAAGTAGTAGTAGTTCGTAGTATTAATTCTAGTAAAAAGTAGTAGTAACAGCATAAATGACAGTGAGTGGTTGTAGTACGTAGTAGACGTTGTAGGAGGTGGTAGTAGAACGACGTAGTAGTAATGGTTGCATTACTAGTAGTAAGTAGTAAAGGTGGTAGTGATGGTGGTTGGTAGTAGTAGCAGCAGCTGTAATTGTAGTAAAGTATTAACAGTAGTTGTTGTAATTTCAGTAGTTGCTGTCATAATAATGGCAGTGTGATTAAAGTGAAAGTGGTAAAAGTAATAGCAGAAGCAAGAAGTACGTTAGTAAGAGCTCAGCCCATTCGTACTTTGTAGACACAATTTTCAACATAGTATGGATAAATTATGTCAACAACTTATGTGTATCTTAGGTAACAGAGCCCTTTATAAAATGTCGAATTCCCGAAACCCTTCGGCAAACGTTTAATATTTCACATTTGAATAACTGTACGTGAAGGATAGGAAGTAGGATACGTTACTTGAGACGACCTCGTGCTACTTAAAATGCTGGAGGTAGTGCATTATTTGTATGGGTTGTGCAAATAATTTTCTGAATTTACCTTTGGTTAGCATGTCACTGTAGAATTTAATGCCGTTAATTTAATGGCTTATTGAGAATTTGTGTTGCTGTATTTATCTTCTTAATTTTCAGCCAGTTTTTTTGTTATAGCCGTATATTTATTCCGTTAAAGTTTAAAAAGGTGAGGTGGGGAAGAGGGTCCTAAACCGGAGTTTATTATGGTTTTAAGAACAAGATCACAAACCACACATGGAATGACCGATTGAAAGGATGTGACCGAGGCAGACTATAAAGTTGCATACTGATAGCATTACAGGCAGGTCCTTGGTCTTGAACTTCTCGGAAAAGAGAAATCGAGCGAGGCTTAAAATACAAGGGGATTGACATAAGTCTTGGGCCTGACCATACAGGACATGTCACAGAGAGCTGAAATTTTGTATAGTGTTTATTCCTTTTCAATATAGCCACCGTCTGAATTGACACACTTCTGCCATCTCTGCTTGACCTTGAAAAGACCTTGGGAGTAGAACACCCTATTTTTCAAACTAAACCAGTCATCACATGCCAGTATGTCATCGCTGTCAAAATGATTTCCTTTTAGCTGTTTTTATGATTTGGGAATAGAAAAAAGTCTGATGGAGCCAAATCTGGAGAATATGGTGGGTGTGGAAGAATTTCAATATTCAAATCGTTGGCTGCTAGCTGCACAAACTGTGCTTTGTGAGAGGGCGCGTCATCTTGAAGCAAAGGAAGAATTTGAGTGCACGTTATCCCTCGTTTCCTGGTCACAACCTTTCTTAGTTTGGTGAGTAGATCTGCATAGTACTGTCCATTAACTGTGTTGCCACGAGGCAGATAATCTTTCAAAAGGACACCTTTGCCGTCCCAAAAAACCGTCAGCATCACTTTTCCTGCAGATTTCTGCACTCTCGGCTTGACAGGTGTTGGGGAGCCCGGGGTTTTCCATTGCATGCTGGCAATTTTGGATTCGGGGTCATAATGGTGTACCCAAGTCTCATCTACTGTCACCATGGTCTCCAAAAAAATTTTTTGACTGACACTTTTTGAGCAACTGTTGACAGCAATTTACCCTCGTTTGCTTCTGTTCACGTGTCAACAGTCGCGGAACCCAGCGTGCACACACTTTTCTCATGTTCAGTCTGTTGTGTAAAATTCTATAAACTGTTCTTTCATTTAGTTTTACTCGACTAGCTATCTCCACAATTGTCATTTTTCGATCCTGGTCAATGATTTTCTTCACTCTTGTTGCATTTTCATCGTTGCACTCTGAGGCTGGTCTACCAGATCTTGGCAGATCAGCAACATTTGAGCGGCCGCACTTAAACTGTTGACACCAGTTTTTTTATCGAAGTATATGAAGGACAAGAATCACAAAACACTGGTTCCATCTCCCTGTGTATTTCTGTAGGTGTTTTTCCCTGAAACATCAGAAATTTTATCACAGCTCTGGCCTCCTTCTTTTCCATTGTTTTGTCAAATCTTTGGAGCAGCAGATCCGGTCAATAGGGTACATTGCGCCGTGCACCGTAGCGGGAAAACCCATTGAAGAAACAAACGCATACTTCACACATTCAGTACAAATATGATGAACTTTAAATTTGCAAGTTTCAACTTCCTCCTGTGAATCCTTCATGGTCAGGCCCAAGACTTATGTCAATCCCCTTGTATATTGAAAAGGGAATTGGAAATATATAAGAAAGGGGTGAAGATAACATGGAAAGACATGAAAAGGGTGGTACAGAACTGGTAGGGTTCATCGTGAATCTGTTGATCACCTCTGCTCCATATGTAAGTACTAAAAGGTACGTTCCACCAATGGGGAATAGCAAGAATCCCACAAATGCAGAACACCATAAAGGTCAAGGTGATCTCATAGCTTATACTGTCGTAGGGGATTCAAGTGTTAGCGACTTCTCTATACGAGGTCCAGCTTCGAAAGGTGGTGATGACCATTTCCCTTCCTCACTGCCTTTGCCTTCCATTACTCACGACCAGAGTCAGGTACCTATTAACAGCTGGGTAGACTGGAATGTGACGCCACCGTGTTTCGAAAGCGGCATTTTTGCTGCGAGAGGCGGCGGTTGACAACCTACAGAGGTAATAAAAGTGGGCAGCCAAACAGAAATAATGAAATGGGTAGCAACAACAGAAATAATGAAATGGGTAGCAACAACAGAAATAATGAAATGGTTAGCAACAACAGAAATAATGAAATGGGTAGCAACAACAGAAATAATGAAATGGGTAGCAACAACAGAAATAATAAAATGGGTAGCAACAACAGAAATAATGAAATGGGTAGCAACAACAGAAATAATGAAATGGGTAGCAACAACAGAAATAATGAAATGGGCAGCAACAACAGAAATAATGAAATGGGTAGCAACAACAGAAATAATGAAATGGGCAGCAACAACAGAAATAATGAAATGGGTAGCAACAACAAAAATAATGAAGTAGGCAGCAACAACAGAAATAATGAAATAGGCAGCATCAACAGAAATAATGAAATAGGCAGCAACAACAGAAATAATGAAATAGGCAGCAACAACAGAAATAATGACATAGGCAGCAACAACAGAAATAATGAAATAGGCAGCAACAACAGAAATAATGAAATAGGCAGCAACAACAGAAATAATGAAATAGGCAGCAACAACAGAAATAATGAAATGAGCAGCAACAACAGAAATAATGAAATAGGCAGCATTAACAGAAATAATAAAATAGGTAGCAACAACAGAAATAATGAAATAGGCAGCAACAACAGAAATAATGAAATAGGCAGCAACAACAGAAATAACGAAGTGAGCAGCAACAACTGAAATAACGAAATAGGCAGCAATAACAGAAATAATGAAATAGGCAGCAACAACAGAAATAATGAAATGAGCAGCAACAACAGAAATAATGAAATGAGCAGCAACAACAGAAATAATGAAATAGGCAGCAACAACAGAAATAATGAAATGAGCAGCAACAACAGAAATAACGAAATAGGCAGCAACAACAGAAATAATGAAATAGGCAGCAACAACAGAAATAATGAAATGAGCAGCAACAACAGAAATAACGAAATAGGCAGCAACAACAGAAATAACGAAATAGGCAGCAACAACAGAAATAATAAAATAGGCAGCAACAACAGAAATAATGAAATAGGCAGCAACAACATAAATAATGAAATGAGCAGCAACAACAGAAATAATGAAATAGGCAGCAACAACAGAAATAATGAAATAGGCAGCAACAACAGAAATAATGAAATAGGCAGCAACAACAGAAATAATGAAATGAGCAGCAACAACAGAAATAATGAAATGAGCAGCAACAACAGAAATAACGAAAATGGCAGCAACAACAGAAATAACGAAATAGGCAGCAACAACAGAAATAATGAAATAGGCAGCAACAACAGAAATAATGAAATGAGCAGCAACAACAGAAATAATGAAATAGGCAGCAACAACAGAAATAATGAAATAGGCAGCAACAACAGAAATAACGAAATGAGCAGCAACAACAGAAATAACGAAATGGGCAGCAACAACAGAAATAATGAAATGAGCAGCAACAACAGAAATAATGAAATAGGC
Source organism: Oreohelix idahoensis (assembly GCA_024509875.1). Classification (NCBI taxonomy): domain Eukaryota; kingdom Metazoa; phylum Mollusca; class Gastropoda; order Stylommatophora; family Oreohelicidae; genus Oreohelix; species Oreohelix idahoensis. The sequence goes on along the minus strand of JAMPIV010002597.1, from coordinate 177,304 downwards.
AGCAACAACAGAAATAATGAAATGAGCAGCAACAACAGTAAAAAATGAATGAGCAGCAACAACAGAAATAATAAAATAGGCAGCAACAACAGAAATAATGAAATAGGCAGCAACAACAGAAATAATGAAATAGGTAGCAACAACAGAAATAATGAAATGAGCAGCAACAACAGTAAAAAATGAATGAGCAGCAACAACAGAAATAATGAAATGAGCAGCAACAACAGAAATAACGAAATGAGCAGCAACAACAGAAATAACGAAATGAGCAGCAACAACAGAAGTAATGAAATGGCCAGCAACAACAGAAATAATGTAGCCGAAAAAAGCTCCTAAAGTAGCCCAAGTCGCCCAAAAGTAGCCAAAAATTCCAAATCTAGATGTATCTTGGTGCTTTTTAAGGTACTATCTAGGTTTTTTTTTCTTCAAAATTCAGAGTTACAACACTGTGCAAAAGCCCCAATTTAAATTCCTAATGAGTTTTAACTACCATAACTATAACAAGGTTGGGCCAGGCGGAGTGTCGACGCCATTTATGTAAGCAAGCTGTTAATTCCAGAAAGTGAAAGAACAGTTAAATCTCTGCTCATAGCATAACGCGCGGGAAAGGGAAACAGTAGATATAGTTGTCAAAGAAAGAAGCAGTTTATAAATTAAAAAAATAAAAATAAAACAACAACCGAAGGTAACGTAATAATCAAAAGTAGCTTCTAACAAAAGTGCCGTAAAGAATATATTGCGTCCTATGAAACAGAAACATTAAATTTTTTATTTTCTTTTTCCCTTAACCAGCGGCACTTGGGCTTTCAGCCCTTCGGCCCAATGACATGTCATTGCGAGGCTGGGGAGCCTGTGGACTTTCCTTCCAACCCGGTCAGGAGCTTCGCTCCTTCCCATCCACAGAGGGTTTATCTCAGGTGCCGTTCAGGTTATTCAGTCAAAATCCCGGTCGATGACACTTTTTCAAATGCCCACGCCCGGTCTTGAACCTTGAACACCTGATCGCCAGCGCAATGTGGTAACCATTACACCAGCGCGGCTCCCGAAAAAGAAGCATAATCTAGTAAAACTTATAAGGTTAGTACTTCAGAAAAGACATTCAACCAAATAGAAATTAAGCAACAAAAACTAACAAATCATTTTAAAAAAAATTGTTAAACAAAACAGAAAAATTAGCAAACTTACTAACTACTCATAGGACAAGGAAAGACAACGAGGTTAAAAAAAAAACACAAAAATACCAACTCAAAAAGAACAAATACTAAAACAAATTAAAACCAAGTGTAAAGGACAATAGTTATCTATATACCATACAAAAATGAAAATAAAATAACAAATACTAATATAAATTAAAACCAGCAATGCAAAAGACAATAGTTATTTAAATTTAATACAAAATTAGTAAATAAAATGACACTAAATACCCCAATTATAACCAATTTTCAGGTTGAACAGGTGTCATAAAATTAACGAGTGATACAACGTAAAAATATCTCCAAAGGATAAAATGTAAGGATAAAAACCAATGCGTAAGCTGCTGGAATACATGATCGCCCGCGCCGCGGGTCATCAGGTGTTAGACTTGAAGGCAAAACGGAACGAGGATCAAAAGACAAAAATCTGACTGAACGCGTACTTGAACTAGCGAGGTTAATGGACCCAAATTGGTGGGGCAAGGAGGAAAAGGCCCCGTCCCCCCCCCCCCCCCAAGTTGACATAAAGTAAGGAATTCGACAGAAGGGACCTTGGATATGATACGCCACAGTCATTTATTGGACGCTTTTGCGATACCAAGCCTTTGATTTGAATTCAGCGGCTAAACGCAGATGCTTGAAATATTACAAAATTTAAAAAGTAACTTTTTCTTAATATTAATGTTAGGAATATAAAAATTAGCTGGCCGGATGGCCCATTCTGAGCAGTGAAATAATATGTTTTTAATTTTACAGACGGATAGATAATAATGAAAATAATGACAAAAGACAGTGTTGTTCACAACAGCGAAAGACTGCATTGAATCAAAAGTGTCGCTATTTGCACAAAAAATCGCGACCTCGAGACGCAGGTGTTCAAATCTACTTAGCATGGAAGAGAAGGGATATTGGTGGAAGCTGTGTCTAAAAATAACTTTTAACGACAAAATTTTGGAGGGGAGAGAAAGGTTGGTTCAAAAATCAAGTACGTTTTTGTGAAAACGCAAGTAGAGACGGACAGAGTAACAGATAAAAATCCATACTTGACTGAAGCATGACTGAAATGACTTTAGTGTAGGAAATTTGAATTTAAAAAAAAAAACCAAGGCATTGATTGGCCACAGACAATCATATTATCCGCGCTCAGACGAGCTTTTTTGCCATTCCTCAATAGTTGTCCAGTGATAGACACAGTAAATTTCAAGTGTGGTGATTTCCAAATGAAATAAATTGAAATAAGTTCAGGGACGCCATACTATAGCCAGCAGCTCAGCTGAGTTTTGCTAGCATTTCTGTGTTCTTTATTCATAATCTGGTAAGATTGAAATTATTTCTTTGTATATTTTGAATATTGTTTAATGTTCGAGTGATTTGATACTGCCATATCGAAATCTAGCCTTACAAACAAGTAAGGATTCGCTCTGGACCCCCCGCCCTAGTTCAGGGTCTAGGGACAACAATATATAAACTACAGCAAGGTTTAGGAAGGGGTGATCAAGTGTTGAGAACAGTGAATCATATCACCTATCCTATTCTATGGCAGTGAGATAATGCACCTATTTCAGAATCTGTAGACTGGGGAAACTTACCCTATGCGAAACCAACTAGGTAAGATGTGCTGTCTGGTCAGAGAGAACTGACCCTGTTTATGTGGTGTTATTGTAATTTGTTATGTGTAGAAGTGGCTTATTAGGTAAGGTTCTGAGCAAAAACCAATACTTTATTTCAGAGCTGTGAGTTCGATCTTGACACTAAGGTGGTGTCAAATGCTGATTAATAATTGAAGTGAGGACCCGTGCAGGGTACATTTCGACAGAACATCTGTGTATTGCTCAAGCACGGAGAGGTGGGGCCATCAGATTCCAGCACCAGAACAAATCTGGCAAAGTTAAGTAGGCTAGCTGGCCTGCTGAACTTACACCACTTCATAAAACTAGCACCCAAGAGAATTTACTACTGAAGCATCCCATTTCCTTCCATCATTAATGGACAATGCTGTGTAGGCATAAACAGGGAGGGATGAAGCCACCCCAACAGCACATCCATTCATAGTTTTCCCAGAAAAATTAACATTACGAACAGTAATACTATAATTAATCTTGAAGATTGCATATGTAAACATCTTTCATTTAACATGCCATTTATTCATGCCATTCATTCATAAATTTCAAAATCTTTGCATAAGTTCTGGCCAAAATAAAACCTTGGTTCAGAACAAATAAATTTAAAAAAAAGATTTTCTATTCTAAATTTAACCAGCTGAATTTAGTTCATTGTGTTATAAATTTTATTGATAGTATTAGACTTAATTAATATCTGTGGGTGTGTGTATATGTCCATACAACACATTGCTTTCAGTACCCTAGATTTTAACGTAGCCACATTCATTAGTAAAAAAAAGATATGTGTGAGGTCATAAAGTGGTAGCACGAAAGGGCCTTCTGTATATTCACAGTTACAATTATCTCAGGAGCCTTCACAGCTGACCTCACGCATCACACTAGGTGATAACACCACCATACAATACCATCAAAATCCACTACATATATTGGGGTCTTGTCCAGGGATATTTAGCATAAACAGTAATATAAGGATCTCCTGGTGGGAGAAAAAAAAATTAGGGGAACAAAATTGTAAAATTCCCTTAAAATTAAAAGTGTCCCTTTAAATTAAAAGGGCAATTAGAAGTTGGTGAATCTTCACAGCCAGTAATAATTAATTAGTTAACTGGTTAGTTAGAATTAGTTAGACTATAGTCATAAGAAGTACTTAGTGTATTTACTGGTTAGAGATTTATTTTGTATATTATTATATTGTTTAAAAAGTATGGCGGAGCTAGCAAAATTTAGATCAGCTGTTGTGCTGACCGCAAAGGAGATGGGAATGGATGGTCAGATTTTAATTCAATACGTAACGGCTGAATGTGATAAATATATTGAACGGGAAGAAAGGAGATTAGAAAAAGAGGCTGAAAGAAAATTAGAGTCTGAAAGGTTGGCTGAAGAGAAGAGGTTAGAGGCGGATAGAGAAATTAAGAGGCTGCAGATTGAGGCAGAAGACAAACGACAGCAAAGGGAGGCAGAAGATAAAAAGGCCGAAAGGGAGGCAGAAGATAAAAAGGCCGAAAGGGAGGCAGAAGATAAAAAGGCCGAAAGGGAGGCAGAAGATAGAAGGTTGCAAAGGGAGCACGAATTACGACTAAGGGAGCTGGAATTACAAGGCCAGGCTCCTGAAAATGGTGCCAGCCCTTTTGCCTCAGATGCTACGCCCAGTCTGGGAGCCTCAAACTCAGCTATGGGGTTTCATTTAGACCATTTTGTTGAAAAAGACGATGACATAGAGGGGTACCTATGACGTTTTGAGTTATTAGCTACTACATATGGGTTAGAGAGAGAGAGGTGGAGTTTAAAGCTATCACAAGGACTGAGAGGTACTTCTTATGAAGTCTTTGCTAAAATGAACAGGGAAGACCAAGACAATTATGACATGTTAAAGCAGGCTTTGTTATTAAGGTACGAGAAGAATGGTGAATTTTATCGTAAGAAATTTAGAAATGCCAAACTGTTGTCTGGGGAGACATACCACCAATTCTCTGCTAGACTGGAAACCTATTTGGAGAAATGGACTGCTCTGGGGAAGACCCAAGATCTTAAAGAAATGATCATGATTGAGCAATTGAGAGAGTCCATGGCTCCAGACATGAGAAAATTTCTCATGGAACAAGGTGCAGAGAAGTTGGGAGAGGTTTTAAATGTCGCTGAGAGGTATCAGGCAGCCCAGGCAGAGGTAAGTGGTGCTAAAAAGAAGCACATAGATAATTTTAAAGCTCCACAGCAATTTAATAAATTTGATAATAGAGAGCAGGGAAATAAAAGTAGGACAAACTTTGAGCGGCCAAGAAATGACTATCGCGACAGAAACTCACAGTTCAATGACCAAAAGTTCAATGAAAGAAAACCGTTGAACCAAGGAAAAAGATGGTGTAAATGGTGCAAGAAGAATAACCATAACACCGAATTTTGTAGAAGGAAACCTTCAAACATTGCTGCAATGAAGTCGGGGACGCAAAGATTAAAGGTTAATCCTAATGGACAACAGGAACCTTATCACCCCCCAGTTTGTGAGGATGTTATTTGTAATGGGGCCACCATAAGGTGCCTTTATGATACAGGTTTGGATTATGATTCAGTTGTGAAGTCTAGCCTAGTGGACCCAAGTCAGTATACCACAGAAACAGTGGAAATACAAGGGGCGACCAAGGACATACCACTCATGACACTTCCCATCGCAAGGATAACGGTGAAAACTCGCTATGTGGAAGGAGAAATCAGAGCAGCAGTGATAGATGAACCAATCTACCCTCTGATATTGGGGTGTAGATACGTCTTCTTGGGGAATCCCGAGAAACCTGTGATCATGGCGACAGTGCAGACCAGGTCACAGAAGAAGGAGGAAGAAGGTGAACCTATAAATGCTCATCCAGAGGAGATGAGAAAGGCGCAGGCTGAGGATAGGACACTCAAGCCATGTTTTAAAAAATTGCCCAAATGCCACACACACCTCCGAGCAAGGGGGAATATTTCATGAAGAACAAACTATTATACAGGAAGGCCGGAACTGGAATAAATGGTCACAACCAGCTGGTTCTTCCCACCTCATATAGAGATAAAGTGATGGAACTCGGGCATGCGATTCCCTTCAGTGGTCACATGGGGATCAGCGCCACAGGACAGCGTATAGCTTGTCATTACTTCTGGCCAGGGATAACGGAGGATATAAAAAGATATGTCAAATCCTGCCCTGAATGTCAAAGGGTAGCTCCAAAGCACTGGACTGCTCCTGCAACTCTAGGGGAAATGCCCATAGTGGGAACACCTTTTGAGAGGGTTGCAGTGGATATTGTGGGACCTCTCACTCGGACCAAGAGGAGGAACAGTTACATCCTTACTCTGGTGGACACTTGTTCTATGTGGGGAGAGGCGGTAGCCCTGCCATCAATTGATTCAAAACATGTAGCAGAGGCACTACTTACAATATTTACCCGATTAGGATTCCCGCATCAAATCTTGACGGATAATGGATCTCAGTTCAAGGGGAAACTAACGGAAGAAGTTTTTAAACTATTTCAAGCCAGACACTTTCATTGTAGTCCGTACCATCCACAAGGGAACGGCCAGGTAGAGAGGTTCAACGGGACTCTCATTTCTATCCTGAGAAAGCTGGCACACGAAAAACCGGATCTGTGGGATCAATTCCTGCCCACCGCATTGTTTGCGTATCGGGAGGTACCACATAGTTCAACCGGGATGGCTCCCGCAACTCTGCTATTTGGGAGGCCAATAAAAGGTCCTTTAGAAGCTTTATTAAGGACCTGGACGGATGAGAAGGCGGAAGAACCTGTTACCCCATCTTATCAATATGTGAACGAACTGACCACTCGTTTGAAAGCTGGATGGAAACTGGCAAATGATAATTTGAAACAAGCCAGGAAGAAACATGCAGCATATTTTAATAGGAAGGCAAAGGACCGAGAACTAGCTGTGGGAGAGAAGGTGCTTCTTCTACTACCCGGTAGCCAGAATAAATTACAAATTGGTTGGCAAGGTCCATATACGGTTCTAGAGAAGGTGTCTAGAACAAACTATAAAATTGACAAAAAGGGGAAGGAGAAAGTTTATCATGTAAACTTATTAAAGAAGTATCTGGACAGACCACTCCAGGAAAGCACCCCCTTATTGACCTTGGCTATTGCAACCCAGATGCAAAAGGAACCACTCACCTCACATGAATACCCATTACATCCTTGTGAAACAGCAGCACAGGTAAAAGTCAGTAAGCACCTGACTAAAAACCAGAGGGAGAGCGTTCAACAGGTTCTGGAGGAACATACAGATGTATTAACAGATAAACCAGGCCATACAAATTTGCTACAGTATGACATGAAACTGGTAGACTCAAACCCAATCTGTATGAGAGCCTATTCTATTCCGTTCGCGAAGGAGAAGGCATTGAAGGAAGAAATAGATTATTTGCTGAAGGAGGGGATTATTTCGCACAGTGAATCATCTTTTAGTTCTAGTGTCGTTTTGTTGAGAAAACCGTCTGGGGAACACAGACTGTGCATAGATTACAGGAAACTGAATGCTGTCACAGAAGGACAAGTGGATCCATTACCAGACACAAAACAGTTATTTGCCAGACTGAACAAGGCAAAATACTTTTCAAAGGTGGATCTTAGTAAAGGCTATTACCAGATCCCAGTGAAGCCTGAAGTGAGACCTTATTTGGCTTTTAGCACTTCGGATGGACATTATGAATTCAATATGCTACCATTCGGACTGAAAAATGCTCCGAGTGTGTTTTCAAGGATGATGCGCAAATTGTTGGATCCCCTGAATAACCCATGTATCACGAATTTCATGGATGATATTCTCGTCGCCACAGAGACATTTGAAGAACACATTGAAGCTCTAGAAATGTTATTTAATAGACTTCGGGAGGCGAACTTAACTGCTAGGCCAACAAAATGTTGTATTGGATGCAAAGAGTTGGAATTCTTGGGACACACTGTATATCAGGGTAACATGACCCCTGATCCTAAGAACTTGGAAAAACTGCAGAGAGCACCTAGACCACAAACAAAAAAAGGACGTGCGATCATTCGTGTCGTTATGCGGATTTTATCAGAAATACATCAAAAATTTTAACGCTATTTGTGCTCCTCTGACTGATCTGACTCGCAAGGGACTTCCAGATAAAATTATTTGGACTGCACAATGTGAACTAGCGTTCCAAGAGTTAAAGGAAAAACTCACTAGCAGGCCTATTCTCAAACTGCCTGATTTGACACAGGACTTTGTCTTAAGAACCGATGCAAGTAATGTAGGACTCGGAGGGGCTTTGTTGCAAAGATCATCTTCACCTGATGGGGAACTGAAACCAGTCGCTTATGCAAGCCGCAAATTGAATAAGGCGGAACAAGGATACTCCACAAGCGAAAAAGAATGTTTAGCGTTAATCTGGGCAATAAAGAAGTTTCAAATCTATCTGTATGGTAGGACTTTTGTGGTGGAGACGGATCATCAGCCTCTCGTATTCTTATCTCAGGCTAAGCATGAAAACGCAAGATTGCTGAGGTGGTCTTTATTACTTCAACCTTATCAGTTTAGTATCCAATATATCCCAGGCAAATTGAATGTCGGTGCAGATTTCCTCAGTCGGCACCCCTGTGATCAAAATTAGAGTAATGGCAGACGGGAGGAGAGATTTTATCTATGTGTATCACTGGTTTTGGAACTTGCCGTAGGCATGTTTTCAAGTGGGGAGATGTGTCATAAAATTAACGAGTGATACAACGTAAAAATATCTCCAAAGGATAAAATGTAAGGATAAAAACCAATGCGTAAGCTGCTGGAATACTCGATCGCCCGCGCCGCGGGTCATCAGGTGTTAGACTTGAAGGCAAAACGGAACGAGGATCAAAAGACAAAAATCTGACTGAACGCGTACTTGAACTAGCGAGGTTAATGGACCCAAATTGGTGGGGCAAGGAGGAAAAGTCACGTTTCCCCCCCCCCCCCCAAGTTGACATAAAGTAAGGAATTCGACAGAAGGGACCTTGGATATGATACGCCACAGTCATTTATTGGACGCTTTTGCGATACCAAGCCTTTGATTTGAATTCAGCGGCTAAACGCAGATGCTTGAAATATTACAAAATTTAAAAAGTAACTTTTTCTTAATATTAATGTTAGGAATATAAAAATTAGCTGGCCGGATGGCCCATTCTGAGCAGTGAAATAATATGTTTTTAATTTTACAGACGGATAGATAATAATGAAAATAATGACAAAAGACAGTGTTGTTCACAACAGCGAAAGACTGCATTGAATCAAAAGTGTCGCTATTTGCACAAAAAATCGCGACCTCGAGACGCAGGTGTTCAAATCTACTTAGCATGGAAGAGAAGGGATATTGGTGGAAGCTGTGTCTAAAAATAACTTTTAACGACAAAATTTTGGAGGGGAGAGAAAGGTTGGTTCAAAAATCAAGTACGTTTTTGTGAAAACGCAAGTAGAGACGGACAGACTAACAGATAAAAATCCATACTTGACTGAAGCATGACTGAAATGACTTTAGTGTAGGAAATTTGAATTTAAAAAAAAAAACCAAGGCATTGATTGGCCACAGACAATCATATTATCCGCGCTCAGACGAGCTTTTTTGCCATTCCTCAATAGTTGTCCAGTGATAGACACAGTAAATTTCAAGTGTGGTGATTTCCAAATGAAATAAATTGAAATAAGTTCAGGGACGCCATACTATAGCCAGCAGCTCAGCTGAGTTTTGCTAGCATTTCTGTGTTCTTTATTCATAATCTGGTAAGATTGAAATTATTTCTTTGTATATTTTGAATATTGTTTAATGTTCGAGTGATTTGATACTGCCATATCGAAATCTAGCCTTACAAACAAGTAAGGATTCGCTCTGGACCCCCCGCCCTAGTTCAGGGTCTAGGGACAAACAATATATAAACTACAGCAAGGTTTAGGAAGGGGTGATCAAGTGTTGAGAACAGTGAATCATATCACCTATCCTATTCTATGGCAGTGAGATAATGCACCTATTTCAGAATCTGTAGACTGGGGAAACTTACCCTATGCGAAACCAACTAGGTAAGATGTGCTGTCTGGTCAGAGAGAACTGACCCTGTTTATGTGGTGTTATTGTAATTTGTTATGTGTAGAAGTGGCTTATTAGGTAAGGTTCTGAGCAAAAACCAATACTTTATTTCAGAGCTGTGAGTTCGATCTTGACACTAAGGTGGTGTCAAATGCTGATTAATAATTGAAGTGAGGACCAGTGCAGGGTACATTTCGACAGAACATCTGTGTATTGCTCAAGCACGGAGAGGTGGGGCCATCAGATTCCAGCACCAGAACAAATCTGGCAAAGTTAAGTAGGCTAGCTGGCCTGCTGAACTTACACCAATTTCATAAAACTAGCACCCAAGAGAATTTACTACTGAAGCATCCCATTTCCTTCCATCATTAATGGACAATGCTGTGTAGGCATAAACAGGGAGGGATGAAGCCACCCCAACAGCACATCCATTCATAGTTTTCCCAGAAAAATTAACATTACGAACAGTAATACTATAATTAATCTTGAAGATTGCATATGTAAACATCTTTCATTTAACATGCCATTTATTCATGCCATTCATTCATAAATTTCAAAATCTTTGCATAAGTTCTGGCCAAAATAAAACCTTGGTTCAGAACAAATAAATTTAAAAAAAGATTTTCTATTCTAAATTTAACCAGCTGAATTTAGTTCATTGTGTTATAAATTTTATTGATAGTATTAGACTTAATTAATATCTGTGGGTGTGTGTATATGTCCATACAACACATTGCTTTCAGTACCCTAGATTTTAACGTAGCCACATTCATTAGTAAAAAAAAGATATGTGTGAGGTCATAAAGTGGTAGCACGAAAGGGCCTTCTGTATATTCACAGTTACAATTATCTCAGGAGCCTTCACAGCTGACCTCACGCATCACACTAGGTGATAACACCACCATACAATACCATCAAAATCCACTACAACAGGGTAGACCAAGATGGAACGAGAAGAGGCAATAACGGGCAGCTGTTAAGTGCCCGCTCTCCACCCATCACCGCTTCAAAACAACAACAACAGAATCATAATATTCATACTCCTCACTGGCCACAACAGATTGAGATACCATCTATTCAACAAGCTAAAGATAGAAACTACCGATATGTGTAACTGTGGCACTGATAAAATGATTGCTGAACGTCTGCTTCAAAGTTGCCCAACATATGAGGAACAGAGAAAGCGCATAGGGCCGACACCAGTACCATTCGTGGAAAAGCTCTACGGTGATTCACATAGCCTCAAACTGACTACTGCTTTCTTTGAAAACATTCAAGTAGATGCCTGAGAGTGTACGATGAAAAAGAAGAAGAAACAGAAGCATACTTATCTTTACATCAGGTTGATGAACTCAAGTCCAACATAAAGCTAAGAATCTTCAACTCAAATGTCAAGGCTGTCATATTGTATAGCTCTGGAAAGTTTAGAACAACAACAGAAACAACCATGAAGTTGCAGACTTTCATAAATGAGTGATTGCTTAGAAGAGACTTGAAAAAGGACGACATGATCACCAACGTGGACAAGATGGCGAGAACCAGAAAAAAGCCTGAAGAACAAGAGGTGAGAAGAAGAGAAAAGAGCAAGATACAACACACATTGAAAAAAAACATGTTGATAGCTCAACAAGGCAGTCCTTGCTCTAGGATCTTCAGGGTAAAAAAAGTAGAAGGAGGCTGACAAACACACGAGGAAGAGAACTTAATCTTATTTTGATTTCCTTATCTGTTCCTCCAACTGTGTTTATATTGTTGCTAAGGTATGTGTACGACTCCACGTCTTGTAAGGATCTCCCAGTGCTAGGGATGTATCTCACAGTGCTAGTGATGTATCTCCTAGTGCAAGTGATGTATCTCCCAGTACTAAGGATGTATCGCCCAGTGCTAGGGATGTATCTCCCAGTACTAGGGATGTATCTCCCAGTGCTAGTGATGTATCTCCCGGTGCTAGTGATGTTTCTCCTAGTGCTAGTGATGTATCTCCCAGTACTAGGGATGTATTTCCCAGTGCTAGGGATGTTTCTTCCAGTACTAGGCATGTATCTCCCAAGTACTATGGATGTTTCTCCCAGTGCTAGGGATGTATCTCCCAGTACTAGGGATGTATCGCCCAGTTCTAGGGATGTATCTCCCAGTACTAGGGATGTATCTCCCAGTACTAGGGATGTATCTCCCAGTACTAGGGATGTATCTCCCAGTACTAGGGATGTATCTCCCAGTACTAGGGATGTATCTCCCAGTACTAGGGATGTATCTCCCTGTACTAGGGATGTATCTCCCAGTACTAGGGATGTATCTCCCAGTGCAAGGGTTGTATCTCCCAGTGCAATCTATCTATCGTTAGTCGCATTTATAATCATTATTTGTGGCTTCCCCCTGTGTATTTTCAACCCTAATTTTTGCGACTTATCAAGTATTATCATTTTGTCTTGCATCTGGTTGCGGCTGTGGGATGGAAGAGCCAGGTCATCGGCAACATTTAGAGCGTTAAACCGTTTTTTCTGTCTCAAGAATGCTGGGTTGTTAACTGGATGGATACTAGCTGACATTTTCATATCCGGTAGCAAATAACTTTTTTTTTTCTTTTTTTTTCGAATCATAATGACGCATAATTTTGGGAGGACGAGGGAAAATATCAAATTAACAACAACAAAACAGAGTAGAATGTGTCCTGGAGCGTGAATTGTGAACTCTTAAGCAGCACTGAATAATGTCGAGTGTTTCTAAGAGGGTAAGAGATTGTCTATAGTCTCTATGGGTCTTTGTGAAGATAGGACAAGAATAGTCTTTCTGCTCCGTCGAGCATGTCGTAAGAAGCAAATAATATGAGCGCGTGCAGAAGGCGGCTGTCAGCCTCAGTGTGTAAAACGCATTACTACAGAGACCATCGCTGCAAGAATAAATAAATGATTTAGTTTCGGCTGTCCGTTCTAATTCCCTTCGTGAGCACCTAGTCCTCTCATTGAGGAGTGACCGCGATGCGGAAATTTGAAGAACTGGGTGGACACGTGTAGGATGTTTATGGAATGAAATAGTTAACGACATATGATCAACATCGAGCTGCAACATGTTTTCATTTTGCGGCTTGCATTAGTTTCGCTTTTCAGAGTCCTCATCTCCTCTAGTCCTTTCTGTTGTTCTAGCCTCCTTACTCTCTCTCTCTCTCTTCTCTTATTTCTAGCTTTGCTTTTCTAAATTTTATTGTTCTTTCACAGTTGTTCTCTCTGTTTACTGTTCACCGCACACCCCTTCAGTTCCTTGTCTTTTTTGTCCCATGCCCAAGGTTCAGATTTTCCAACGGCTGTCATTTTCGACGGAGTCATCTGTCAAGTTATTTGCTTATGTTTGTATCATAAGTATAATTGTGTCTTTACCTGCGATGTCAGGTTGATTAGGGGTTGTCTTCCCTTGTTTATTCATTCATTGTGTTTGACCTTTAGGGTCAGAGGTTGACAGTTCGGCGTGGGCCTATGGGAAGGTTTTTTAAGCGGGAGTGAGATATACTTCCGGGAAGCCGGGAGGTCCTGTTTTTCTGAAGGGACCAAGAGTCCATTGTTTTTCGGGGAGAATCTTCGAAGTAACTGCTATGGCAGTTTTCCCCAGTGAATCTCTGTGCGTCGGGATGACGACAGAATTCCTTGTGTAGTTCTGAGGATTCATTTACCAGGTAATACCGACCTTTATTCATTATTACGCTTTTCGGTGGCAGAACATGTAAAGGATTACCTAGGGTGAACAGCAGTTCACGGATCCGCCATTTCAGAACTTATATATTTGTGCTCGAGGTAGCCATCCAAGACTGTTAGTCTTATATTGTCCAGAAATCCAGTGACGAGGATATATTGTGGGAGCCGCAGATTGGCGGAACTTCTATCTACAATAAGTATTACTGCAGGGTTGGTGATAACCTATTTAACAGAAGTACACGGCCGACGTTAGGACGAGGCCTGTGCTTCCGGCTATTATACTACAGCCTGATATGTGCAATTGGCAGGGAGTGCCAAGTTGCACCTGTGTGTCAAGGTAACTAAGGCATCTGACGCGTTTAGTCAGAGACGCCAAGGGCGACGCTACGAACTGTCATTATTGAAGAACTTTGCTATTGACCATGCACGTCTATTCTGATGTTTACCTTTTTGAATGCCAAATGTATACCTATCGATGTCAGGTCAGCATGACCTTGTTACACTGACTGTTCCTGTTGATATTATGTGTGTTCCCGTCAATAAATGTCTTGAAACATGCCTGCAGTGTCAAAGCATCCTTGATTACTGCATGTGAGAGTATGGGTTGCAGGATCTACATCTATACGAGCCTAAACACATTCGCGTCTTCATTCGCACCCACACTCAACTCATCATACGCTCGCACTACACATCTAACAACATGTAAACTGTCTTGGGCCAGTGATCACCTCAACAAGAAAAAAAAATACAGTTACATTTCTGGTGGACCAGTTACGTGGGCTCTTATGATACATTTCTTGTCGCCAATGTGGCCTAGAAACTTACATTTCTGATGGACCAGATCTGTGGGTTTAAAAAGAACAGAGCGAGCATTTGACATTATTGTTGACATTTATGGATCCAGAAATTTACATTCCTGGTTGGCTGTTACATGTATGATGTCTCCAGTTTTGTCGAGAAAGTTACAAGAAGGACAAGTACACATTACACTTCTGATCTGTGGGTCTAAGCTACACACGGGACAGCCGTAACACACAGTGCTAATTCTACATTTGCAAGTTTTGGCTACAACAGGACAGATATAGGTCATCAACGGTTGACACAAATAAACAGTACGAGCATTTATATTATAATGCTACATAAAGCATAACAAGACAAGTACTGAAGTGAACTACTAGGCATTTGCTACGTGGACCATAACTGCATAGAAGGCGGGTTCCTATTGTAAACAGTACTGCGGGTTGTTACACGTTTCATTCAACAACAGACTTTTCTAGGTCAGAGTATTCAAGCTACATTGTTGGAGGTCAAGTGTCTGTAAACAGTACGTGAAATTGTAAACATTCAATGTGCAAGCCCTAATTTGAGAAGGTCATAGTAACTTTGGTTCGTGAATACCACTTTATGTTACAGTGGATTTGACGTTCAGTGCGCGTTTGACATTTCGTTTCTGTGTTCGCAAGGAGCAAGAAATTTATTTTAGTTTCAGCTGTGACTGAACTTGTTCTGCAACACATTGAAATTGATTGCTATATGTTTATGTCACTTCTACTGTTTTGTGTATTTTTCTGCGGGTTTTTCGGTTGGTGGGTCTTACGGTAAATATGCCACTTGATCGAGGCTTACTGTAAGCGGTCTGTAGGTGCAAATTTTCTTAATTTGGAAATTTGCTAGTGACAATTGGTCGCTATTGATGTTAGCTGTGATGTAATTGTACTTAACGTTGTTTTTGTAATATTTTGTCTGTTTTTTCAGTTTTGATTGTCGATTTGTTTTGTTTGTATTCTGTAGGTCTCTCCTTTCTTGTGTATTTCTCTACACATTTTTGGTTAAAACAGTGTTGCCATTTTTATTGTTTTGTATTTTTGTCTTTGTATTTTTTTTTTGGTTGTACTACATTACTGTCATGCACAGTCTACATACACATACTTGGTCATGTTTTGATATTATTGATAAGGTAGACTCTTCATATAGAGTTTGTTAAATAATATTATATAAGATATTTATACAAGTTCTTTGATAAAAGACTTGTTATCTACAAAGATTAAGACAGTAAAATAAAGTGAAGTGAGTATACAAGTCTAGCATTTCAGACTTGTCTCCCATTGAAGTGGGATAAGGTAATTTATTTAATTTTTTTTCAGGTTTCTGATCTCATTAGACAGAATGTCTACATTGGATTTCTTCATCCAGCAAGGGTTGACCCTTGGTAAGTCTGGTAAAGAATTGGAAGAATATTCATCTGCTCAATTCGCCATTGCATTAAAGTCAGAAGAAAAGAAACAAAAAGAGGAAATTAAATTGAAAGCAGAAGCTGAACTAAAGAAGCTAGAAGCTGAGAATAGAAGATTAGAACTTGAAGAAAGAAGGTATCAAAGAGAGGCTGAGGAGAGAAAAGCTCAAGCTGCTGCTGAGGAGAGGAAAGCTCAAGCTGCAGCTGATGAAAGAAAATTCCAGATGGAAATGGAAGACAAAAAACTTCAAGCTGCTGCAGAGGAAAAAAAAACTTCAAGCTGCTGCAGAGGAAAAAAAACTTCAAGCTGCTGCTGAGGCTGAAATTAGGAAAATGGAACATGAGGAAAGAAAACAGAAGATGGAACTTGATGAAAAACTCGCAATTTTGGAGTTAGAGAAATTGAAATTGGCGAGTACGGGTGCTCAGCAAACAACTTCGAGTACGACAAAGGAGTTTGTTAGTAGGATTAAATTGCCTCATTTCAATCCTTTAAAGGATGACGTAGCAGATTATCTAGATAGATTCCAATTTTTGTGCGATACGCATAACATAAAAAAGGAAAAATATGTTGAACAACTGATGCCATTTTTTACAGGTGACACAGTGACTACTCTTATGACAATAGACGAACATGAGAGGACTAATTATGATGTTGTCAGGGCAGCATTACTAAAGAAATACCAATTAAAACAAGAAGACTATCGTCTTCGTTTTAGGACAATGTTGCCAGAAAATGGAGTAGATTTCTCTGATTTTGTTACAAAGATACGTCGTACATTTACACGATGGGTTGAGTTGTCTCAGATTGAGAAAACATATGAAGGTCTAATGGACTTATTATTGCGAGATAAGGTTTTGTCATCTGTTAATGATTCTTTTCTTGCATTCCTTCATGAGCGTAAGCCTAAAAACTTAAAAGAAATGGAGGAATACTGTTGTCAGTATGCCACAGCACATCCCCATGCTACAGTTAGCAATTCTAAAGTGAAAGAAGGGTTGCCAGCTGCTTCGGCAACACCATATGGCCCTAATTTCAGAAAAAAATTTCAGGGTGCTCAACAAAATTGGAATAGGGGAAGTAATCAAAATTACACTCAGAAGCGGAGTAATCCAACACATGATGGTTCTTCGTCTATGCAGTGGAGACAAGATGGTAGTTCTCGTAATTTTAGTGGTAATAATTTGAGACACTTTCGTAAAGGCTATCCAAATAATAACTATTCAAATTTTCGAGGTAATCATTCTCGACGTCAAGATTATGACGATGGTGAATTTAGAAACCGGGATTCAAACCGGAATGATGATTACAATAGGCAATATGATAACAATTACAGGGGAAATGATAGTCGAAATAATTACAGGGGAAATGATAATCGAGGTAGACCTAGGTTTAACAAAAAAAGACCTTACCAACAGGCAAACTCTGCGCAACAAGAGTTTGATGGAGCCTGTAATACAGTAAATGATAGTGGTAACTCTAGGGCTATCACTGGTTGTGCTTTCGATTTTGGGAGAGCAACTGAATGCCCCCAATGCTTAACATTGTTTGACTCATCAACTGTATCTACGCTAAGTTGTGGTCACCCTCTTCCTGCTCTACCTGCTACAGTTGCGCATGATGGGAGAGGATCTCTCATCTTACATAAAGGTCTAATAAATGATAGGCTAGTCTCAGTACTTTTCGATTCGGGATGTACTACCGTCGGGGTTAAGGAGTCTCTGATAGATCCTTGCTGTGCCACGGGAAAAACAATCAAATGTGTTACATTTGGTGGTACTATGGAAAGCTATCCTACTGCTATTATTAGGATTGACACTCCTTTCTTCACAGGAGATGTCCATGCATGTCTTCTTCCTAATCCTATTGCGGATCTTATAATCGGTCGTATTCATGGGGTTAAGGAATGCACCCCGCAACAAATTTCTAGTTGGGAAGAAAAAAACATTCAAACGGTCAATGCAGTGGTGACAAGAGCTCAAGCTCTTAATCCCCCAACTTCATCTGATAATAGTAATGAAGTTGATAGCCAAGACGAGCACTTGGTGATTTCCCATGACTCGTTTGTTAAACGTCAAGAAGAGGATCCTTCTTTGAAGAAATACTTCCTTCTTGCAAAGAAAGGGGATCCCAATCAAAATACGAATCACAAATCGTATATCACTATGAAGAATGGTATATTGGTACGAATGGTACAACACTCGGACAAGTCTATGCACTCGCAAATTCTTGTGCCTAAGTGTATGAGAGCCTTAATTCTTCGGCATGCACACGATTCTCAGTGTGCGGGACACATGGGTTTTTCCAGAACTAAAACTAGAGTCCTTGCGTCATTCTTTTGGCCATTCGTGAATAAAGACATCCGAATTTATTGCCGATCTTGCAAAATTTGTCAAGAGGTCAAGTCTAGGGGTCCGAGACATGCTGCTCCTATTCAGGCTGCAGATATTCCGATTCGGCCGTTTCAGAAAATGGCTATAGACATCATTGGTCCGTTCAAAATTAAGTCAGCCAGAGGACACCAATTTATCCTCACTTGCGTGGACATGTGCACGCGTTGGCCAGAGGCTATTCCTCTGAAGAGCATATCAACTGTCGATATCGCTGATGCTCTTTGGCTCGTATTTTCTCGTCTGGGATTCCCCGGAGAAATACTGTCGGATCACGGCACTCAGTTAATTTCGGACGTTATGTCTCAGGTAATGGCTACGCTAGACATTAAAAGGTCTCTCAGTAGTATTTATCATCCAATGTCCAATGGATTGGAAGAACTTACTTGGCAAGATAACGGAGGATCATCCTGAAGATTGGGACAGGGTTTTACCTGCAGTCCTCTTTGCCTATAGAGAGGTTCCCAACGAGCATACAGGGTTTTCTCCTTTCGAACTTGTCTTTGGCGCGCAACCGCGCGGGCCAATGTCCTTGTTACACGATTTGATAACTTCCGATAATATTGACGATGATACACAATCGTCATATGAATATGTTATAGCTCTTAGAGAAAAGATTATCGAATCGTGCAGGTTAGCAACTTCATCTTCCGAATTTGCGAAAGAAAAAGCTAGGCGATTTGCTAATAAGAAAAGACGCCTACGTCAACTTTGTCCTGGAGACAAAGCATATGTCTTACTGCCCTCAAGAGAGAATAGACTTCTCATTTCTTGGAAGGGTCCATACACTATAGTCTCGAAAATTTCTGATGTCGACTATATTGTCGATGTGGATGGAAGGCATAAAACCTTCCATATAAATATGTTAACAGAGTTTATTGAACGTCCAGACTATTTACAGCCTATTTTCCAGGCGACGGACGACTCTCCAGTTCAACATGGTCACATCTCATCCCTGTCCGTTATACAGGATGAGGAAACTATTTTTTTCTGACGTGAACTTACCTCTTCCTACGATTCCACTTATTTCAACGGAATCGTGGAGAGACGTTACAGTCTCTTCTAACTTGTCTTTTGAGGAACAACGTCAAGTATCCTCTACGTTACAATCATATCAGGATGTCCTTACCGACATTCCTGGACACACAGATGTCATAGAACATGACATCATACTTACTGATCGTAATCCGATCAGAGTAAGACCATACCCAATACCTATTCATTTTCAAGCACAAGTCGAGAAAGAATTGGATGAAATGATTCAACTACAAATAATTGAACCATCCACTTCAGCTTATTCTTCGTCGATAGTTATTGTTCGAAAGAAAGACAATAACATACGTCTTTGCGTTGATTATCGCAAATTAAATCAAGTTACGAAGTTCGATGCTGAACCTATGCCGTTATTAGATGATCTACTTATTAGACTTTCTAAAGCTAAATTCTTTACTAAACTAGACTTGTCGAAAGGTTATTGGCAAGTCCCATTGACGGAACACGCCAAACCTCTCACTGCTTTTTCGACACCTAGGGGTCTGTTTCAATGGAATTTTATGCCTTTCGGGCTTATGAACGCCCCAGCGACTTTCGTGCGCATGATGCGACGAATTCTATCAGATCGTGCAGATGTCATTGCATATTTAGACGACATCTGTCTTTTCAGCGATACTTGGGAAGAACACTATGTGGGTCTGAAGGAATTGCTATCTACTCTACGTGAGCATAGTTTGACTGCTAAACCCTCTAAAGCTTTTGTTGGGTTTAGTGAAATTTCCTTCCTAGGTCATCGAGTTGGTCATGGTCTGTTGAAGACAGAGGACCAAAACATTTCAAAGATATTAAATATCTCGGTTCCGAAGACAAAAAAGCAAGTGCGTAGTCTCTTGGGATTGATACAATTCTATGGAAGATTCATTGAGAATCTGTCCTCCATTATGGCACCACTTTCAACGTTATTGAAAAAAGGTTCTCCTAATATGGTGCGTTGGTCCCAAGAATGCCAATCTTCATTGGATCAGGTTAAGAATTTGTTCTCATCTCATCCTATCTTAAGACTACCGACGATTGATAAGACTTTTGTCCTTCGTAGTGATGCCTCTTCCACTGGCATTGGAGCGGCACTAATGCAGGAATATTCAGGAACTCTGCATCCTGTAATGTATATTTCTAGGAAGCTGAATGCGGCAGAAAGGAATTACTCGGTTTTGGACCGTGAATTGTTGGCTATGGTTTGGTCCATTCTTAAGCTACAAAGGTTCCTTCTGGGCGCGCATTTCTTTATGGAAACCGACCAAAAAGCTCTTACGGCTATGCAAAGTAAGGATTTGAAGAGCTCGAGATCTACTCGTTATGCTATTGCTCTTCAGCCTTTCCATTTCACGGTGCGAGCTATCCGTGGTTCGGATAATGTGATGGCGGACATATTGTCTAGATGCCCACATGATTCCAGTTAAATCTTGTGTCCTAGTTTTTCCTGATATATTTTCAGACTTAGGTCTGTCCTTAATATCATAATATGTTGTAATACAAATGTATTTGGATGATGTTTAGATAATTTAACAAATTTCATTTTGTCCATCCATCAGTGATATGTTGCTAAAATAGCATTGACATTTGTATATTGCTATGATTATATTATTTAGTAATGTTTGATATATGATTGGTATTGCCAGCAACTTAGGTTTCTTGAATGGTATCCCTTAGTTTGTTTGGCTTAAAGGAAATATTTTCTCCTATGTTGGGAGATGATTTGTACCCTCTTCTATTGTACCTGATATTAGGTTCATTGTTTGCATGAGCACAGAAGTGATACTGGTGCTATCTTGCTCATGAACATATTAAAAAAAAAAAAAAAAATTGCATTTTTTTTTACAGGGGGGTGGTAGTAATGTTGCTGTCATTTTCGACGGAGTCATCTGTCAAGTTATTTGCTTATGTTTGTATCATAAGTATAATTGTGTCTTTACCTGCGATGTCAGGTTGATTAGGGGTTGTCTTCCCTTGTTTATTCATTCATTGTGTTTGACCTTTAGGGTCAGAGGTTGACAGTTCGGCGTGGGCCTATGGGAAGGTTTTTTAAGCGGGAGTGAGATATACTTCCGGGAAGCCGGGAGGTCCTGTTTTTCTGAAGGGACCAAGAGTCCATTGTTTTTCGGGGAGAATCTTCGAAGTAACTGCTATGGCAGTTTTCCCCAGTGAATCTCTGTGCGTCGGGATGACGACAGAATTCCTTGTGTAGTTCTGAGGATTCATTTACCAGGTAATACCGACCTTTATGCATTATTACGCTTTTCGGTGGCAGAACATGTAAAGGATTACCTAGGGTGAACAGCAGTTCACGGATCCGCCATTTCAGAACTTATATATTTGTGCTCGAGGTAGCCATCCAAGACTGTTAGTCTTATATTGTCCAGAAATCCAGTGACGAGGATATATTGTGGGAGCCGCAGATTGGCGGAACTTCTATCTACAATAAGTATTACTGCAGGGTTGGTGATAACCTATTTAACAGAAGTACACGGCCGACGTTAGGACGAGGCCTGTGCTTCCGGCTATTATACTACAGCCTGATATGTGCAATTGGCAGGGAGTGCCAAGTTGCACCTGTGTGTCAAGGTAACTAAGGCATCTGACGCGTTTAGTCAGAGACGCCAAGGGCGACGCTACGAACTGTCATTATTGAAGAACTTTGCTATTGACCATGCACGTCTATTCTGATGTTTACCTTTTTGAATGCCAAATGTATACCTATCGATGTCAGGTCAGCATGACCTTGTTACACTGACTGTTCCTGTTGATATTATGTGTGTTCCCGTCAATAAATGTCTTGAAACATGCCTGCAGTGTCAAAGCATCCTTGATTACTGCATGTGAGAGTATGGGTTGCAGGATCTACATCTATACGAGCCTAAACACATTCGCGTCTTCATTCGCACCCACACTCAACTCATCATACGCTCGCACTACACATCTAACAACATGTAAACTGTCTTGGGCCAGTGATCACCTCAACAAGTAAAAAAATACAGTCCAAAGCCTGGCGCGTGGGCCCAGTACGTGAGATGTGGCCTGTTTGTGGTAGGAAGAAAAACGTCAAGAATTTGCGTCCAAACAGAGTCTTGTTTACTTGATATTGTGTGAGTTTCGAGTCCCAAAAAAACATTGACAAGTGCCTATTTTATTGGGTTTTTTTTTAGTAACGAGTTCACCTGCAGGCAAAGAAAGCTCAAATAATTGTTTCATACGCGTTCTTTTGTGGTGTTAACTGTGAAATGTGATCATAGAGATAAGCTGTTGTTCCACACTTGCAGGGAATTAGTTAACAACGTAAAGTTAAAAGACCAAATGGTATGTATTATGTCAAATTTACAGATGCATAGGAACAGTAAATGACAGGTTTTTTTTTTTTTTAAATAAAGTGTTATCTTGTTTAACGAGGCGCGTACCGAACGAACGAACTTTATTTTCAAAGGGTTAAGAATTGGGCATGCAGGCCCGTCTGACATTCTGCCCTTCCTCTCTCTCTCATCATGTATACTGTATCCTTTCATCCTCACATTTACTTTAAGCATTATTAAGGCATTTATCATTATAAAAGTAATATTACATCATACATTTGCAACAATCATCATAATTAAAGTATGTTTTTAAAATAAATTTAAAAATAAAAAAAATTAATGAAAAAAAAACAGAACAAAAACAAGCAAACAAACAACAAGACTGACAAAAATCGAATTCCTCATACAGTAAATTAAACAGTGATTTGAGACATAATCAGATGGTCTGTTATAAGAACTCGTGAAATATTCGAACAGTCTGCTACTGAATGACTGATACCGTTCAAGCTAGACGCATGGGTCGTCGGTTATATGAGGGTGTATGTCCAAATATAAAAGAGGATGTGCTAGTGGTCTGATTAATTTAATTGCCTGGAATGGTGTTGTTGTTTTTCTTTATAAAACACCTTTATTTGGAATAACTAACTCAGTAAGGTAAAGCTATATAGTCCCATAGCAGATACTGCCGTAAGGGAGTGAAGTGTTAAAGACTTCACTATACTAGGTCCAGCATCGAGAGGTGGGGTGACCAGTTTTCATCCTCGCTGCCTTTTCCTGAACTCAAAGAGCAGGGTCAGGTACTCATTTACAGCTGGGAAGACTGGAGTGTATCGGTATCCTGACTCGAACCCAGCACCTTTCCCACGTAAGACCAGCGCTCTAACTACTCTGCCAATCGGACGTTTAACTAACTCAATAACTTACTTAGTCGTTCCCCTTCTACCGTGAGGTGTAGAGGTTTGGAAGAGAGAGCGCCAGACTATCCTATCGGCTGTCTTCCTCCTGGCCTGGTTCCATTCTAGTCCTCGGTCCTTCAAAGATTGTCTAATGTTGTCCTCCCAGCGGACTCTGGGTCGTCCTGGGGGTCTGGATCCTTGGCTCTTTGTTTCCCATGCTTGTCGTGGTAGCCGATCTTCTCCCATTCTGCAGACATGGCCAAACCATCTTAGTTGGAACTTTTCTACTTGGGTCTGCAGGGGGTGGGATTTAAGGCCTTGACGTATCGTCTGGTTGCGTACCATGTCTCTTCTTGTTACTTCAACCACCTTCCTCAGATACCTCATTTCTGAGGTTTGGATCTGGCTTTTGTGGGTTGTAGTCATTGCCCATGACTCGCATCCATATGTCAAGACTGGGACATAGGTGGAGCTCGTAATCATAGTTTAAAGCAAACAGGTGATTGGCCTGTTGTGCCTTTGCATGGTGGAGGGGCTGACTCCTTACGGCCTCCATGCAGGCCGCCCTCCTCCTTTTTCATCCGGGCTTGGGACCGGCATAGGCGGCGTTCTAACTCAATAAAACAGTAAAAATGGGCAATCAAAAATAAGTCATATAAAAACGTGTGTTTACTCCGGGTCTCTGAGAAGACAAAGAAAGAATATAAATACTGCTCCATGTCGTAAGAGACGACTTATATGAGGCTGTGGTTGTTGTTGGAAAAGCGTGTGTTTAAAATATATTTTTTAAATAATTATTTTCTTCTTTTTAGTGTTAGAAAAATTATGGCATACTAAAACATAAACAATATTTTTACTTATTGTAAATCTGGTCTAAAATTTCTTAACATGTTAACTATTCTTCCATCTTTTTGAACTGGTAATTTCAAAGTACTGTGCAATGTGGTACCACCAACTAAACGAGCAGCAACTCGTCCACGAACAAACTTTCACAGCCCTTTTAATTAACTTGATTATGGCCCCTGATTTGTTTACATTTCATTACGAAAAACTTTAATTACTCATAATGTCATCATTACAATATTAAATTATTAAATAATTGACTGATTATTGTATTGTCATGGGGAAGACACAACTATGCAAAGTTTCAGAGCTATTGCTCATCTGGAAGTGATTGAAAAATCGATTGCATGATTTGAAAGTGACATGAAAGTGACAAGAAAGTGATATGAAAGTGACATACAAGTGAAGTTAAATAAAAGCGTGTTAAAAATAAAGCGTCCAAGGTATCTGTACTCTGGAACTTGTTTAAGCTTGAAGTTGTTGACATGTATGTTAAGTGGGCTTGATGATCTGCTAATCTTCATAGTTTCTGTCTTTGTTGTGCTGACCTTGACGTGGTATCTTCCACAGATTGAAATAAGTTGTAGTTGTATGATGCTGCAATTTGTATTCATGTCAAAAAGGAAAGGTAGTCCTGTAGCAGTCACAGCCGTAGAGGAGTGAAGTGTTAAGGACTTTACTATACTAGGTCCAGGATCGAGAGGTGGGTAAACAGTTCCTTCCTCGCTGCCTTTTCCTTCCCTAAGTAGAGTGCAAAGTCAGATACCCATTTACAGCTGGGTGGATTGAAGCGTGTCGATACTGTGAATCGAACCCAGCAACTTTGCCGCAAAAGACCAGCACTCTAACCACTCTGCCAATCGGACGCTCATGTTTTCTGTTTTAACAGAAGGAAAGCTGTGCCTTAGATTGGAGATCAGTGCCAGCTGATACTTTGCTTGAAATGTGTAAAGCCAAATTAAACACAACAATTTATTTACAAAGAAATTATACAATGCATGACAAGATCACCAATATGGAACTTAATGACAAGAACCAGACAAGTGCCAGTGGAACAAGGGATGAGAAGAAGACGCTAAACGTAAAGATGTTTGTGGTGGATTTGGTGTTATAGATGTTATTATTCTGTATTTCTATTGTACTGAATGAGGTCAGCTGTGAAGGTCCCTGATTATAACAAATTTTGGGTTGAGTTATCAGAGTACCTTTCTGCTACCACCTTATGACCTCAATCAGACCTATTCTTGACTAGTATGTATGATAGCTACGTATAATGTCTATGGTTATGACAATGTGTAATGTAGTGTAAGTAAAATTAGTACAAATACATTTAAATTCTAACACACGCACACACACACACACACATATATATATATATATAGAGAGAGAGAGAGAGAGAGAGAGAGAGAGAGAGATAGAGATAGAGAACATACATTTTAATAACACAAATAACACAATGGATCTTCTGTCCATACAAAGGACTATTATAATCTAATTATATTTAGGTATTTCTCTAAACTAAGTAACACTGGTAACTAATGGTGGGGTTGGGGTGTTGTCATCATCCCCTCTCTTTCTTTTAGTCTCTTGTGGAATATTTATTGGATAATCAAATTTGTTATGTTCTGCTTAATAAAGTCAGTGGATGAACTTTTAAGTGCCGACACATAGGCACTTATCTTTATGTTGATAGTAGGAATGATGCTGACAACTTCATTTCGTTCACTCGAATGACCAGACTGACACAGTCCCTGGTGTAGTATAGTATAGTAGACCGCTTGGTCCAGCAAAGTTTCACTTTCTCTCGCTCTCTCAAGTAAATTCACCAGGGTTCTGGCACTAACGTAGTACCAGAACAAAAAACCCTGAAACAAGGTTATGATTCTTTATAACATATCTACAATATTATTCCACAAGCAATACATGGCATAATTCAATAAAAGAAAAGGGTCAGATCTCTCTGACCACCCCATTTCAACCATTTTCATCTGAGACAACAACTCATACCAGTGCTCCTATTCTTTTCCCTAATGGCTACAACGCCTCTGACACTGCAACAATGATTCTCTCCCCTAGAATAATGTGGGTTAGTCTTCCCACTGGTAACTGTGGAAATCATTTTAAGCTATACAAGATACAACTCATGTCAATTTTTACTGCTTGTGTGCAACACCACAGGCCCTGCATAAGTCTGCTGGGGACCTCAGTACTTAGTCGTAAAGCCTTCCCAATCAAGCAGTATCTCATACACCAAATTTTGTTGTAATAACAAGATTAATAAATTCGTTCTTACCACAATTCAAAGAAATATCACAAAGATACGTTCACTGGCATTAGCATTAATGTATAAGTTTAGCTTTGCCCCGGTCCAGACTGCCAAGGTTCATTATTTCACTCTTAGCACTGCTGTTCTCAACGCAGCTTGCTTACAAACACTTCTGTATCAACTGGCGACAAGCCTTTGAAAGCTTTTGCCAACATTACTAGACTGGCCCAATCATAGCGAAGGTCTAGCTTTTCAATTCAAATTTAAAAAAACAAAACTCCAAACTTCTAGGAGTGAGTCTTCAAAATATATTTAGCTTTTTTGCCTAACCAATACCCTCCTTCCTATACTCTTCTACCAGCCAATCGGATTTGAATCAATCTAATGCCTCTTTTTTAAACTTGCTTCCCAACTAACGTTATGGATAAATGAGCAAAAACAACAGTCTGTCCGTCTTAGCGTTCGTAGACATATAGTATTATTTCAATATCTTGGCTAATAATTAGACTACCATGTATATTAAAACATATTATTGCTCAGGAGACACTAAGCTATCTTTATATATGATTTTTATGGCTATATTATTTGTCGTTTAGATTTTCAGTTTTGTCACTGTTAATCGTCAATTATAACTTTCTCATAAGTCGGCCATCTTCTCCCCTCCTTCTCTATCATTTTTTCATTCAAATAAACCAACTTGCTTGGGTTACGTCAGAAATACACTACTCGGCGAGAATTGAAAACTGTCTGTGTGTTTATATATTCTGGCGTGTCCCACAGCGTGCAGATATGTATGGAACGGCGTGTTGAGCGAAGAGGGGTGTTTGCAAGGCGGCGTTAATTTTGTGTTAATTCTTGCCGCAGTTTCGTGCCGCAGATCAGGAAAAATGTTAAAATGTTAATTATTAGTCTTGCCGTAGTTTCGTGCAGCAGATCGGGCAAAATGTTAAAAATGTTAGTCTCAAGGACTAAACTAGGAAAGCGTGTTAGATTTTACGGCGGGATCAATTTCTAAGCATTTCCACTGCACAAAAGGCAGCGCTCTACTGGCGTAGAGACGACGTTCGGCGAACACATACGGGCGGGTTTATTTATTATCATAGGATTAAAATCTTACAGAATTTAGCGATTATTTCACAGATTTCGCTACAATGTTGATAGTACTACAAGGCAGTCCTTGTTCTGAAAACCCCCTGGTAAAAGAGGTAGAGGACCTTACAAGGCAGTCCTTGTTCTGGATTCCACAGCTTGAAAGTATAGACCTAAGAGTCTTTTATGTTTGGACATGCGCCCTAATATAACCGACTAGGTTGAACGGGACGCGCCTCGCCAAAACGAGGCAAAATTTTATAAAAAAAAAAAAAAAAAAAGCTTGAAAGTAAGGGAACACAGACAGAAACACAAAGAAAGTGTATAGCAACCAAGTATATTGATCAAAAAATCCCAGCAAAGCTTTGGACACATGCATATACTGATGGTTCAGCAAAAAATGCAGTTGAAAATGGGGGTGCCGGCATCCTCATAAAATTAAAGAATATAATCCACTCTATGGCAATTGCCACTGGCAAATACTGCAATAACTTCAGTACTGAAGCAGAAGCCCTGAAACAGGCAGCGGAAACTCTTATTGAATGCAAAGCACAGGCAGAAAAGCAGATAGTAATCTTTACAGATGCCCTCTCAGTAATAACAGCGCTGAAGAGCCACCAAGCTAAAGAATTGAAAGATCTGATAATCTCCCTTGAAAGACTGGCCAAATGCTTCAACAAGTGCACTATCCAGTGGATACCAGCCCATTGCAACATACCAGGAAATGAGGAGGCAGACAAACTTGCTAAGGAAGGAGGTGCCTTACAAAAAAATGATATAGAGACAACTTACGCAATGGCAAAGACTACTATAAAGGTAAGTAAATAAACAAACAACACACAAAGGTATGTTATAAGGCACTCAGTGAGAAATAAAGAAGTAGAAGACCAGGCAACAGAAAAAACAACAGACGTGATAAGCTTACCGGGAATCGAACCAGGACCTTCCGAACGGCACCCACCACCTAGCCACGGGAGCGAATCGCCACTATCCACTCTGCCAGCAAAGCATTAATATAAAGGCTACATTCAAGTCCAAATGAGAAAGAGAGCACCCGGGCCATTTGAAAAATGACGCATATCATCAACTATCCAGGAAAGGTCATCATTTTTCGGCTACGGACTGGACACAACAGATTGAGATACCATCTATACTACAAATACAAAATTGGTGCAACAGATCTCTGCACCTGCGGTACCAGCCCGATGACAGTCGAACACCTGCTGCTGTACTGCCCAACCTTCAGAAATGAACGGAGTAGCATATGGCAACAACCCACTTCTGTCAACGAAAAACTGTTTGGAGATGTCGGGAACCTTGAGTTGACTACTGCCTTTATTAGTCATAAATGTGGAAGTCTGAAGGCGAACGAGGAAGAAGAAGAAGAAGAAGAAGAAGAAGAAGAAGAAGAAGAAGAAGAAGAAGAAGAAGAAGAAGAAGAAGAAGAAGAAGAAGAAGAAGAAGAAGAAGAAGAAGCAGCAGCAGCAGCAGCAGCAGCAGCAGCAGCAGCA
The DNA here is from genome assembly GCA_024509875.1 of Oreohelix idahoensis. Lineage (NCBI taxonomy): Eukaryota > Metazoa > Mollusca > Gastropoda > Stylommatophora > Oreohelicidae > Oreohelix > Oreohelix idahoensis. The sequence goes on along the minus strand of JAMPIV010002597.1, from coordinate 148,177 downwards.
GCAGCAGCAGCAGCAGCAGCAGCAGCAGCAGCAGCAGCAGCAGCAGCAGAATAATCCCCAGCGAAAGAGAGACAGACCAAAAACACGTGGAGAAGAAAGCTTGAGACAGAAGTGAAAATGACGAAGACATGGACTGAACTTGAGCTGATGGCACGTGACAGGAGGACTTGGCATGTGCTTGTTGAAGGCCTATGCTCCTTGGGGGACTAAAGAGTATTGATTGATCGATTCAAGCTAAGCCAAACGATTGAAGGAAGCCCAGTTAAATTACTCTAACGGTGCGGATTTAATTCTATGTCGAACTGTATTTTTTTTTTTAATAGGGTCGTTAATCTTTTCCCAGGCTTCCGCATCTGACTGTGTGTGTGTGCTGGTGCGTGCGTTCATGTGTGTGCGTGCATGCGTGTGGATGTGTATAACATGGCCATGTTTTGACGTGAAATTATTAATCTGTCATTTTGAGGGGAGATATTATCGCCATCAATCCGCGAATATTTCCTGGTCGTTCAGTGCGCTATGTGGGCCATTTAGATGAAGGTATGCAACAGGAGAAATTTAATTTTGCACTAGTTAATTAACAGACACTTGCTTATTTACTGGAGTGGTTTAGTGATGAGAAATAAAGAAAAGGCGAAGAACTGGTTATAGGGGTCGTCTACATAATACGTCACGCAGAGGGGAAAAAATGGGGGAAGGTGTCAATATATAAGGACGAATTGTGACGATTTGGTGTTGGGGAGGTTAAAAATAGCAACACTTGTATGACATCAAATGGACGACCCGTGAAGCTGTTTTCATCATCATCTTGACTATACAGCTCTCCAAAGAATATAGGTCACCATTAAACCTATACCAAGTCTTCCTGTCACGTGTCATTAACTCTAGATTTTTCACTAGAAAGCCTTCTTCTGTCTTGGATGCCAAGTTGAATTATTATTTGACCTGTTCATATTGTTGTTGGCTTACAGTTTCAACAGGTTGGGGTTAGAAGGCCCCATACTCAAACTTCCTTAGTCGAATTTTACAACATATTTGGTAGGTTACAGTGTTACTTTTCTTTGCTTCCTTTTCGGACCCCATCAACAATCGAGTGGATAAAGCCTTTTATCTACTGCTTATGACGTGAAGCATCGCAGGAATCTTTGATTATTGGTTTCTGGTCAATTTTGAGAACAGTAGCTGAGCTGAAGGTCACGGCCTGAAATAGAAATCGGTGGCCAGCAAAATTTGCAGCCCTATGCTCCTTGGGGAACACACAAGAAATTATAATGAGACAAACATGAAGGTATGTTTTCAGGCACTCGTAAGAAATAAAGAAGTAGAACACTAGACAACAGAAAAACAACAGACATGACTGGCTTACCCAGGATTCGAACCCTGGACCTTCCGTGCGACAACCCCGCCTAGCTATGTAAGCGAATCACACTATCCTCCCTGCCATCTACGCATCACCAAAAAATGATGCTTCGATGACAGGTTATTAGTGCGAATCGCAAGACATAACATGTCTGTTGTTTTTCTGTTGTCTAGTGTTCTACTTCTTTATTTCTTACGAGTGCCTGAAAACATACCTTTATGTTTGTCTCATATTAATTTACTGTTTACAGGCCTCGAGTTTCCCTTCCTTATTTGTTATTAATGTTTAAGAAATTATAATGATTCCGGTCCATTGCACTTCCGGTGGTTTAATGTGACGGTATGCTTCACTTCCTTACGATAGTATATGCTATTTTATCTTCCTGTCCCGTATCACTCCTTATGGAGCACGGAGCCACCACTGCAACTAGACCCCTGAAGGAAGCCTGCATTAAAGCATTCATTCGCTCTTACCGTGGTGGTTATCTGTAACAGTTTGTATTACATAACGATGTTGCCAGCCCTATGCACAACCACATGTTAGTCGCCTCTTACGACATGCTTTAGGTATCAGTAGTCCTGTTTTCTTTCTGTCTCTTCAGAGACCCATGAGAACTGCACGGGGTAGTATCTGCTGTGAGACTACCTTTATCTTGTATATTTTACTTTCAGGTGAAACTTTCACACTGAAGTACAATTAATGCAACACCGCTTATTCATTTGTTTGATTCTTTGACCAAGTACACAAAAAACTGGTGTTTGTTTTACACATGGTAACCAGTTGAACCCCATATGGGTTTTAATTAGGGTATTTAGTGTTCCTTACTATATAATAAATTACATTCGTTGTTTTTCTAGGCTGTATATTCTCTGGTGTTTGGTGTGGGGGTACCCAAAGCCTGTAGTGTTAGTGTAGTATCTCCTCATGTGCTCTTTAATGTATCTCCCTATACCCTGTTACGTTTTGAAAGGTTTGTAGACTGTGATTTATTGAATTTTTATTTCATATGTATTGCAATTAAAATTATCTAAAATATTTCTGTTGGGCTTAGGGTGATTTTTAAAAAACAATTCAAATTCTACATGAGTCGATGAACTCATTTCCGTTGACGAGTAACCTACCTACGTATGTCAATAGTTCTAACAACTGTTGTTGGCAAATTTCTTAGTTACTCCTTAAACAAACTTGACGATATTGTACGAGCTATGTTTAGGCCAGGGGTCGGCAGCAAGTTGATCCCGATCTACCGGTCTATCCCAGTGGATGATTTGGTAGATCTTTAGACCACTGCCCGCTGAAGAAAGACTTTTTAAAGTAGAGAAATTTCGGAATAGATCACTCCAGCTAGCATTTAAAATCGCTGTGTTCCCGGGATCAACGGTACTTTTTTTCCGCATACCTAATGAAAACTATCGAACTGGCTACTGAAATATATTCGTGAATTGCATGTGATTTGAACGCCATCTTTTCTTTCTTCGTAATGTTCATCGTTCTCCCCCCCCCCCCCCCCCCCCCCCCCCCCCCCCCCCCCCCCCCCCCCCCCCCCCCCCTTAAAAAATTGTGTGTGTGTGTATATATATATATATATACATATATATATATGTATGTATATATATATATATATAATATATATATATATATATATATATATATATATATATATATATATATATATATATATATATATATATATATATATATATATATATATATATATATATATATATATATATATATATATATCTATATATATATATATATATATATATATATATATGGTAGATCTTTAGAGGGCTAAGTGTTACTAAAGTAGATCTCAAAAGGTTCTGGGTTGCCAGCCCCTGGTTTAAGCTGAGCAGACTGGAGACAATAGAAACAAACAAAGTGAAACTCGAGGCCTGCAATCACAGTTGTGCGGGATATGGCAATGACTACTGTTCATGAAGCACTATTTATGTGGTTCTGAGTTGGCAGTGGGTTTAGTCACGATTCACTTCCATAGCGTGCCAATGGTGCCGTTCAAATGGTCCTCGGGTCGATTCCCTGGTCAAACCTAATACTTCTGTTACTTTTCTGTAGCTTGGTTTTCTACTTTCTCTACTTCTTTTTTTTTTACGAGTGTCTGTAACTTACCCATTTACCCAAATTGACCACACTAACTACTGCTGTCTATAGCAAAGGCAGATCATATCACGGGTTCAAATCTCTGTAGTGCCCTTACTTAGATTTTCTTCCTCTTCTCATCGCCATCAGCATTTATCTTTTGTTCCATGCTCCAAGTGAAAAAAAGCGCTGCAACTATTGCCTACCACCACTTTCTATTTTAGGCTGCTAATTTTAGCTCTGCTCGCGAGATCCCCGTTGTTCTGGGCTAATCTTTCACCGTTCTTCCCCAGTTTCTCTTTTGCATCGCCGCTCTGCTTTACCCCTGCGTGTTCCAATCTAGGGCTTATTTGGTTAAACTGGTTAATTGTTTCTTGATGGTGTGGTAAAGTGGGATGATATTAATATTTATAGGGGACTTAGTGTACTGACTGAGATCAGCTGTGAAGGTATCTGTATCTAATAAGTGTGGTGTATTACAGATGACCTTACTTGCTACCACATTTATACCTCAGTCAGAATTATCCTGGAATATTGTGATGACTACGTTGAATGTCTAGGGTTATGAAAATGATGAAGTGTAAGTCACAACAACAATAGACAGATAAACAATTTAATTTATTCCACAACACGTTACAACACTGTGACACTCACACACATATATCACTCTATAAGACTATCGTAAATGAATCAAGTGTAAAGTTTCAAATATATATGTATTAATTCCTTTCAATAATAGATATCCTGATTCAACTACACAGTGAACCAGGAATCACAATCAAATGTAATCTTAAGTTGTATGTACACAATTTATAAATATGATCTTTGTATTGACATATTTTATTAGTATTATCCTATGTGTGTAAGTTGTGAAGGAGTACTATGAGGTAATACTGGTTTTGTTTTTCAAGCTAGATTGTTGTTTGTCATCATGACTTCCAAGTGTTTGATTATCGTGGAAATAGTATTGGGAAAAGTTCACAGTTCCTGTCATTTGAAACAATTTATTGTCCCTCTGTGTTTAATATAATGTCAATTTTAGTGGGGGGGGGGGGGGGCACATAATGTTGAGCTGCTCTGGCCACAGAAGCTTATCTTTCGTGATGGCGGCAGGAAAAGACTCCTCTGCTCGATTGCTTCACTGTGTTCTGGAGACACCTCACTGGTCGCTATCTGGACCAAGGAGTATGCTGTCAGCCTCTGGATTCAGCAAAACTCAGACCAGGTGCTGCTTCAATAACTTAGGACCACGGTCCCTGAAACAAGAAGGTTGTACCTCCTATTTCAGAACTAATTTATAATCTATTTCCACACTGAACACAATACATAACAAACACTGAGTTCAGAGCGGTAGGCCAACTGCTAGCTTCATCTTAAACAATTTACACCAGTATACTCCTCCCTAATGGTTACTACGCCTCTGCAATTCCAGCATTATTTCTTTCTAGTCAATAAGATAGGTGTCAGTGTACTGTTTGGCAATTCCATGCAGTTTTACTTTTCTCCGACACGTCCTGTTCAGGTTGGAGCAATATCTAGGCCTTGCCTCATGTTTGCTACTGAACCACGCACATATACAGACATAAATTATCAATTTACATTCAATTTTCATTAAAAAGATATCAAATATGTCAAGCTTACCACAATTCATGGAAATAATAAACAAATACGTTGACTGGCGATGAATATGGCACAAAATCCGATCTGCCGCTGTCCCAGGCTTTTATTTAGAAAAATATGAGCTGGTTCTCAACGCACTGTTTCTTAGTAAGTTTATTTTAAAATGTGGCACCGAACAGACGCTCCTCATTGACTATATCAGCGGGTCTAACCAATCGGGCCATGTTTACACAGCTTTTAAAAATTTTTTACCCTTCTCACATTTCCCCTAACAACCAAAATTAGTATTGGCAGTCCGACTAATCGTGTTTAGCCTTACATATCATTCCCGCCAATCAAATTGGATTTAACATGGTGACCTATTTCCCGTAAAATGGTGGTTTCAAAACATGCCACTGTGCGATTCTGATTTGGTGTTGTCTGACACCCTCACTATTTTCTTTTGGCTATAATTTGTTAAATATTAGACTAATTGCTTAGCACCTAACATATTCTTTGTCAGCAAGGCCTAAGGCACCCAAATATATAAGTTTTAATGGAGCTAAGTGGTTGCGTTCAAAATATGTATTTTCTTCTAGGATAGTCGTGCTGTTACCACCTCCTCACTTCCAAACTTTAGGGTGTCTGCTGTACTGTCAGGCTTTCAAACGTAAACCAGTATAATGTCATGTTTACTAATAAGCATTAAACAGGTTTTTAAACCTAACCCTCGTAGTTGTAGTGTTTTTTTTTTTCACTGTCTATTTGAAAAAAAAGATAGTGCTTCTGGCCTTACGCTTGGGGTGGCATTAATTGTATATTGCGAGACGCGTGTTAGTGTTGCCGGCGTTCCTGCTTTCAGCCCTCCCTCTCTCTATCCTAATTCCATCTGTCTTTTCATCACGCAGTGTATAAAATGAAATTAATGCTAGTATTAATCTAGGTCATTAATCAGCTTGCGTATCTCAAGGTTTTCTTAGAAATACAGTCCACGTTTTATTGTAGAAAACGTGTATTGATGCAGTAGGCTTTACTATCAACGTGAAAGCGTGAGAATATGCAGACGAAGCATAAAACAGGGGTTTTTATTGTTCAACTAGCATGACGTTCTATTAACACAGGCGTACGCTATTGGAAAGCACGGGTCTTTAACCATTTCTCTTTCCTTTTATTGACTTTATGTGTTAGGCTTTTCATTTACCTTTTAATTTATATATGTGGATTTAGAATGTTTCACGACAGATGGTATGTCGTTGCTATCTCCATTTCCTCTCTTTAAAAAAAAAAATCCCCATCTGTTTTGTCTTCCTCTTGTACTACCTATGTCTCTGACGTCTCAGTATGTTTAGTCTTCAAATGTGTGGAGCAGAATTGTTCTTGTTGCTTTAAGTACCAAAGCCGAATTGCTCTTATAGCTATTTGTTCCATGCCGGAAGCAGAATTGTTTTTATTCCATGATTAAAGCATAATTGTTTTGTAGTTCATATATATTTGTCACGGGTTGCCTGTAGTAGTGGTCCAACAGTGGCCAATACTCAAGAGTGACTGATGTGGGTCTTCAAATGTGCTATATTTGCACAGGATTACTCTTGGCAGAGTTGTAGATAGAAGGATAATGATGCTTCTACTTCCAGGTAGTTTTCACAAGATATTCAGAAAAGCGAGAACAATGCTGCATTGGCTGAGCATGTTAACTCTAGTATCTGCCGTCAACTTTTGTGAAGGATAGGGTTATCTTATAATTCGTTATCTCGTTCAAGCCACCATCTGAGTTAATTCAGCGAATTTCCTCTTATTATTATTTAGCTCTGTTTACGCGTATTTAAGAAATAGTCTGAGACATACGGATGTAGTACATTCAAAATGATTAAATCAACTTTAGATTTGTCTTTATACAAGTAACAAATTTAATAATCTAGTATTTAACACTTACTTTAACAGTTTAAAAAATGAATAAATATTTAACAAAAAATGCTCATCCTCAATGATGTTGTGGAGGTTTATATTAGAGGTTACTTGGCAGCTTTTATTTGACTACTTAGCTGCCAATGAGGTTTCTGCTCCCGCTGATGTTTGGTTCTTTGTAGATGGAGGACTGGATCACTCACATCCCTGGTCAATGTTGTAGGGCGCAGCACGTTTTCAGAAGCGTCAGGGAGTGTCTACTAAGTTGATCCCGCGTCTCTAAGACCCGTCTGATGATGGTGTCTAGCGTCGACTTCAGGCCACTTATACCCTCACTTGTTCCAGAGATAGTACCCTCAACTGGTACCACCAACTAGTGTCACAAAAGAAGAGAAAAAATACCCTCCGAGTATTGAGTTTTCCTACACATACTTATGTGCCCATTCTTTTAATTTCACCCTCCCATCTACCTCAGAACTTTTACCTTCTCTGAGAATTAATTTTAATCCCGCTTAGCGAAAATCTTTCTTTACATTTAAATTGAATGGATGTAAATTTAACTATACATTTGTTGAAAAGGTTAATATTATAAATTGAATGTTTTAAAATGTTAACAATATAGATTGAATACGTTTACATTTACATCTACACTTGTTGAAAATGGTAATAATATAGATTATGTACATCATTTCTTTCATCATTCACTCCCTGCTCCATATGGAACTTGAGACTTCCTCTGCTTTTGGTTCTCTGTAAGAAACTCGCAATAAAGTAATCACCAGCCCTAGCAGTGGTGGTTCATGAAATCGTCATTCTATGTGCTGAGGTTGCCAGCCTCAAATGACTTGAACATCCACTAACAATTATCACATATTAATATTCACTTGTCAATATATACATATTAGTTCACATGGGAACATATTGCAAAATATAGAATTTAAAATGTACAACTTAAGCAAATCTTAAGGATCACAGACTGCTGGCTCAGAGAAATAGTTTAAGGCAGCTTGACGATGCCTCCTACGTGTGGTCTGGGATGTTGTTATTTTAGCAATAAGTTCCCACTTTTGACTGTGTGTTCACAGTTTCCTCAGATTCTAGTTTCCCGTGTTAAAATGGTAGATTTTTCCTGGGCCTTAAGTCCTCAGAATGCTCAAACAAGGTCCGGTCTGGTACTATTCTTAACTCTGGCAAGGTCTGGTTGTCTTCTTGGCGCGAGGTGAATTTTCACAGTGTTCTAAATTGACTAAAGTGTCCGGTTATATTACACTTCGCTCCCCCCGCATTAGTTTGCTACGATTTAGGTAGGGTCCAATCAGGAATTGTGTTCTTCCTATGATTCGAATGTCCTCCAGTCGTTTCAAAACCTGTGTGTTTTGGTGGGGTAATTCAAAATATTTCCACTAGGAAATGTATGTGCTTTAATGCAAAGGTTATGTCTTCGAAATATGGAATGAAATATCCGTACTATTCTCGTCAATAATTACATACAACTTCTTACATCTGCCCGAAACTATTACAATATTTCTGCTCAGGTGTGTCCGACTGATAATTATCGCCCTGTCCTTGTGCAAACACCGACCATCGTGTACCCATCTGGGCTGTGACTCTGCACGACAGTAATTAGTGAATCACAATAGCAATATCAGCGCTAAGGTTTGGTACACGAGAATTTTACCAGCATGACTGTCGGTCAATATTGCATCACCTGTCTACTCTCTCAGCAGGGATGGTCAGGTAAACAGACAAGACGAATTATCACCGAAGGGAGTGTAAAATTGATAAGAAAATAGCTAATATCTGCTTGATAGCAGAGAAAGAAATGTGCCGACCACTGAAATTTCACGTAATCAGTACCCACAAAAAAAGGTAACTGACTACTGTCGGAGAGCAGAAGAGATCGACCCAATAATTCCGTCACACTATTCCGTGACTGAAGCAGAATCGTTCTTGTTGCTATTTGTTGTATGACTGAAACAGAATCGTTCTTTATGTCGCTATTTGTTCCATAAGGGAAGTAGAATTGTTCCCGTTAAAGTTCATTGTATTACTTGATATCATTATTGTGCACATTTTTCTCCCCGGAAAGTTGTGCTATTTGAGCTAGAAAAATGTTCGAGACCACACGCCATAACTACAGATAGAGCCCTTGTTTACAGCTTCTTTTTATGTAGTTTTGTTTTAGTCATGTCTGGATATGATACTTAAATAGTCGGACACAGTGTAAGAAAACATTAGAAGGACCTTATTTTTAACCCTTCGGTTTCCATTAATGATAACAATGGATAGTCGACTAACATCAAATGGGCCTGTTGCACCTACGAGAAGGCACGCCTCAAATGCCCATTCTCATGAGCCACCACAGCTTCCTATGTCACCGCCTCCAGGTTCTTCTTATCCATATTCTCCAACCGGAGCGGATGATTCGTCACTAGATACTCCTCCTTCAACCCCTAGCCTCAGACGGAGGCTAACCAGACGGATTCAGTATACTCCTGCCAAATATAAGGTAAGAATTCGAGTTTTTTTTTGTTTTTGTTTTTTTGTTTGGGGTGGTGGGGGGGGGGGGGGGGTCTTATTCATTTACAAATACTCCATGTTCTATTTATGTGAGAGTCATATTTTTGTGTGACATCATATTTATTAAACCCTCCCCTTATCGTCACATTTCGTCACAAAATTTTGAAACCTCCCCCTCACTACAAGCCGTCATAAGTGGACGGCTCCATTTGCCTCCCACCGCACCCTCTTTCCTGATTCTGTCTTTGACGTTTACTGTTTTCTTGTTGCTCTTACTTTGTCCTGCCCATTGCTGCTCTTGACACTCATTTCTTGCTGTCTTTTGTATGTTCTCCTTTTTCTGTTTCTCTCGTGTTAATATCTCTTGTCGACTTCTGTTGACGTTCTCACTTTCCGTGCTTTCTTCTCGTTGTTCTGCTGTTTCTTGCTGTTCACACAGGCAGTCCAAGCCATCAGGCAAAGATAGATCTGTTATAGCTTACACATTGCAACCTACAATCCGTTATCCAACTTGAATGGCTTCGTGTTTGTGTGCACGTGTACCTAATATTTATTGTGTCAAGCGTGTTGTGTTACACGGATCTAGATCCAGACAAATCACAGCATTAACGTTTACAACGAAAGGATCGTGTAGATTTCGTCCCTGATAAAAGTGGTTCCCATACTGTATTTTGCATGAATATATTGCTGTTCTATGAGCCATATGTATAGCGAGTTTCGTTATTCATTCGCCACATCAAAGAAAACAATGCTCTTAACTAGTTTTACTAGATTAGAAATTCCGAAATTCCTTTCGATGAATTTTAAAATGCGTTATTCTTGCTTGTAGAGTCAAACCCAAATTAAGGAATATAAATGATTTTTTTAAAAAACTTGAAACCTTGCATTCTTTCTGTTTGACCAACTGGTCAACATTTGAATGAATATTTGAACTCAGTTCACCTCACAGTTCTGACTCCAAATTCAAGTCCATTATCTGAGATCTGTATTTCGATTTCATCAAAGTGATTGAGGCAAACGTTTATTCCCAGAGGTACTTCGGCGCCATACATGGATAATAATTTGGAAACGGCAGGTTTCAAAGTAGAAAGTTTTATCTTTCAGAGTAATATTCCAGTATCTCGTTGACTGAACAACCGTTGAGATGTGCACATGCAGACATGAGCATGTCAGCTTTATATCCACGCTTTTCCAGGTACAGCAAAGTGAAAACTTCTTGTGTTGAAATGTCAATTTTGAAGCGAACCAAGAATCCTCCAAGAATTCAAATGCCAAATTGATCTGATTAAAATCAGAAAATCACGTGCCAAGTCCACCTGTCACGTGCCATCAGCTTAAGGTCTTTTCACGTCTTCATCATTTTCCCTTCTGTCTCCAGTTCTCTTCTCCGTGTGTTTTTTGGTCTACCCCTGCCTCTCTTACCCTGAGGAATCCAGAACAAGGACTGCCTTGTAATGCTATCCACTTATATCCTCAGTGTGTGTCTTATCCATCGCCAGCGTCTTCTTCTCATATCTAGTTCCACGTGCACCTGTCTGGTTCTTGTCATCAGTTCTACATTGGCGACCTTGTCATACCATTTCAATCCTTCTATTCTACGCAAGCACCCATTTATAAATGTCTGTAGCTTTTTGGTAGTTGTTTTTTTTTTTTTTTGCTTTCTCAATGTTTCAGAGCCATACAATAGGACTTAAAAGTAAAATAAGAAAAGTATGACTCACATTTATTAATAAAACTCTCCCAACCCGTTCATATCCTGAGACAGTTTCTGGAGATGACAATCAAACGAACTTAATTATGTCAAGATAGCATTCAGTTTTTGGTAAGTGCGTGAAATCTTTTTTTTTTTTTTTTTTTGGCACTTGAGCCACGAGAAAAATCAGTTTCAACTTAAACTCTCGTATCTAGTGTGCTTGATCATTGGACAGGGTTCCTTTTAACTGTATCTTCGTGTTGACTTCATTCAGATGTTGAATCAGATGTATATCGAAGGACCCTGTTGTCGTAGATTTTTGATAGGGGAATTAAGACGTGGGTTGGTCCCTTCTGAATAGATTAGAATGAGTGATAGCCACAGTGAGAGATGATAGTAGAAATAGATTTCCACGAGTGAGATGGTAGAAATCAATAGAGGCTGTCTCTGAAATCGAGAATCTTTTCTCTCTTTTAGCCTATCTTCTACAACAGATCTAGAGGAGTCAGACAGCCTATTGACTACATATATTAATATATATATTACCACTCACGTGCACACACACCCAATTGACGACATGTAGACGCACACACGTGGGAAAACTATAACAATGATTTTATATATATATATATATATATATATATATATATATATATATATATATATATATATATATATATATATATATATATTCGAACGAGCTGACCCGACACACTGATTAAGTTTAAGGGAATTTTTAATTATCAGAAAATTCCATCACAACACATAAAATTACATCAAAGCATATACAAATAGTCATAAAGTCAATAAAAATGCTACAAGAATGATAGACCCATTGGTATGATCCTTCCCCTCGATGAATAGCCCACAGTCCTGTTAGGAGAAAAGTGATAGCCCCACTAAGTCACGGATACGTATGATTTAGTCTAAGTCTTCCCTTTAAAGGTATGAACAGACTTGGATACTCTGCTCTATCCTAAGGAAAGATATTTCTTAGCAACAAAAACTTGCGTAAGGAAATTTAAGACAGCAAGAAAAAAATGGGTGCCAAAATACCACAATAAAGGAGTCGCTCAGTCCTGCATTCACTCGATTCAGTCATCAGGGATCCCTGTCATACATTCTTACCTACAATCGTGCTGTTGTTCGCCGTCTGGCGCAAACTTTATGACACTTCTCTACAGTGAATCTGTATTCTTTGGATAAAGAGAATCCCAGCTCTGCAGATACAGGTTTCTTCCACTGTTCCGGGGAGCATTCACTTCACCAGTTTATTTTAAGATTACTGTTAAGGTCACTTGAATCAGTTTGGGTAAGAAAGTTTAAACGGGCTCACAGTGTCAGAATCACGAGGTTTCCACTACTTAGGAAAAATGGCAGGTTTGTAACTTCGATCAAAGGTAAAATCCTGGGTCACTGTCGTGGAATATTCTAATCCACATATATAAATTATCAGGTAAATATGAAGCCTAACAAATACATTTAATAAAGAAAAGAGCAATGGTAAAATAACAGTGCTGTCACAATGACTGTACTCGAAATCCCCCTTGTTTTCTGCTTCGTCTGCAAATTGTAACGCTTTCACGTTGATAGTAAAAGCCTACTATATTATTACCCGCTTTCTTCAATGAAACGTGTACTAAACTTGAGATACGCAAGCTGATCTATGACCTAAATTTAATATCTCATTCATTCCATTTTATACACGGCGTAACTAAAAAGACAGATAAAGCAGGGGAGAGAGGGGCAGGAAGCATGCAATACTTAATACGCGTCGCGCGATACACAATTGCTGCCATCACGCGTGTAAGGCCACCTGCACTAACTTTTTTTCAGACGGACAGTGATAAAAACACTAACCTTCCCAGAGTTAGGTTTTAAAATCCTGAAAAACGCTTATTAGAAAAGATAACATTAGATGGGTTTACGTTTGAAAACATTACAGTACCCAGACAGCACATCTTCGAAACAGGAGGTAGAAGAAATTGCATATTTTGAACGCAGCCACTTAGCTCTTTTAAATTTGTATATTTGGGTTCTTTAGGGCTTGCTGACAAAGAATATGTAAAACGTTACGCAAATAGTCTAGGAATTACCAAATTATAACCAAAATAAAATAGTGGGGATGCCTGACAGCATGAAATCATTTCTGCTCATAAAATTTTTTTATAACGTGTTTGAAAAAACCTTACGTTACGGAAATAGCCTACCATGTTAACTCCAAATTGATTGGAGCGCAACAAATGTAAGACTAAACACGATTGGTCGGGCTATAAATACTATCTTGTGTTGTTATAGGAAACGAATAGAAGGGGTACTTTTTTGAAAAGATGTGTAGACGTGGTTTCATTGGGTAGAGCTGCGAATATACTCGATTCAGAGCGTCTGTTCATTGCCACATCTTGTAATAAACCTACTAAGAAGCAGTGCGTTGAGCACCAGTGTATAATTTTTATAAAATAAAGCCTGGGACATCGGCAGATCGGAGTTGTGCTATATTCATTGCCAGTCAACGAAACTGTTTATTATTCTATGAATTGTGGTAAGCTTGAAATATTCAATATCTTTTAATGAAAATTGAATGTAACTTGTTAATTTATGCCTGTATATATGTGTAGTTCAGTAGCGAACATGATGTAAAGCCTATAATGCTCCAGCCTGAACAGAAGGTGTCGGAGGAAAGTAAAACTGCATGGAATGGCCAAACAGTACACTGACACCTAGATTATTGATTAGACAGAAATAATGCTGGAATTGCAGAGGCGTAGTAACCATTAGGGAGGGAAATACTGGTATAAAGTATTTCAGATGAAGCTGACAGTTGGCCTAACGCTCTGAACTCAATGTTTGTGATGTATTGTGCTCAGTGTAGAAAGAGAGTATAAATTAGTTATGACGTAGAAGGTACATCCTTCTTGTTTTCAGGGACCGTGGTCTTAAAGTTATTGAGCAGCACCTGGTCAGAGCTTTGCTGAAGCCAGAGGTGGACAGCATACTCCTTGGTCCATATAGCAACCAGTGGGGTGGCTCCAGAACTCATTAAAGTAATCGAGCAGAGGAGCCTTTTTCTGCAGTCATCACGAAAGATAAGAGAGTATGGCCATGGAGCTCAACATTATGTACCCCATCTTAAAATGACCTTGTAAAAATAACATTAAGATGGGAATTTAATTGTTTTAATATCAGGAACTGAGAACATCTCCAATACTAGTTCCAATAAAGACAAACTATTGAAGTCATGATGACAAATACCAACAGAGCTTGAACAAAACAAAACCAGTATTACCTCATATTACTACTACACAACTGACACACATAGGATACTATTAAAAATATATGTCACTACAAGATTCATATTGAGAAATTCTGTAAATATAACTTGTAATTAAAAGTGATTGTGATTCCTGGTTCCCTTTGTATTTGAATCAGGACACATATCCATTCATGACAGCACTGAATACATATTGTTATTTGAAAAGTTATCAGTGACTCCTTTAAGATATCCTTGTAGAGTGTTTTATGTATGTGAGTGTCACTGTGTTGTCAAGTGTGGTGGAATAAATTAAATTGTTTAGCTGTCTGTTGTTGTTATGACTTACACTTCATCATACACATACCCTAGACATATAACGTAGTCATCACACTACTCCAGAATAATTCTGACTGAGGTATACATATGTGGCAGCAAGTAAGGTTATATATAATACACTACTCTTATTAGATATAGATACCTTCACAGCTGATCTCAGTCAGTACACTAAGTCCCCTATAAATATTTATAACATCCCACTTTACCACAGTCACACCACAAGGTTTCAAAATCGTCGGAATGTTAATTTCTTGTAATATGTTACTCGCCCAAGGGCTGACATGTACTTGATGTTTTTATCAGGAAGAATTTAATCTGGCTCGGTAGGCGCAGTTATTTCATTAAAATCTTAAAGTTCTTGTGAAGGTTAACACCAAGTCTTTAAGGAAAATTTTTAGTTCTTCACAGATATTACTCGTGTACTCAACGCTGGCAAAGTTGGGTCACCCCCAGTTTCCACTGTATAAAGAAAAACAACATATCAAATACTATACATACTATGTACTCCGGTTATAACTTACATTATAAACTGCAAGCGGAGAGCTTGACTTATCGTTTAAAACTTCCCGTGAAAAAAGTTATATTCATAAAATCAATCATCATGAATTAGAAATACATACGTATTTCGTCAATACTCAGTGATGAATCTATGCAGTTATAAGTTAGTTTAAATATTCTCGACTGGTCAGTTAAATTGAATTATTTTATAGCTGCATGAGTTTTAAGCTAGAAGTTATAATTTATTCTGCTTTCCACTGAAACACGTCAGCTAGAGAATATAACAGACTTATAAATCAATCTTACTGCACAAAAGAAACTAATGAAATAAATCGGCGATTAACCCTTAATCACTCACAAATAATACTCGATATCTAATATTTACCTTCACACAGAACTACAGATTAAATACCACGAAACTAGAATCCTTCAATATAATGGTAGTCTAGAACTCGTCAAAATGTTGCCAAGAAACTCAGAACTTTTTCAATATACAAGATATTTCCTAGCCCGAGTGATCTGTCTACTGCGAATCTTGAGTATGAATGACCATTCTAAAACTCTTTCGGGTAGATATATCTTAAACAGACAAAGGATGCACGCTATTGCGAGACCCCGAAATCGTCCCCCCTGCTCGTCTTAACACTTACGTCGAGGCGTGAGTTTCACCTCACACTATCGCTGAGAAATCTACCGTGAAGATTCGTGTCAGGAGAAAATACTAGACGAATGTCTCATTTTAGAACGCTGCGTGAGTGTCATATCACACTTATCGCCGAGCGACTAGCCGGAAGAAACGCCCGTGCCAGATGAAAATGTAGACAATTGTCTACATCTATGTCTGGCGAAACGAATTATCACACATTCCGTCTACCTGTAGCTACTGACATCTGATGTAATACAATGCGAACTCAGTAAGAGAAAAGAAACAGGTAAACGTCAGAATGGGAAAGTAAATTTTGTCGCAAACGAACGAATGCGAAAAACATGAAAAGGACAAAAGAGCGCTAATAAAGTAGAGGACACGGGTAGAAAAGAAAGAACATAGAAAATTTATTAATCATAAATGTCTATGCGACACCTGTGAGTTTTAAGGACAGTCCAGAAATCTGAAAAAAAAATATTTTCAGCGTAAATTATTTTTTTTTTACAATAATTATTTTCATGACATTTTCTTTCAGCATCATAGTTACTTACTTAGTCTTTCCTCTTCTACAGAGAGGTGTTGAGGTTTGGAAGAGAGAGCGCCATACTATCCTATCGGCTGTCTTCCTCCTGGCCTGGTCCCATTCTAGTCCCATTTCCTTCAGAGATTGTCTAATGTTGTCCTCCCAGCGGACTCTGGGTCGTCCTGGAGGTCTGGATCCCTGGTTCTTAGTTTTTCATACATCATGCCAGGACAAGTAATCCAATTTCCCACATTTTAGCTGCCGATTCGTCACATGGGTCGATTGGCAAACGTATTGCCCACACAAGGTTTGAGATACGGCTACTTTATAGTCAACTAAATTAGTCTGTAGTTTTTTTTTTTCAATGCTACACCGTGTCGTTCTGTTATACCTCATTCAAAGAACACAAAAAAAGCTTTAAAAAAATCTAGAGATTATTTTCCTTTGTCGCCAGGTTTTCTAGACCATCCGCTCTAAGTATGTCGCAACTGATTTAATACTTTAGATAAATATTAGATAAACATAAAGGTATGTTTTCAGGCACTCGTAAAAAGTAAAGAAGTAGAACACTAGACAACAGAAAAACAACAGACGTGAGTGGCTTACCTAGGACTCGAACCCCGGACCTTGCGTGCGACAACACCGCCTAGCTATGCAAGAGAATCACACTATCCTCCCGGCCATCTAGGCATCACCAAAAATGGTTACTTTATTGTTTCCTTCCACAGTTTCTGTGAAGCGTTGTGTGGTGAAGTTTGTGTGGTGAAGCGTTGTGTGGTGAAGCTTGTGTGGTGAAGGGTTGTGTGGTGAAGTTTGTGTTCTTGAGCCAATTGTGCTGCGTTGGCTGCTGTGAGCCCGCGTTGTTGTAGGATGTAGTAACGTGAGGTTTTTATTGGCTCTAAGATCAGTATAGTACTGACAATACAGAAATAGAATTTCTGCAGGAAAATGATGAAGTCCCAGTGTATGAGATGTGTAACTAACTGTGATATTAAAACAAGGAAACAGATTTCACTTAACAATTATAAAATTGACAAGTCGTTCAAATACAATTTCCTTATTATTTTTAAGTATATACACTATCTACTCTTGTGCTGAAGGGTGGATGTTGGAAGATGGAATGCAATTGATTTGTACGTTTACATATGATATATATATATATATATATATATATATATCATATGTATATATATATATATATATATATATATATATATATATATATATATATATATATATATATATATATATATATATATATATATATATATATATATATATATATATTACAAGTCTTCCAATTATAGGAACAAAATTATAGATATCAGCTGTGCTGTTAATTAATTATAGAAAATTTATCAGCTGTGCTGTTAATCTTGTCTCTCACTACGCTAAATCACTTTTTCTTCCTTGAACGTTAATTGCTCACAAGTGCCGACGGAAATGGCACTAATGTGTACTCATCTCTTTAAACAGTTCTGTCCTTCTTAATTTGATGCACACAACACCCGCTGATGATCGTTCCTTTAGTCCACCCACGACTGAGGGGGACTAAGGATGTAGCTCCGGTACAATCACTGTGCTCTTGCGAAGTTCCAGTCAGCTGGATTGACTCGAACATACGACCTCGGGTTGGATGACACGAATAAACCTGTAACAAGGCAAAAATAGGGGCTAATTTCTGTCATCGAGCTCACTATTTCTAGTGTATATGAGATGAGTTTGTCTCAGGTGTCTGCATGTAGGATGAATGACAACATGGCTCAGTATGATTTAGCAATAGTGAGACAAGACAGGTGTCTACTTGCAAAACGTTCTTTGTAATAATTCAATACATTGATACATCCAATAATTTGTACAGCTAGGTTTAAGTTTTCCTTCCACCCATAATATACCAGGCCATCTCTGATAAGTGCTATACTGGCTGGTAAAATATATCCTAACAATACTGTTGTAGTTATATGAGTCCTAAAGGTTATATTCAGGTTGGTTTTCTTCTTCTACAATCATACCAGGAAATACAATCATTATACCTAATTCCCCAAGATATAATCAGTATACCTGATACATTCATAGTAAAACAAAATCAAAAGTTATATTAAACATATACAGGTTTAGGCTATTTTCTGGTGGTTTTCTTCTTCAACAGTCATACACAATCATTATACATGATACTATAACATACAATCATTATACATGATATAGTCATAGGTTATATTCAGGTTGGAGTTATATGAGCCCTAAAAAGGACTGATAGGTTATATTTCAGTTTGGAGCTATATGAGCCCTAAAAAGGACTGATAGGTTATATGTCAGGTTGGTTATCGTCTTCAGCAATCATACCAGGAAATACAATCATTATACCTAATTCCCCAAGATACAATCAGTATACCTGATACATTCATAGTAAAACAAAATATATTAAATATATACAGGTGTAGGTAGTATAAATGACACACACAAAATACAATCATTATACATCTGATGTAAGCCTATTCTCCTACCAGTTTATAGTAAGTTTACCTACCCTCTAAGATTAATACAAGCCAGATTTGGACTCGACTTTAGTGAAGCAAGAGTGCCCGGTCACGCAGGTAAGCAATAGATCAATGTTGACAGCTTTCTCTTTCCCCAGTCGGTCGTGCTGGCCTTCGTGTTTGTGTGTGTTTTTTTTAATAAAATGCGCCCGTTTATATAGGTATATCACCCGTGTGTTGCCGGGGCCCGAAAGGGGAGCAAAGAATAGTAACACTGCACCCTACCACGCATGTCGTAAAAAGCGACTAAGGAGGGTTGGGCATGGGGCTGTTTACCCCATCCCGTAAAAACTTCGCACAGTGGGCTGATCCTGCTTGCCAACCAATCTGATTACGGAAACAACGATAGATTGTTTGGTCTGTTTCTGTTCCACAAAGACGCCACTAGGTGTGGTGGAAACAGCGATAGATTGATCAATTTGTTGTTGCCATAAGACGCCACTAGGCGTACTGGCCACATACTGCTTTGCCGGTTGGTGGCTAAGGATGGAAGAAGAAGAAGAGAAGTTTATATAGGTAGACGCAAGGAATCTGCCAGTGCGTAAGGAACCCTTATGATTGGTTCTCGGCGGTTTCGTACATTCCGTGACCGAGTCCCGAAATACAGGGCTTAGGCCTAACTTTATTCTGTCTGCCGCCATCTTGGGGGAACAAGATGGTGTAAACTTCGTGTAATTTATTCTGGCTCAGAGTCTGTTGAACGTGGATTGGCTGGGCATACTTCTTAACAAAGAAGTGGGTTTACACACACGTTTTACGACAGATGTCTGTGATGTTATCTATCTATCTGCATACTGGTCTTCCCCGTGCTCTGAATTCCGATGTTCTGCTGTTGTAGGCACGTAGTGGTAGTTTATCGGTCTCCATTCTCACGAGACGGCCAAACCTCTTAATTCCGTATATACTTAATGCAGGATGTAGTTCCTACAATTTTTCTGATGTCATCATTTCTCATTCTGTCTCTCCTGGTAACAATAATGGCTTTTCTTTAGCATCTCATCTAACAGGATGTGATTTTGCCCTCCCATGCTTTGGTCAGGGTCCATGTTTGACACTGATAACAAAGAGTTGGTAAGAATATACTATTTATCAGCTGTCGTATGTTTCCATAGTGACAGTCTGATGTTTGAGTAGTGATGACAGGTGGTAAGTCACAGCACTAGCTTTCTGACATCGTGTTTTAATTTATCTGCCGAGTCTGGCATTGCAGGCGTTCTTGATGATACGTCTTCTACATGCAGCAGTGTACCACGATGTTAGACGGTCCTGCGGGCTTATGTCTCAACATTTGAAAATAAAGATCGTTCGTGTCACGAAAGGTTTGAGATGTTATAAAAATGTAAGATATCCTGGACAAAAAGATGTATCAGATGATACCAGGATAGTGCCAGGTAAGAGACTGGTCTTACAAGAAATACCCCCTTTTCTGAAAAAGAAATAGGGTGTATTGACATCAAAGGTTAGAATCCAGCTGTATAGACCTCAGGGTGTTGAAAGGTATGTCCTGAAGATCTATTTGCCCCTTTCATGGATTCTTCTTTGGTAATATGTGTTGTTTATGTTGACAAGTTGATCTAGGGGTATTTAATATAGTCTATCTAGCAATCTAAAATAAATATCAACCAAACTTGAAACTTTAATTCAAATAATTCAGCAAGTCTGTTGATATATATGTATTTACAATTTATTTACCTAACCCTGTTTTCTTTTGGTTAGGTAACTTAGGAAACCTCAAAGGTATTTACAGCTTGAAATAAATAAGCATAGAAACTTAAATTTATAAAACATAATCTTGTATTGAAGTTTCTATTGTCTTCCACACTGATGAATAATTTTAAATTTAATACAATGTCAATAAGTTTGACTGTGGGGGTAGAATGGATTCATATTGTCCTTAAATTCATCCTCCACTGAAATGTTAGTTATATATTTATGTTTTCTTTTGTGGTGATATCTTTTGTTGAACACGCTGATCAGTGGCAATGTAAGGCCACTTATCTTAAAATCCAGAAAATCCCACACTCTTCTGCCATGGATGAACAACTCTGTGACTTGCCAGGCAGTGGAACAATGGTGGCTAGCTACAATGACATCACGAGCATGTGCACTTCAGAGTCCAAAACGAGTTATATGAATCAGATACTTTGGGTCCTTTGCAGGATACAACGTTTTCAGGATAAAACGGTTGCAGGACAAAACCTGAAATTCAAATAATCAGAACCTCTGTATGGTCCAGCACTACTCTGCCTTTACACACAAAGGACATAACATACAGCGTCAGACATTGTGCTAACATATGCACAGGACAATTTACCTTCACCACCCATCACAGTCAGTTCACTGTGACTAAAATTTCCTTATAATTCCTAAGTTGATTCCTTTGTCCATGATTGGCTTCCATACAATGATGTGGAATAGTATAAATTTACAAATAATATCTTAATCGATTCATTACAACAAGTCCTGTCAATCCTTCCTTAGTTTCCAGGATACATGTCATTCCTTGAACAAATACTCTTTCAAATGTATTATTAAACTTACAGTCGTATTCTTGACATCATTTTCAATAAACTTACACCTTTTACAACGCTGGCTTTCGCCTCTAAAACCAACAGATGCTTTGCGGTCCAGCAAGCAACACATTCGTCCTGGAATATTTTTTAACACAGGCCTTTTTCACTTTCTAACACACGAGGATTAAATCACATGAATAATACATAAATATGTACATATATATATATATATATATATATATATATATATATATATATATATATATATATATATAGTCATTCTTACCCTCAGGCAAAACACACAGGCTGTTAATGGCTTCTGTGGTCTGCGCAACAGATGCGGTTGGCAAAGGTAAAATATGATTACTGTTTACCGCTTCTTTCTAGACAGCTTGTGGTTTAAATTTGTCAGTGGCGTCAAATAGCCAAGGGCAAGGCCTTTTATATCAATTTAAAGAAGTCTGAGGTCATGACGCTCAATATGAGCAACCCTGAGCCCATATCAGTAAGGAATCAGCAATTGGTACAGACAGATACCTTCACATACCTAGGAAGCATAGTAACACCAGACGGTGGGGCAGGCAAAGACATCAACATCAGAATGAATAAGGCAAGAACAGCCTTCTTTAGCCTAAATAACATCTGGAAGTCCTCCCAATACAGCACAAGCGCAAAATTAAGATTATACCAGAGTTGTGTGCTTTCTGTGCTTCTCTATGGTGCGGAATGCTGGAGAGTCACAGAGAAGGAAATGTCAAAATTGTCCTCTTTTCACACAACATGCCTAAGAAAAATTCACCGCATCTTTTGGCCGAATACCATCACCAACCAAGATCTGCTTACTCGTAGCAAGCAAGAGGACATGCACACCATCATAGCTGGCAGACGCTGGAGCTGGGTTGGTCATGTCCTCAGAAGAGACCCCGATGCCATCACAAGAACAGCTATGCTTTGGACCCCTGAAGGAAAGCGAAAGAGAGGCCGACCAAAAACAACTTGGCGGAGGACTGTGGAGGCTGAGATGCAAAGAATGAACCAGAGTTGGGGCACTGTACGAAGGATGGCCACCGACCGTGCAAAGTGGAATCAATTTGTTGTTGCCCTACAAGACGCCACTAGGCGTGATGGCCACTGACTGCTTTGATGGTCGGTGGTTAAGGATCGAAGAAGAAGAAGGCCTTTTATAGTCACGCATCCGCCGTCTGAGGTGACAGGGTAAGGAAAGGCGTAAAATTTCCCAAAATGAGACAAAATTTCTGCTTTCTGTTCAATGTTTAAAATCTAGTTTTTCAATTATCCTCCTTATTTATGGGACGATTTTGGTCATATAAAGATGGAATTATACTGTGAATTATTTAGTATATCTATCTATAAATTAGTTAGTTTGCACAATGCATTTAAATGTATGCATGCTTTAACTAACTAAGTTTGACTAATCCTGATGTAACACAGCTCGTTTATTCGATATTTCTATCTTACTAGAATACTATTCGATAAGGTGTTTACACCTACCTCTAAAGTAACATTCCCGTTGATGAATTACATAATCCTTTCAGGTGATACTTCTTTAGTTCTTATAAAATTAAATATTACTGTCCCATCGGTTACACAAAATAGGCCTAGGTTTTAAGCATAGTACGTTTCCCACAACAATGATAATAAAGGTACGTTTTGATTGGTTATTGTATTAGAGAGTTCCCTACCTAATGGCGTGCGGTATGGTCAGATTAGAAAACCGTGTTGTGAGACAGAACTAAAACACGACAGTTCGTATGCTCGTTCGCTCGTTCGTCCCTTCGTTCTTTCATTCTTATAATGGACACCTTCAGGCACGAACTGATGATGCAGTTTTCATAAACTTGGTTAACAACTATTCACATACCAGACTACCTTCAGCAGGTCGCCAAGATGAGCTCTGAGGCAAGTCGTGACCTTGTGTACACTCGTTCGTTAATTCGTTATCCTTCTGCTCCTTGCAGAACATAGGCCGTCCTCGTCTATGTTATTCGTCTCTATATGTCTTTCTCTCTGTCTCTGTCTGTCTCTCTGCCAGCTATGTGTATGTTGTAAAAAAAACGCCAGAGAGCTACATACTCAGACATGTTCATTCTACTTTTACATTCCCTATGGAGCATGGAGCCACCAATGCACTTGGCCCCAAGGAAGCTTGCACCAAAATAATTGCATGTTCTCTTGTGTTGGCAGTTTCTGTAAAACTGTGTTTCACATGATGAGATTATTTCGAACATGTTCATCATTATCAACTGTTTTTACACTCTTTACGGAGCTTAAAGCCACCACTGGAGCTGGTCTCCTAGCAGAAAGCCTACAGCAAGCAGATTCATGCTTTTGCAGCGATGGTTTCTGTGGCAAATTGTTTTAAATGATGAGGTTGCCAACCCCATAGATAACCTCATATTATTTGTTAGTTGTCTCTTCTGCCTAGTCAACACGTTTGGTGCTAATTGCCTTGGGGACCTTAATCGCAAAAGTGTGTTATACACTTCACATGGCAGCAATATATGTTGTCGATGACGAAGATTAGTCGAAGTATTAATCGAGATATTAACCAGCAATCTCACAGGTGAGGGACTCTAACGTGTCACCTTTGATCTTAATAAGCTTATCCAGCACTAGTGGACAGCATAGACTACTAAGTGATCATGGTTTACCCTTGTCCTTGTGTCAGGACCTTTCGTGTGTTTGTTTAATAGATTATGTTTGACATATTTACTTGCATACATTGTCTGTCCATCTGTCGTCTGTCCGTCTAAATATATATATATATATATATATATATATATATATATATATATATATATATATATATACAGTAGAACTCCATTTATCCGAACCCCAATTATCCGAACATCCAATTATCCGAACACTTTTTCCAGAAAAAAAAAAAAATCAGTCTCCACCAGTCACGTTAGACTACAGTTCTGAATCTTTTGATGCGGCAAGCTTCAAATGTGTGCGAACAATTTGTAGACAATGAGATGGGCTAATGGACGGTCGCTTACGTACATGAAGTCAGTTAGATCATAAAGTCCGTTAATATCTGGTTTACCAATCCAGTGTATGTGTGAGTTCTAGGCAGAACACTGGCTAAACAGACAGTTCAACTTAAAATAATTGTGTCTGCTACTACAGCAGAATAATTTTGGTGTACACGTATTTCTCTGTGCGACCTGGCATCTTCCAGTAGGCCTAAAGCATATAAAAGGAACCGCAATGTTTTGTCAATTGAAACGAAAACAGAAATTATCAAGAGACTAGGAAAAGGTGAAACTGTGTCTTCATTTGCGAGGATTTTCAATGTTGAGAAAGCTACCGTCTCTGACATCAAAAGTAACAAGGATAAAATTATGAGTTTTGCATCGAAATTGGATAGTGAAAATGGGTCGAAGAAACATAAAACCATGAGAAATGCGAAAGATTTGAAATTGGAAGAGGCTTTGTATATATGGTTTGTGCAAAGAAGAAGCAAAGGGGAACCTATCTCTGGCTCTCTATTGTATGAAAAGGCACTTCAGTTCAACAGTCAACTTGACGGTCCTCCTGACTTTAAGGCTAGCCAGGGATGGTTAAGAAACTTTAAATCTCGTCATGGCATACGAGAATTGGAGATTCAAGGGGAATCTTCATCTAGCGATGCAACTGCCGCTGAAAATTTTAAAGAAACATTCTTGGCTTTTTTGGAAGAAGAAGGTTATTTACTCGATGATGTGTATAATGCCGATGAGACTGGCTTATACTGGAAATCATTGCCTCAAAAATCACTTGCATCTCAGCGCGAAGCAGCTGCCCCTGGGTTTAAAAAGTGCAAAGAGAGAGTAACAATTTTGGTAGCCGCGAATGCCAGTGGAAGTCATCGTTTACCGGTGCTAATGATCGGCAAAGCCAAAAAAACACGTTGTTTAAAGAATGTGACATGTCTCCCATTGTGCTACAAAGCACAGAAGAGTGCTTGGATGAATAGTGAAATATTTCTTGATTGGTATACAAATCAGTTCATCCCAAATGTGAAGAGGTTGAAAGAACAAGAAAAGAAAACTGGAAAAGTAATTCTTCTACTGGACCATCTCATTCAGAGGCGGATACATTGAATGCAGTTGATGCAAATTTTAAAGTAATTTTTCTGCTTCCCAATGTAACAGCACTGATTCAACCAATGGATCAGGGTGTTATAGCAAAGCTTAAAAAGATGTACAAGAAGGAAGTCCTGCGTCGTTTATTGTTGGCTGAAGATGAAGAAAGTGTGGTGGCGTTTTCAAAAAAAGCTTAATCTCAAAGACTGCTGCTATATGTAAGCTGATGCTTGGACCACCCTGTCACAAGATAATCTCAACAAGGCTTGGAATAGATTGCTTGGGGAAAAAGGAGGAAATGAAACTACTGCAGTGGACACAAATGATGATTGTATAAATGAAGTTGTGGAACTGTTTCAAGCAATGCCCGGATTTTCGGACTGTGACAGAGATGATGCACACATGTGGCTAGAAGATGATAATGATTCTGGTTTTCAGTTTTTGAATGACGAAGAAATTTTGTCTTTTGTGCAAGAAGAAAACCAAATACATGTAGTGACCGATGATGAAGACTCCTCAGAAGTACATGATGTACTTGTAGATTATGAAGAAAACCCAAAACGTCGACCAAGTCCTGAAGAGGCCTTTATAGCACTAGAAACAGCGATGGCTTGGTACGAGCAAGAAGATGACAGCTGTCCTACACAGCTTCTGCTGTTGAAGAGAATGCGGGACTTAGCAGCCAAAAGCAGACTATCCAGTTTGGCGCAAAAGAGGATTCCTCATTATTTTAAATAGTGGGCTACATCTGTGCAAGTACATGTATACGTAAGTTGCGCCTGGTTTTGAATTGTTTGTAATGTTATTTTGAAAACATTTCTCTTTCTTAACAAAAATAATTAATACAAGTAGTACATGCACTGCAGTGTAATGAAAGATTTTGGTGATACAGTGATCTAATACAGTGTGGGTATTATTATTACAGTACAAGTAAATATGTTTTATAGTGTATTTTCCTTGTGATTGTTAATTATTTTTAGAAATATGTGTACATGTACTCGATACATCATGTAATCCAATTATCCGAACATTTGATTATCCGAACGATGCTCGGTCCCATGGGGTTCGGATAAATGGAGTTCTACTGATATATATATATATATATATATATATATATATATATATATATATATATATATATATATATATATATATATATATATATATATATATATATATATATATATATATATATATATATATATATATATATATATATATATACCATTATCATTTCTCTTTTCGCCCATTACAGAGTTTGAAACCACCACTGCAGCTAATTCCCTTATAGGGAGATCCCGTCACAGCATTCGCGCACTCTTGCAGTCGTGGTTTATGTAACAATTTATTTAACATGATGAGGTTGCTGGCCCGATGCACAACCTCAAATTAGTCACACTTTATGAATGCCTGAATGAGTGGTAGGCCTGTTCTTCCTGGTCTCCGTTGTCCTACGCGGGGCATGTATCTTCTTCTGCCGATGCCCAGGGATTTGAGTCTTCACACTTTTATATTTGGCGGTGAGTTCCAGGACTTTTTTGCAAACCCAGAGGGCTTTCCCAACTCAGAAGGCTCAACACTGGTGAAACATACCAGATCGTCCCCCGCTTTTTCGCCTTTTTTTGCAATGCTGAAAAGAAGCAATATAATCATATGTAAATTAGTGAACTAGTCATCATCATCATCATCACAATTTCAGCTCCCTGAAGGGTATAGGCCGTATGCCAAGTCTTCCTGTCCCGTGCAATCAGCAGGACCCAACCTTTGTCGTACCCAACTAAATGCACTTGCATTTTATCCCCCTCTCCCTTTTTCCACCCCCATACGCGCGGACACACGCACACACACACACATAGTCATCCAACAAATTCATGCCAAGCTTTTATAACACATAAGGAAAGGAAACCCGAGGCCTGTAAACAGTAAATTAATATTAGACAAACATAAAGGTATGTTTTCAGGCACTCGAAAGAAATAAAGAAGTAGAAAACGAGACAACAGAAAAACAACAGACGTGAGTGGCTTACCCAGGACTCGAACACAGTCTCCAGTTCATTTCTCCATGTGTCTTTCAGCCTGGGCAATTAGCGTGCCGAAATTACAGGATATTGAAAACAATAATAACATAGATGATCGTGGCGTTCTTAATCATTGTTTGCTGATTTTAACAAAATGTATGTTTTTACTAATCAGTAAAAATAAAACCAGTAAATGTTTCAAGGGGAAACTAATCAGTAAAAATAAAACCAGTAAATGTTTCAAGAGGAAAAAAAAAATGGATTTCATCTTCATTTTCATTTGCACTCCATGCGGAGCAAAACGCCACTATTGTAGCTGGTCCACGTGCAGGAAGCCGACCCCCACCTCCACCCCACACATGCTCCTGTAGATTTTTTTTTTTTTTTTTGGTTTTTTTTTTTGCGTTCGCCCGCTAATACTCGAGGCGAAATCTCAGGTTATTATTTTATGTCTAACCTGACATTGATTTTTACTTGAGTATCCCTTTATTTCTTGTACAGAGACAGGTGTCCCTCGCCATTCAGGCAAATACTCGCCGATTTCGGAGGTACCCATTGCAGCTGGGTCGGCTCAGGAGCCGCCAGTCCCTGGTCGACGACACTCCTTCAAATGTCCTCGCCAGGTCTCGAGTTAATCCAGTCCAAATCCCGGTCGACGAAAAATACTCAAATGCCGTCGCCCGGGTTTTATCCTGTATCACCCGGTCGCCAGAGCGGTGTTGTAACCACTACGCTAGCGTGGCTCCCGATGTGATTTCTGTGACATTTTGTTTTACTTTATGCGGTTGCCATCCCCATGTACAGCCTCATATTAGTCGCCCTTGTACGATATGCCTGGGAGCCGCGGTAGCACAGTGGTTAGTGCACTGACTTCCTAGCTCGGTGGTCCATGGTTCGATCCCCAGTTGAGGTGAAATTATTTAGACCACAAACGTCTCCGGGGTCGACTTCTGGGAAGGTTAAGGCGGCCGGCGTAGTGCTGACCACATCACCCATAGTGTGTGTCAAGAAAATATGAGCGTAACACCATATTCCCAATATGCCTCAATGGGCGTGTAACGGGGGTCTTTACCTTTTTTACGATGTGCCTGAGGGGGCAGTCGTCCTTTTCTTTCGTAGTCTCTTATAGATGCCCCCTGAAACTACACGGGGCCTGAGCAATTACCGTGCCGAAATTATGGGATGCTGAAGACAATGATAAGATGATTATGACATTTTTTTCTCATTGCTGATAATTAAATCTACAATGAATAAAGTATTTATAGAAAATAAAACCAGAAAATTCCTTCATGGAAAATAATTGAATTAATTATGTAAAAAAAAAAAAAATTAACTCTTGCTTAAAGCAGATTGAATATTCCGATCACATTATTAATCACATTTTTTTTTTTAAGGAAAAGAACTCGGCCTCTCTATACTTAAAATAGAAGCACGATTTTTCAGAACTGGTTTTTTTCCATGTCTTGAGTGCAAATTATTCTTTCTCCGCAATGCATTATTTTGTGGTTTAATTCAAACGCTGAACGCAAATAATAATGTACCCCTGTTCTGAAAAGCATGCACAGAAGATAGCCTGTGAAGAGATAAAGATAAAGCAGTTGCAGTACGTGTCTGTGTAAAATATGTTATTGTTGCTTTTTATCAGAGTCGACATCACTGCATTCCTAGCAAGCCCATAAGTGCTCAGTCTCCCTCAGCAAATGTCGAAAGGTATGAATGTCAAATGTTCCGGTTGCGGTTTAATTGTATACACGCTGGATGCATCCTCCTGTGACAGCGCCATCTTGTCAGCGCCATTTTATCTGTCGTTCTCAGCGCCATCTTGTTATCACCGTTGTCTCCGTGGTTCAGTGCCTTTCTACCACAACATCTTCAAGAGGAAGATATATTACTGGGCCACAATAAAGCCTAGAAATAGTTGTGTGTTATATTTGTGTTTTCGCTCCTTCTAAAGCATTCATCGCGTGTGTTATTTGCGTGGCCCAATTACTACGCGCCGCGCAAGAAGTTGAGCGATTAGCCCTAGGGCCTATATTAACTCTTAGTATACGAGCGGCCTTTTAGAAAGGCCGATGATCGATCTGCACTAAATAATTTATTTATAAAGATAACATAAAGTGTTATATATCAAAATGTGAAGAAATGAAACCCCTATATCATGCATGTAACTAAATTGTTCAGTGGTTTTAAACATGCATTCACCTATACATTTTCGATATTGACGGGGATCGATCATCGGCCTTTCTAAAAGGCCGCTCGTATACTAAGAGTTAAGAAATAGCGAGCCGGCAAAAGACCCTTTTTTGCAAGAGCCGCCCAGAGAGAACAAACGAAACGAGACGCCCTGTGTGGGTAGGAGATGGACAAAGAAACCAGAGCATGTGAGCTATAATTGTTAGCGTATTTTGTAGAAATTAGCTTTAGTGTTCTGTAGTTTTATTATTAGTATTCAGCGTGGCACAGTTCTAGTGTTTAACAAAATAGAAAGATGTGTTTCCAAAGGAGATTTCTGTTAGGACATTGTGTTTGGTTCTGAAATGATAGATGAGTGAAAATATGTGTGGATGGATTTTACTGGTGTTAAGTCCAGATTGCGGCTGTAAGAGTTTAGTAGCAATTATTTCATTCATCAGACCGGGCAAGAAAGGCAAATGTGGTGGGAGACTATTTCATACATGGAACTGGACAGAGATGTTATCTGGGACTGGAATTTAGATAATATTAACTGTTGGCAAGATGGCAGCCACGTGTTCATAAAAAGCATCATGCAATGTGTATAAAGGAGGCGCGTCATCATGCAATGTGTATAAAGGCGGCGCCTGGGAGTCGACTATAACACGCTTAGTTACCACGTTCTATAGGCCTATAATGTTACTCTATTTTATATTGTTTGAATTGACACGTGGGTGAAGGCAGGTTAATGTAATTTTCTTCAGTAATGGAAGAGATAGTTTTCGTGTTAAATTTCTTTTAGGTGATGTATTTAGTTCTAGTTTTGTTAAGTCAAGAGTAATTTTATTTTATTCTTTGATGTAAGGGTAAGTTAGTGTATTTCACGATAACTGATCGTAATACTACTGTATATCTTTAGTGGGTTACTTTGAGTCTACTGTATATCTTTGGTGGGTTACTTTGAGTGAGGTGAGGATAGTCATCTAGGTTTCTGGTGAGCGCAATTCCACTCCTTTGTGCGTAAGGCACTTTGAGACAGAGGTGTTTCTCTGTTTGCTCCTTGCGGAGCATGGAAACACCAATGCGGCTCGTGTTCATCACAAGCCCACAAGAAGCATTTTTATGCTATTGCAGTGGTTGTTTCGGTAACAATGTGTTTTATATGATGAGTTCCCAATCTCATCAGTCGGCATATACGGCTGGATTCTTGTGCGGCCGAACTCTGCGAAAACGTTGATTGAGTTTTTTTCAATGTCTTAATGTAACCTTGCAAATTGATTGTCTCTCCTCTTGGCATAACGTCCACAAGAATCACCCCTTCAATGTCCCAAAAGACAGTGATCATGACCTTTCCAGCTGAAGGAATTGTCTTGAATTTCTTTTTTCGTGGTGATTGCGGATGATGCCACTCCATTGACTGACTGTCTTTTTGCCTCAGGTTCAAAATGATGTGCCCAGGTTTCGTCACCTGTAACGATCTTAGCCAAAAAGTTCTCTCCGTCAGCATTGAAACGCTCCAACAATTCAGAAGAAATTGCTTTCCTTTGCAATCGGTGGTCATTTGTGAGGCTTCGAGGAACCCATCTTGCGCAAATCTTAGAAAATCCGAGTTTTTATAACTGCATTTGCACTACCAATGCTGACTGACAGCTGTAAGGCCAATTGTTGAGTAGTGATTCGCCTATCAGTAAGAATAATGCCCTCAGCGCATTTCAACATTTCTGCGTTGGTGGTTGTGGCAGGACGTCCACAGCGCGGCCGATCAAGCAGCTCCACTTCCTGATTCTTTGATTCTCTGAACCCAGCGACTGACTGTACTCCTGTCGACTGCAAAACTTCCATAAACATCACATAGACGTTTATGAATGTTCACAACAGTTTCCTTCTCTGCAACGAGAAATTCTATCACAATTCGCTGCTTAGAGCGCAAGTTGCTAACACGCTCCATTTCAACGGTTTAGGGCAGCCGTATTATTTGGCCGGTTGCGGTGCAATTTGGTGCACACAATTGGCACATGCCATATTTGAAGTGTGCAAAATTTCATGCTTCTATCTTCATTATTAGCTGAGAAAAACGATGTGGTGCATTACTTTCTGAACGCCCCTCGTACATATAGTTGAATATTATTTTATGTCCATTTTATTATTATTTAATTATTCTTATGGGTAGAATGGTTTGTGAGAGCACGTGGGTCCTCTTGGGATTAAATTATGTCTCTTCTCGCTCCTTATGGAGCATATGGCTACCAGTGGTATTCATATGCTCTTGCAGTAGTGGTTTCGGTAGCAATCTGTGTTACATGGTGAGATTGCCAGCCTGATGCACAACATCACACTAGTCTCATTGGAAGACATGTATGAGAGTGGATGTGTGT
Source organism: Oreohelix idahoensis (assembly GCA_024509875.1). Taxonomy (NCBI): domain Eukaryota; kingdom Metazoa; phylum Mollusca; class Gastropoda; order Stylommatophora; family Oreohelicidae; genus Oreohelix; species Oreohelix idahoensis. The sequence continues at coordinate 116,038 of JAMPIV010002597.1, read as the reverse complement.
GTAATAGTGGGATGTTTCAGGTGGCGTGGAAGAAGGACAGTTTGACAGGTGAGAGCATGGTGTTTCTAATTATTTAACTATTATGATTTTAACTAGTCGGTGCTTTGTTTGTCTGTTTCAGATTAGCAATTGAGCACTGGCTGGGTGTTTTGTTTGCTTGGTTTTATTTGTTTAATTTTTTTTGTGTGCTTATTGTCACTGACAGGGTTGTATGAATAAATACAGCCCCTGCCTTAGAATCAGAGTTTTATTGTTGATCGGGTCGGTTGCGAGTGTGCAAGAAAGTGATCACATATCACAACTACATCATCATCATCTCGCCCACCCTGTCACACTCCCATGCGTTCATCCCTGCTAGTCTTACATTTGAGGTAAAATTCCAGCAACCTTAGCCTTGTTGATTCATCTATTGCAGTGTCGTTCTCTAATAGGCGATCTGTCCCTTATCCATATCCAGTGTGTCCCTACTACTGGTACTATCGAAGCTAGTCTGTCGGCTCTCTCATTGCCGAGTGTCCCTGCATGACCAGGACAGTTGATCCACACTAGTTCCTGGAGATTCGAGGCTTCTATGGATGTTTTCCATTCATGTCGTGGCCATCTTTTTTGGACCTTTCGATACATGGAAAGAATGTCTGTGACTAGTGAGAACATCTGGTGAGAGACATAACGGAAAGAATGTCTGTGACTAGTGAGAACATCTGGTGAGAGACATAACGGAAAGAATGTCTGTGACTAGTGAGAACATCTGGTGAGAGACATAACGGAAAGAATGTCTGTGACTAGTGAGAACATCTGGTGAGAGACATGACGGAAAGAATGTCTGTGACTAGTGAGAACATCTGGTGAGAGACATAACGGAAAGAATGTCTGTGACTAGTGAGAACATCTGGTGAGAGACATGACGGAAAGAATGTCTGTGACTAGTGAGAACATCTGGTGAGAGACATAACGGAAAGAATGTCTGTGACTAGTGAGAACATCTGGTAAGAGACATAACGGAAAGAATGTCTGTGACTAGTGAGAACATCCGGTAAGAGACATAACGGAAAGAATGTCTGTGACTAGTGAGAACATATGGTAAGAGACATAACGGAAAGAATGTCTGTGACTAGTGAGAACATCTGGTAAGAGACATAACGGAAAGAATGTCTGTGACTAGTGAGAACATCCGGTAAGAGACATAACGGAAAGAATGTCTGTGACTAGTGAGAACATATGGTAAGAGACATAACGGAAAGAATGTCTGTGACTAGTGAGAACATCCGGTAAGAGACATAACGGAAAGAATGTCTGTGACTATTGAGAACATCTGGTAAGAGACATAACGGAAAGAATGTCTGTGACTATTGAGAACATCCGGTAAGAGACATAACGGAAAGAATGTCTGTGACTAGTGAGAACATCCGGTAAGAGACATAACGGAAAGAATGTCTGTGACTAGTGAGAACATATGGTAAGAGACATAACGGAAAGAATGTCTGTGACTAGTGAGAACATCTGGTAAGAGACATAACGGAAAGAATGTCTGTGACTATTGAGAACATCTGGTAAGAGACATAACGGAAAGAATGTCTGTGACTAGTGAGAACATCCGGTAAGAGACATAACGGAAAGAATGTCTGTGACTAGTGAGAACATATGGTAAGAGACATAACGGAAAGAATGTCTGTGACTAGTGAGAACATCTGGTAAGAGACATAACGGAAAGAATGTCTGTGACTATTGAGAACATCTGGTAAGAGACATAACGGAAAGAATGTCTGTGACTAGTGAGAACATCTGGTAAGAGACATAACGGAAAGAATGTCTGTGACTAGTGAGAACATCTGGTAAGAGACATGACGGAAAGAATGTCTGTGACTAGTGAGAACATCTGGTAAGAGACATAACGGAAAGAATGTCTGTGACTAGTGAGAACATCTGGTAAGAGATGCCGGAAGCCTGCATCAAAGCCACATGCTGCTGCTGCAATGGTTTTACATTGTGAGGTTGCTGGCCCTATGCACCAGTGGCGTACTAAAGGGGGTGAGAGGGAACGGTCCGGCCAGGGTGGCAGTCAGGAGGGGGGGGGGGGAGGTTGTGCCAGAGGACACTATTATGACAGTACTTACTGTTAAAAATATATTTACAAGTATGTTTCTTTATGAGAAGGGATTGCCCGAATATAGGCTTGGCCCCCACGGGGCCAAATACTTTAAGTACGCCCCTGCCATACACAACCTCATAATGGTCGCCTTTTATGATATGCCTGAGGTTGCAGTCGTTCTATTCTGTCTTCATCTTCTTAGAGCCCTTCCCCCCCCCACCCCACCCCCCGGCCGGATTATCCATTAGACTAAGTAGGCGAATGCTACGGACCCGGAGCTCTAGGGGGCCCGTGCATAAGTTTTAAAAAAATTTTAATGCTTAGATTTTTCAATTAAATGTGTTTATTATTTTATTATGTTTATTATGTTTAATTTAATAATAATAAAAATAATACTAATAAACATTAATAAACAATAATTACTACTAATAAAAGAGGTAACAAACTAACATACCAGTTTTTTTTTTTTTTTTTTTTCCTTAAGAACTGATTCCCTACGCAAGATCTTTTAAAAGATGCAATGGCCGACCGCTGTGTCCGCAAGATCTTTTAAAAGACTGATTTATTTCGGTGTTTCTTTCCACTCTGATATTTTATACTGACCGGATTTTATCTCGAACGGAAGTAAACACAAAACTGCGCAAATTACAACAAGCTTCAACTTCCTTTGTTTGAGTTTGAAGAGAATTGTTCACATTTATCTTCATTTTTCGTCGTGTTTTGTCGTATCACTATGATGGCCGAAAACACGCAGGATATGTTAATAATATGTCAACAGTGAACAAACTGTGTGATCAACCACAACTTTCTTACTTGTTCTGTGTTTCTAAATGGATTACCTTCACAAAGAGAACAGTGAAACTGTATTGTGATAATAATTTATGTTACAAGCCTTAGGTAAGTGGAAAATTTCTGTTCAAAATTTCAAGTTATCTTTTGTTCTATGTACATATTATCCGTCATAACATAAACATAATATAAAATTAGCTAGAAAAGTATATATATTCATATTGTCCATCCAATGTACTTTAGTTTGATATATAATATATTATACTTAACTCATGATTAGACACACATTGTTAGTAAAAGTAAATTATGTAAATGTACATTTTTGGGGCTTAAAAAAATTCCGTCCAGAGCTGAAAATAATTACGTACCGAGTCAGCGGTACTTGGGATTTCAGCCCTTCGGCCCAATGACATGTCATTGCCAGGCTGGGGAGCTGTTACGGTATATGATATTAACGCCGTCTGCTAAAGGTTACCAGACGTGCAATTATAAAGGTTAAGACATTTAATATATTGCGATAGATGTTTCAATTAATGAACGCTTTATACACGATCGATTATGACGTGTATAGCGTTGTTTAGGACACAGTCGGTAACTAAGAAACGCTACCCCTTTTCACATTGACCGTCAAGCTGTTAAGACGCGTCTGACTCTCCTTCCAATGTTGGGCATGGTATTGCCATACAGATATATTTTATGCAAGTACGGACATGGGTCAGTCCATTGCTATTACAAAGATTTGAAATGATTAAAGGTCAGTACGAAAGTGAAAATTAAGGAAGGATGAATTACAGTCCATAGTATTTGATTTTGCCAGACTCATAGACTCACTGTCGGCCGTTGGAAAACCCCAACCGCGCGTGCATACAGCTATGACAATCTGCATACAGTAATTTGATTATTGGACAAGGACTGATAGGATATCTGCATATCTATGCCATATATTTTCAAGTTATAATATGTACCTTTGTGATCAACATTCATGAATCGTCTTGACGTGTAAAATGTATTAAATATTTGTGGACTCTATGGAACCGACTTGTCACATCAATCGTATTCCAAGTCATTCAATTATTGTTCAGAATCTTCCACCCCTGCATTCGCGTAATCTTACATAGAAGGCACGATACACGATCACTCAAGAATATCAAGAAGATAAAACAATGGCCAGACATTTATAACTGTTTTATTAATATCACATGGAACATTATTCAGAGCTAACCAAACCACGCCTTGCCGGGAAAGATAAGTCTAGCTGTTTAAATTGTCGTCATTGCAAAACCGTAATACTGAGTCCATTTTGCTTTGATTAGGCATGTCTATGTATTTTCATGTATATATGTTAAATTTGTTTTCCATCGTATGTATTTGTTGTTAATTCGTGGGCCGGTTGGAGAGGGAACTGAAATCTCTGGGAATGTCGCGAACAGCTGACCACCTAGATTTCAGTCGTTCTTAGGGAACTTAAACGATTGCATTTTTGGAAGCCCATTGAGGTTGCCATTGGACAGTCTGTCCAAATCTGCTACCGTTTGACAATTTGCGTTAGCTGTACTGTCCCGTAGATAATTGGTGTATTTTATTCGTATTTAGTTAATAATTTTGTTCAGTTCTGTACCATGTTCGTTACTATTTCGTCCATTCTCCTCTGACTATCATTTATTTTATGATTATTAAATTTTCGTCCGTTATGAGTCCTGTGACGTCATCATTTTTCGCAGTCATTTTTTTTTGTGTGTACCTTGAATATTCAGTTGACCTCAGGTCAGACCTTGACCCTTCATTTGGTCTGTGACATTTCCGCTTATTTTATTTAGTTCATAAATTCATTTTTAATTGTGAAAATGTCTTGTTTGCGTCTTGACATTGTTTGTACCCTTTAGTTGCATCATTGCTTGTCTGTCCTCATAATATATATTAATATTACATTAATAATATGATAATTATATGCAATAATACACTTGTAATTTAATTTAATTAATTTTTTTTGATAATTAAGATTAATATGGGACATTGCATAATTATGCAGTGATAGTCCAAGAAAGTAGCACTACAATTTATCATAGATGCCTAGGGCATAATAATATAATATATATATTGACAAAATAAACTAATCTTATAGCTACCTTTGAGGTAATAGACCCATTGTATATTATTTAATATACTTTTCTGGTACTAAGAGAGTGACTTAGTACATTGAACAATATAATTACTAGGAATTATACCCAACATTATTGGATATTGAGGTTAATTGGGTGATATAATTACATTATATTTAACAGATATCATAACTATTTATGATATAGTATTATTTAGATACAATATTGTTACAAAATATTGTCTATTAGGTGAACTTAAACATTAAGTTCAATACTATTGTGATTACTTATATTGAATATTTCTAAGTTGAGTAAGTATAATAATTACTCTGAAGCTACTATTGACTATTTTAATCAGTAATTATCAATAATTACTACAGATAAAAGTCAAAATGCTTACTATAGACCATTTCGTTAAAATTGGCCGTGATTATGGCTACAAATCTCAAGAACTTCGTCAGTTTGCTGAATCAGAACTGGAAAAATATGAAAGAAAGGAAGAAGAGAAAAAAGCTGCATTAAAGAAAGAGGAAGCAGAACTTGAGATGAAGCAAATTGCCAAGGAAAATAGATTGAGAGAGATTGCTCAACGTGAAAGAGAAGAGCAAAGAACAATCGCCAAACAGGAAGAAGAGAATAAATTGAAACGAGAGGAAATTATTTTACAACAAGAAATGGAATTGGCGCGTATTAAATTGGAGACAGCAAGATTACAAGCACAAAGTGCTGATGCAAACCAGAATAATAACGCACAAAATGGATCATCATCCAGCCAACCTAAACATTTCTATAACTTTAAATTACCCATTTTCAACTTGAACGTCGACGACCTTTCATCGTTCCTGGCACGGTTTGAACAGACTTGCAAATCTAACCATTTGCCTGAAGAGTCATGGGTACTCAAGTTAAATGAATTCTTGGTTGGAGAACCACTGACAGCTTCTCAAAATGCTGACCCATCAATAGCAAATAACTACGGTGCTATTAAGTCCTTGCTTTTACGAAGATTTCACCTGGACGAGGAACACTGTAGGTTGAAATTTAAGGGAATTCTACCTGAATCTCCAAGGGATTTTGCTGGATTCATTGCGAATATACGCAATACATTTAATAGATGGGTTGAACTGGCAGAAGTCAACAAATCATACGACAAATTAGTTGATTTACTACTGCGGGATAAGGTATTATCTTCAGTTAGCCAGCCATTTTTTGCATATTTGCAGGAGCGTAAACCCGGTACTATGGATGAGTTAGAAAAAATTTCTTTAAACTACTGTTCGGCACATCCGAATGCAACCATTTCTAACTCCTCATTAAGAGAACCTCTACCTGTGGCGTCTAATATGGCCTACAATCACAATAACAAACAAAGACATCACAGTGTAGACAGAAGTAGGTTCCAAAGAAATCACAATGTTAACTTTCAGAAAGGACATAATAATGATTTCAACAATAAAAATGAGTTCAACAGAGGTAGATCACGAGATAGAAATTATTCACCTCAAACAAACTACCACAATGGTCAACATAACACTCATTATAATCGATCACATACTCCCAATAATAATAGTAACTGGAATGGTAATAATCATGGCTCGAGACATCGAGATAATAGTTACTATAGAGGACGACGAGATAATTCTAACAATTATACTCGGAATCGATCTCATTCTCGGGGATCATCTCATTACAACCATAATACAGGGGCGGCAGTTACAAATAATACTACCCCTATAGCTCAGGTCCCACTTGACAATAATACAACACAGTCTTCTGCTGCATGTTTTGCTATTAATTATAATGTGGCAAATAGTTGCCAGCAATGCAATCTTATTTTTCAGAAGGCGAAAGAAACAGTGCTTAACTGCGGACATATTATACCACAGGTAGGTCTTGCAGTCAACGATGGAACAGGCCTATTAATTTTTAACAGAGGATTAGTTAATGGATCCGTCGTCTCAGTGTTGAGGGATTCGGGATCCACAACGATTGGGGTACGACAGTCGCTGATACATCCCAGCTGTGCAACGGGGGAATATGTCCGTTGCATGACGTTTGGTGGAACAATAGAGTTTTACCCCACAGCTATTATTCATGTTAACACTCCTTTTTTCACAGGGAATGTAAAAGTATGTATGCTAAAAAAGCCTATAGCTGATTTGATGGTCGGTCGTATACACGGCAGTAAAGATTGTACTCCAGATGAGATTATAGAATGGGAGAAACATAACCTATGCACTGGAAACGCCGTGACAACTAGAGCGCAGACTCAACTCATGGAGAAAGTTGATGATAATAAAATGGATGCAGACAACCAAGAGGAATTTGTAGTCAATTCACCTATTGACAGGGAAACATTTGCAACCAAACAAAAAGAGGATAAATCTTTAAAAAAATTTTTTAAGCTGGTTGATAAAGTTGACAATCTATCCTCAGGTAATAATAACAAACATTGTTTTGTTATTAAAAATGGCATATTGATTAGATGTTTTAATGACAAATCACAAATGAAACAACAAGTTATGGTCCCATATACTTTTAGACGGTACATTCTTCAACACGCACATGACTCACATTGTGCTGGACATATGGGATATACTCGAACACGATCTCGAGTACTGTCTTCATTCTTTTGGCCAGGGGTGTCAAGAGATATTTCGCAGTATGTACGTTCCTGTACTACATGCCAAGAAGTGAAAGCACGTGGAGCTTTTCACACGGCGCCTATTCAGGCTTGCGATATCTCAGTGAGACCTTTTGACAAGATGGCAATAGACATTATTGGTCCATTGCTACCATCGGCCAGAGGACATAGATTCGTCCTTACGTGCATTGATTTGTGCACACGATGGCCAGAAGCTATCCCATTAAAGACCACCACTACCACAGATGTAGCTGATGCACTACATCTCATCTTTTCTAGAATAGGGTTTCCTAGAAAACTTTTATCAGACCATGGGTCACAGTTTATATCTGACACCATGAAGGAAGTCATGAAAACTTGGGACATTGATAGAAATTTAAGTAGTATTTATCATCCGATGAGTAATGGTGCGGTTGAAAGACTTAACCGTACACTTAAACAACTACTACATAAGGTTACTGCTAAGCACCCTCATGACTGGGACAGAGCACTCCCAGCTGTTCTATTTGCTTATCGGGAGGTACCGCATGAACAAACTGGCTTCTCTCCCTTTGAATTAGTTTTTGGTGCTCCCCCAAGAGGTCCTATGGGACTAATAAAAAACTTATTAATTGACGACGAGATGACTCAGGACACTCAGTCATCTTACGAGTACGTAATTAATCTTCGGAAGAACATTATTGAGTCTTGCCTGTTGGCAACAGCTTCTTCTGAGGCTGCAAAAGCTAAGGCTCGATCTCTACAAAATAAGTCTCGACGATTACGCCAATTATTCCCAGGCGACGAAGCTTATGTGTTACTTCCTCACAATAACAATAAATTATTGATATCTTGGAATGGTCCTTACAAAGTCATTGATAAAATTTCCGACGTTGATTACGTCTTAGATATCAAGGGACACAAAAAGATATTTCATATTAACATGCTCAAGCAATTTCATACACGTCCTGAACACTTACAGTCAATTTTTCATGAACTAGATGACAACACAGTATCCACTTGTCATTATACTAACTTATCTGTCATCCAGGAAGAAGAATCTTCTTTTCCTGAGGTACAGTTACCGTTACCTGTACCAGTAGTTCAACCTACTGAATCTTGGCGGGATGTAACCATCTCTTCAACGGTTACACCGCAACAGCGTCTACAGATTGCTAATTTATTACAATCTTATCCAGATGTGTTGACCGACGTTCCGGGTCGCACATCGGCTATCAGTCATGACATTACTCTCAATGACGATACACCTATTCGTGTACATCCCTATTCTGTTCCTTTACATTTCCTTGCTAAAACTACTAAGGAACTTGAACAGATGTTGTCTCTCGGAATCATTGAGACTAGTAATTCGCCATTCTCTTCTCCATTAGTGATTGTCCGGAAGAAGGACAATAACATTAGACTATGTGTTGATTATAGAAAATTAAATGCTAAGACTATAGTTGACAGCGAACCACATCCACTCATTGACGACTTACTGCCACGTCTATCTAACGCAACTATATTTAGTAAGATAGACTTAACAAAAGGTTATTGGCAGATACCACTGACCGAAAAGGCTAAGTACTACACCGCATTTTCCACGCCACAAGGTCTATACCAGTGGAACGTGATGCCTTTTGGGCTTGTTAATGCGCCAGCTACCTTCATTCGCCTGATGCGACAAATTTTATCAGGTAGACCAGACGTTATTACATATATTGACGACATATGCTTGTTTAGTTCGTCGTTTGAGGAACATGTTTCGGGACTTAGACATGTTTTTGACACTCTAAGGAATTATCATCTAACTGCTAAACCTACAAAGGTGCAAATCGCGTGTAATGAGATAACCTTTTTGGGACATATCATTGGATCGGGATATATCCGAACGTTACCTAGTACAGTCTCCAAAATTCTAAACATAGCAGTTCCTCAGACGAAGAAACAGGTCAGGAGTTTGTTAGGACTTGTTCAATATTACAGTAGATTCATACCAAACTTGTCATCCATCACGGCTGTATTGTCTTCATTGTTAAAAAAAGATATGCCGGTGAAGGTGACATGGACTGGTACATGCAATGAAACTTTCAACAAAATTATAAATTTGTTCTCACATGAACCAATTTTAAGACTTCCCGATGCTTCCAAAAGATTTTTCTTACGAACAGATGCTAGTAACTACGGCATTGGTGCATGCCTGCTCCAGAACCATGACGGCATTCTACATCCTACCTTATATATATCAAGAAAGCTAAAGCCGGCTGAAACAAAATACTCAACAGTTGACAAGGAACTTTTATCGGTGATCTGGGCAATAACGAAGCTTGAAAAGTTTCTCCTCGGTGCTCCCTTCACCATACAGACGGACCAACGTGCTGTAGCATCCTTGCGTCGATCAAATCATACAAGCCAGAAACTTGCCAGATATTCAATCATCCTACAGCCATTCGAGTTCTCCATTGAACACATACCTGGCACTGAAAATTGTGTGGCAGATGCATTGTCACGTAATCCTATTGACGACGAATAATCAACATTGACACTCTTAAACTACATCAATCAGAACTACATTGGATTGAACGATGTATCAACTATAAAGGAACTAACCTTGCCTTCAATTTAGACTTTATAAACACTATATGCATCACAGAATTGAATTAAAAGACAATCAAGGTATATATAGACATTCAAACTTCGTCTAACGTCCATACACGAGATATGAATACTCTTTGAACAATCATGGATTTATATCTGACGACAAACCGAACTGATGTTCCTGTGTATACTTAATTCTTGGATGCTGGGATAAATGACATTTCTTTCCAACGTAAACGTTTGACCTTTCTTGCCTAAAAGAATTCATCAGTATCAAGACTACGGATGGATCATCATATCCTATACTAATTAATTAGTTAACTTAACTTCTTAATTGAATTATTATCAATAAAATGAAATGTGAGAAAAAAATGAAATGAAAGAAAAAAAAAAAAAAAAAAAAAGAGAACGAAATACTAAAAGAAGAAATTATGAAAAGAGAAAATAAATCTCACACAAGTATTAGATTAATAATTTTTTTTTTAATGTACCTATACATTATTTAGTTAGTTAAATTAGATAGTTATTATTCACTAACACTTAACACACACAATTAAGTTAAAACTTATATTCGAATTTCTTTCTATTTCTTCTCACTTAGTTTGTCTTTTCTTCTCTCATAACATCGCATTACATTAGAACCTTAATAATTTAACTCTTAGTTTAATTAATTAATTTAATTTTAATTAGTCAAATTAATTCCTATATGACATACTAATACGACAGACCTTACTTTAATTTAATTTTATCATTCACTATTAACATTGGACATTTATTTAGTTGATATAATGACATGTATAATATTGATATATAATGTGATTTATGATTAGATGACTATGACAAATAGTTAGTTGACACGACCGCAACACGGTTCTACTCAGAACATCGTCGGCCATATGTCACAATTGTGTTAAATTTTTTTGAAAAATTGTTAAGTCGGATAGATATTGAAAAAAAAATCTATCGATTTTTTTTTTCCCCGGTGTACAGGGAATTGTTACGGTATATGATATTAACGCCGTCTGCTAAAGGTTACCAGACGTGCAATTATAAAGGTTAAGACATTTAATATATTGCGATAGATGTTTCAATTAATGAACGCTTTATACACGATCGATTATGACGTGTATAGCGTTGTTTAGGACACAGTCGGTAACTAAGAAACGCTACCCTTTTCACATTGACCGTCAAGCTGTTAAGACGCGTCTGACTCTCCTTCCAATGTTGGGCATGGTATTGCCATACAGATATATTTTATGTAAGTACGGACATGGGTCAGTCCATTGCTATTACGAAGATTTGAAATGATTAAAGGTCAGTACGAAAGTGAAAATTAAGGAAGGATGAATTACAGTCCATAGTATTTGATTTTGCCAGACTCATAGACTCACTGTCGGCCGTTGGAAAACCCCAACCGCGCGTGCATACAGCTATGACAATCTGCATACAGTAATTTGATTATTGGACAAGGACTGATAGGATATCTGCATATCTATGCCATATATTTTCAAGTTATAATATGTACCTTTGTGATCAACATGCATGAATCGTTTTGACGTGTAAACTGTATTAAATGTTGGTGGACTCAATGGAACCGACTTGTCACATCAATCGTATTCCAAGTCATTCAATTATTGTTCAGAATCTTCCACCCCTGCATTCGCGTAATCTTACATAGAAGGCACGATACACGATCACTCAAGAATATCAAGAAGATAAAACAATGGCCAGACATTTATAACTGTTTTATTAATATCACATGGAACATTATTCAGAGCCCTTCCAGTGCTCACGCCCGGGCTTGAACCTTGAATACCTGATCGCCAGCGCAATGTGGTAAACATTACAACAGCGCGGCTTCCAACTAACTAACATACCAGTCGATTAATAATTCTAGTATATACCATCACCATGCTAAGGGTTTTGAAAAATAAAATTATTGCCTATTAGATGGGGGCGGGGGGTGGGCAAACGCCAAAAAGCATGGAGGCCCTTCTTGGCTTAATCCGTCCTGCACTCTTCCCACCCCCCCCCCCACCCCCCTTCCCCGGAACTACACAGAGCAAACGTGCAAACATTCGAACTACAGGGCGCAAACTGTTGAACGGGCAAATAGTGTTGTTTGTAAACACATGAGACAGGTTGACAGTTCACGGGGTGGGAGTCAGAGAACAACCATGGCGGCATTCACTCAAACCAGGGTTTATTAACTTGTGGTCCATGGACCCTTTAGTCCATGCACTGAATGGATTCTAGGGTTCCGTGTAAAGGTAGTCTTATAGCAGATACTGACGTTGGGGGTGAAGTGTTTGAGACTTCACTATACTAGATCCAGCATCGAGAGATGAAGTGACCAGTTCCCTTCCTCGCTGTCTTTTTCCTTCCATAACTCAAGAGAAAACTCAGATTTCCATTTACAGCTGGATGGACTGGAGCGTGGCGATACCGTGAATCGAACCCGACACCTTTGCCGCGAGAAACCAGCGTTTAAACAAAGCGTTCCCGTGTACATAACCTAAATTTAAAATGAAACGTTTATTTTAAATACTTTACTGTAAATTTTTTGTTTTTCCAAAAAGGAATGGGGGGTGGCACAGAGGTAAATGAGGTTCTGAAGGGGGGACCATGAACAAAAAAAGGCTGAGAACCCCTGGTTTAGAGTATTATGGAATCTTTTCTATTTGTTGTTACACACTTGTCTCATCTTCTCTTGTGTGTTGCACGTCTTTGTGTGGTGATAACCTGCTAGTGCGTGTAGCTGTTTCTATTCATTGAAGATGTGTGTGTGTGTGTGTTCACGAGTGAAAACTGTGTGTGTGTGTCAGGGAGAGGTTATCAACTCTAGTGCATTCGCTGGCAATGTTTCTATTGCAGTCATATATTCGATGCCGTCATTGTAAAATCTGTTTGTTGTTTCCGATCTCCAGGGATTCGAGTTATTCACTCTTTCCAATCTCCAGGGGTTCGAGTTATTCACTCTTTCCGATCTCCATCAATCAATCAATACCCTTTAGCTCCCCAAGGAGCATAGGCCTTCAACAAACACATGCCACGTCTTCCTGTCCTGTGCCATCCGCTCAAGTTCTTTCCATGTTTTCCTCATCATTTTCACCTCTGTTTCCAGTTTTCTTTTCCATGTGTTTTTTGGTCTACCTCTGCCTCTCTTTTCCTGTGGATTCCAGAACAAGGACTGCCTTGTAATGCTATCAACAGGTTTCCTCAATGTGTCCTATCCATCGCCAGCGTCTTCTTCTCAACTCTTGTTCCACTGGCACTTGTCTGGTTCTTGTCATCAATTCCACATTTGTGACTTTATCATACCATTTCAGTCCTTCTATTCTACGCAAGCACCCGTTAATAAAAGTATGTAGCTTTTTGGTTGTTGTCTTTGTTGTTCTCCATGTCTCAGAGCCATACAATAGGACTGACTTCACATTTGAGTTGAAGATTCTTATTTTCGTGTTGGACTTGATTTCTCTTGTTCTCCATATGTTTCCCAATGCAATGAAAGCTCCTCTTGCTTTTTGTATTCTTATTTTGATATCACTGTCTGTCCCTCCAACTTTGTCTATATTACTTCCAAGATATGTGTACGATTCTACATCTTTTAGTGGTGTTTCTTCAAGTTCAACCTTGTTATCATTTCTTGCATTCATTCTCATAATCTTTGTCTTTCCTGTGTATTTTCAGGCCCACTTGTTGTGACCTCTCATCGAGAATTTTCATTTTCTCTTGCATCTGATTATGGTTATGGGACAGAAGAGCCAAGTAATCTGCAAAATCCAGATCATCAAGCTGTTTAGACAGATTCCACTGGATTCCATTTCTGTTGTGTGATGTCGATGTTTTCATAACCCAATCTATTGCTAGTAAGAAAAGAAATGGAGACAAGAGGCATCCCTGTCTCACTCCCGTTCTAATTCTAAACGGTTGTGTAAGTTGTCCTTCATGAAGAACTCTACATGTCATGTCTTCATAGGTCTTCTTTATTAAGTTCATGATCTTCATGGGAACTCCATAATGCCTCATCAATTTCCAAAGCGATTCTCTGTCTACACTGTCAAATGCCTTTTCATAGTCCACGAATCCGATGTATAGCGGTGAATTCCATTCCAGACTTCTTTCAACTATTATTCTCAATGTGGCTATCTGGTCTGTACAGGATCTGTTTTGTCGAAAACCTGCTTGTTCATCTCTCAGTTGCTTGTCTATGGACTCTTTTAATCTCTCCAGAATGATTCTGTTTAATACTTTTGCTGGCACTGATAGTAACATTATTCCTCTATAATTTGTGCACTCTTGTAAATTTCCCTTCTTAGGCAACTTGACCAGATAACCTTCCTTCCATTCTGCTGGTATTTCCTCTCTCTCCCAGACTTTGCCAAGTAGTTTGTATAATATCTCTGTAGAGGTATCAATATCTGTTTTGATGGCCTCTGCTGGAATGCAATCTGGACCAGCTGCTTTTCCATCTTTCAGAAGCTTTATGGCTTTCTTTATTTCTTCTCTACTTGGTCGTTCACAGCTGATTTGTAGCTCCTCTTCTGCTTGCTGGATGTCTGGGGGATTAGTTGGAGATGGTCTATTGAGAAGTTCCTCAAAATGTTCTGTCCATCTCTTCATTTGTTCTTGTATATTACTAAGCAATTTTCCATTCTTATCTTTTATGAGGCCATTTGCTTGCTTAAATTTCCCTGTTAGCTTCTTTGTGTTGTTGTACAGGTCCCTCATATTTCCTTTTGCTGCATCTTCCTCTGCTTCCCTTGCCAAATCATCAATATATTTCATCTTGTCTCTTTTGATATTTCTTCTTACTTCTTTGTTTGCTTCTATGTACACTTCATGAGCCTTGGTTTTGGAGCTTCTGGTTTTGCTTCTGTTTAAATCTGCTGTCTTGTTTTTCCTGTCTTCTATCTTACTAATGGTTTCTGTTGTTATCCATGCTTTGTGCTGATGTTCTCTTTTTCTCAGTACTTCTTCACATGTCTCGTTCCATATATTTTTTACTTGTTGCCAGTGGTCTTCCGTATCTGTTTCATCTTCCAGCTGTTCGAGTACTTGGTATTTGTTGGATACTGTGATTGAAAATTTTTCTCTTATTTCCTGATTTCTTAGATATCCCATACTATACTGTTGTTTATAGCTATATGCTGTTGTAAATTTTTTGAGTTTTAATTTTGTTTTAGCCAACAGAAGATGGTGGTCTGATACAACACATGCTCCTCTACATACTTTCAATCATGCAATGATGACCTAAACTTCTTGCTTATGCATATGTGATCAATCTGATTCTCAGTTCTGTGGTCTGGTGATATCCATGTTGCTTTATGTATTCTTTTATGTCGAAATATGCTTCCTCCCATAGCTAGTTGATTTGAAGCACAGAAGTTTGCTAATAGTTCCCCATTCTCGTTCATCATACCTAATCCCTGCTTTCTGATATTATCAGATATGTGAAATCCTGCGCCAAGTGCCAACGTGTGGCACCAAAGCATTGGACACCCCCAGTTCCCATGGGAGAAATGCCAATAGTGGGGACACCATTTGAACGGGTTGCAATCGACATTATAGGACCCCTAGAAAGGAGTAAAAGAAGGAACAGGTTTATCCTGACCTTAGTCGACACATGCACTATGTGGGCCGAAGCTATACCGCTAACATGCACGGATTCCAAGCATGTCGCAGAAGCCCTAATGCAGATTTTTACACTGTCCGATCTCCAGGGGTTCGAGTTATTCACTCTTTCCGATCTCCATGGATGCGAGTTATTCACTCTTTCCGATCTCCAGGGATTCGAGTTATTCCCTCTTCTACCCCGTAAAATCTGGTATACTAGTGTAGGATCATGTGTTTAAATTAATTCTTAACAGAAGAGAGGCCAGTATTATAGGCTGCTTTTCTAAGGCGCTCGTATTGTTGTGGAGGGGGAGGGCTGTGGCGGTCGGTATGTTTGAATTAATTATTTGTTTCGTTTTGTCCGAGTTAAATATTGTACCCATCCTTATTGAGTTTCCTTTACAGCTTTATATAACATTACTATACTTTAAAAACAAAAAACATCTTGGAAAGTGCTGATCCTTAAACGTTAACACCATAAGAATACTCAAATCAGACGAACATTCTTTTGCGTCAAACATAAGGGAAAACATCACGACCTTTAAAATTTAAACAGTAATTAATAATCAAGCTGCGATCAGTGGAGCTGCCATCCTGACCTGCACTTAATTTAACCCCTTTAACTCCATAAAAACAATTGTTTTCTTCTACTATTGCGATCTTGCGACCTATTAACTGACGAATGTTCAATGTACACAAATTATGCAAGATGTAACACACAAGAACTGTCGTTACAGTGTGATAAATATAATCGTAGTAAATGGAGCAAAGGTAACCATGTACAAATAAATATCAGTGAAAGAAGATCTATGTTAATATCAATCATTAAAAAAAAATTTAACTTACAGAAAACGAAACTTCAGCTATACGTTGGGAATTGACTATTTGAAAGCGCAAGTTATCGTTGACTAACGCCAAAGTTGAAAATCTCATGTACACGTAGTGACCAGGAAAGCTAATCGTACAGTTTACCAGTTAGTCTAAATCAAATACTTTTTAGATGAAGAAGCAAGGAAAATAGTTTTGTATATCCCAAACACAAACACACTTAGACTACTGCACCAAAATCTGGTACGGTTGCTCCATGTCCAATACAAAAAAAAAAAAATAACACTCACTTCAAAAACGTGCACTGCATTTATTTTCTGACAAATATCCAACCCGGTATGTAAATCTACGTAAACATCTTAAAATATTACCTCTCAGAAAGCGCTTCCTCTTCAACAAAGTCAAATTCTTTCACAAAATCATGAATCATAATGCTCCATTTATTAGGGGTCGACTTTTAAATGTAGCAGAAGACGTAGTCAGCCTTTAAACTGATTACAAGGGCCCAAGCCTAAGCTTTACTTATTTAACAAAAAAATATGGCTTTGTCTACAGCTCATCTTTTGAAAAATTGTCTACTTGGCTCGAAAACTTATCCAGTCCCTATTCATTCAACCGCAGACTTTTCAGACCTGATTATATGCACACACACCCCCTTCCACCAACGGGCTGATCACCCGTTTGCCAGTCAGTGGATTGATTTGCGTGTTAGGCGTGATGGGAAAACTAAAAAGAAAACCTATTATCCCTAAGATTAGGCTAATGGCCATTATGTTGGGTCGGTGGCTAAGGACGGAAGAAGAAGAAGACACCCCCTTCCCAATCTGAGTACGTGTTTCTAAACCATTATCTAATATACTGTTATGTTGGGCTTAAAGGTGGTATTCCTTTGTTTTTCAATATATTTTTCATTATGATTCAATACTGTAAATGTTATTATGCTGTTATTTTACTTATGCCGTGTTTCATAATTAAAATGCATGTAAGAATGAATTAATTCGATGAGAGATATAACGAGTAGAGTTTTAGACAGGCCTGCACGTTGAATTCTGAAATATTTGAATATAATGTTTGTTCGTTCGTTCTTCAACTCCGTTAGCAGCCTTTGTTTATTTTTTCCAATGTCAACTAACGTTAACCATACATCACATTTGACAAGTACAATTCAACAAACATTGGTTTTCATGAACTGAGACAAAACTAATGCTAGATTATAGGTATGAGTAACATATAATGGTAGTTAAGTTTTTAGCAGCTGTAAAAAAAACTATCACAGGGAAGGAGTGGGAGGGCTATTTTTTTACAATCTTTCGTCATCTTAAGCTACAACACACAAAAGTAGCGCTTAGAACAGGGTTGCTCATTGCGTATGTTAGTCCAGCGTTTCTCAGCCTTTTTATCCTGGAGGAACCCTTGAAATAATTGTCAGGTCTCATGGAACCCCTGCATACAAATTATTATATCTAAACTAATGGTGCCTACGCCTGATTAGAAGGTTGGAAATATAATAATCCAACAAAAATTGTCAATACTCTTTTGAATAGAGAATGATTTTTTTCTGTGGAAATGCTTACTTTGGCCACGTTATTAGTCTACTCTTGTTGTGTGGTTCGCTCTCCCCACAAGGATATCAACTCTAATGCACGCCAGTAGTGTAGGTAGCAGAAACTTTTTTTTTAAAGCTTGGCATACTGGAGCGTGACTTAACCATGTTTTGAGCCCGTCCCTTAGCCTCGAGTAGCAAACGCTCTAACCACTTTCAGCCTCTAACGCATTGTTACATCACTAATGGTAAATATATGGTTTCTAAAAGCCCCTCATCGGCCGCTTTACAAAATTCTACTCTGATGCCATTAATTAGCAGTTTTCTTTATTGACAAAGCCTTTGCCTGGCAATAGCCTCATCGCTCATTAACAACTTTTCAGTAAAATTTATGTTTTGGTTTACAAGTTCATGCAAAGAGCGGCCAGCTTCTAATTGATTAGCCTTGTCTTTTGCATCAATTCCGCGTACTAGTTGAGTTTTTTTAGTGAAAACAATCGCAAATCTTTCTTGAGAAATCACCGTAGTGTTGGCCTGGCTATAACCAGTAGAGTTACATGCTTTCTTCTCTGAGTTTCTGGCTATTGGGTAACAGTGGAACCCCCAGGGTAGGAGAGGTAGAGGAAGACAACATGGAGAAAATAACTGAAGACAGACATGAAATGGGATGAAGGTGACATGGAAAGACCTTGACCTAACGGCACGAGACAGGAAGATTTGGCATACGTTTGTTGGAAGGTCTATACTTCTTGGGAGTTGAAAAGTGATGAATGAATGAGTTAACTAATGAATTAAACGAGGCTAATATTCTTAAGCGTGCTCCTGGAATTAGACAAATAGAGTGGAAACCCGAGGCCTGTAAATGAATAAATATTGACTTGACTTGACTTCACTTTGATCCACTGTCATTGAGCGTCAGCTCTTGGTGACCTTGATGCCATTATGTGGTACTGCGCCGTTCGAATAAGTTGTGAATAAATATTACACACATAAAGGTATGTTTCAGGCACTTCTGAGAAATAAAGAAGTAGGAAACTAGACAACAGAAAAATAACAGACGTTAGTGGCTTATTGAGAATCGAACCCACGACTTTCCGACCGGCACCCCCGCCTAGCTACGGAACAGAATCACTATCCTCCCTGCTAACTTGTTCTGTTGTCTAGCTTTCTACTTCTTTATTTCTCACGAGTGCCTGGAAATTGGTTTTATCGGTTTGCTTTCTATTCCTAATTCTTCCTAAATGTCAAAATTGCGATATCACTCTAAAATAATGTTTCTTTGGATAGTGCATTTACGGCGTTGATATGACAACAAGTACATCTAAGCTCAAAAGACTCCATAAAAACATGGTGGCTGTCGAATAGGTCACTGTCCACGGTAAATTATAAAGGGTTACTCGTCTGAAAACAGCAGAGAAAACAAAAATATTTTAAGCCATTCAAAAGTTACTAAAAAAGAGGTGAAAAGAAGAGTCTGGAGTTAGATAGGACAGATATTTCAGAAATCGTTGGTAGCATTACAAGGCAGTCCTTGTTCTGAAATCCCCAGCTAAAGATATGCAGAGGAAAACTGAAAAACACAAAAAGATGAGAATTGCGACAACCATGAAAATAATAAAGTATGAACAGGTGGCACACGCCAGGAAGGCTGGGCAATAATTTGTTGAAGGTATTATCACAAGAAATCGTTTCGAGACACACAGTCAACCTATACTATCCTTTAGTGGACATCCCCAGGAACAAGAAAATGAGTTGACAAAAGAAACGCTGGACATTCAATATTCAGACATTGACACGACAACCCGTTGCAGAGACATAAATACTGGTATCAGACAGACAAGAACGTAAACAAGTGCTGGAGAGTTCATTAAATTTGTGCCGAAACTACCACACTGGTCACGCTACGAAAGATTTCTCTTTATATTTAAATTCTGAGTTTATCTTCTTTTTTGCTCTCTTTATGTAGGAGGATGACGAATACATTGGCTTTGCTACCCTCCCTGAGCAAGTACACAGGAAAGCTGTCAGAAAAGGCTTTGATTTCACCCTGATGGTCGTTGGTAAGTAGTGGAATATTTGGTGCCCATGATGGTGTTGTAATGTCTTGTTAATCGGAATATCTCAGGATAGCAAAGCTGCTAATGCTCATTTACGAGGGCTATTCCAAAATCAACCTCCGATTGGCTGGTAAAAATTTTAAAAAATTGACAATAACATCTAAATACATACAAAAGTTACATACATCACTGCTTTACTTTTCGACATAGTCACCACCCATATTCAGGCACTTGTCGTACCGTGGCACGAGTTTTTGTAACCCATGGTCAAGGAACGGTACCGCCAGTGTACTTAGCCAGTTGTTGACTCTATCCATGAGCTCCTCGGCGGTGTCGAAGCGCCGGATAGCCAGCCAGACCTTCATCTTGTCGAAGAGATGATAATCGCTTGGTGCCAAGTCCGGGCTGTAATGGGGGTGGTTGAAAATTTCCCACTTAAACTGCTCAAGTAAAGCCTTTGTGCAAGCAGCAGTATGGGGCCGCGCGTTGTCGTGCAGGATAATGACGCAACTGGTGAGCATTCCGCGCCTTTTGTTTTGGATCGACCGACGAAGCTTCTTCATTGTTCCACAATAAACTTCTGGCGTTATTGTGATCCCTGGTGTCATGAATTCCGTCAACAAAATGTATGGAGTCAACAACTGGCTAAGTACCCTGGCGGCACCGTTCCTTGACCAAAGGTTACAAAAACTAGTGCCACGGTACGACAAGTGCCTGAATTTGGGTGGTGACTATGTGGAAAAGTAAAGCAGTGATGTATGTAACTTTTGTATGTATTTAGATGTTATTGTCAATTTTTTTTAAATTTTTACCAGCCAATCGAAAGTTGATTTTGGAATAGCCCTCGTATTTCCTTTTTCACTCCTTATGGAGCACGGGTTGTTGTTATTGTTGGTAAACTAGGGCTGCTGAACTTTTTGCTCTTTTGCTGCCAATACCACGTTGAAGACTCCTTGGTATTATCTACGTTGTAGATCTAGGCTTTTCCTGTGGCTTTTCTGCCATTCCGAAACGTGCTGAGTTGAAGTCATGAGCTCCAGTTTTTCCAGCTCGGCTTGCATTTAAAGGATCGCCACATCTGGTCCCAAGCTAGGAGTAAGAAGCGTGTGGCATACTATGCATTCTCCGCCATCCAAGGGGGCTTTCCAATTATGCAGAGCTAAAATACTGTACTCTGCTTCTGGGCTCTCCCAATGAATTGTCACGTCCTGCTCAAAAGCAACTTCTCAGCTCCCTCTGCCTATCACTGGTCCAAAGTGAGATCCTCCTGCATGCAGCCAACCAGTTAAAAGCCAGAGTTACGTCTGGGTCTCAAGTGACTTCTCCAAGCTTAGTGTGCAATGCTGGTTTCACAACAGGTTTCACCACAGGGAGAATCACAGAAAGTGTGTGGATGATTTCAAGAGTCAATGATGATGTAATTAGCCTCGCAGACATAGGCTCACTTCCACATATGTACGAGGAGTGTTCAAATGAAACCCGCCCGTGCTGCGCGAAGTGGACATTTGTAGGAGGAGCATGATGACGTCACATCTGACGTAATAAGCACATACGCATGTACAAGTGTGTAAGTGTTCATTCTCCTAGTATTCATTGTTTGTGCTGCAGACCGTTAAAATAATGGCCGGTGTGATACGGAATCCGTCCAAGGTCGATCAGCGAGCGCTGATCCAGTTCCTAACAGCCGAAGGATGTCGACCAGCCGACATTCATCGCCGAATGAAAACAGTGTATGATGACAAAAGTGTGTCTAAGACTACAGTGAAAGACTGGGCACTAATGTTTCGAGAAGGACGTCAGTTAACGAAAGATCTTCCGCGGCCAGGTCAGGTGCATATTGTTGCGACAGAAGAAGCCATCGCCATAAGGAAGAACGCATGGGGTGGAGTTTGAACCACCTGCTGCGTTACGAAGAGGAGGGTGATGCATTTCTGTTGCGCATAGTGGCAGGCGATGAGTCGTGGTGCCACCACTTTGAGCCATGCAGCATGTCACGAAGTGTATTCGCCGCCTTTCCTCTCCGTCAATCTGTTCTCATACCTAAACATTCCATTTCTCTAAATTCTCTAGAATCTACCACGCGTAAATACACATCAGGAGATCTCCCATTTGCTGCGGGAAATAAATTCCTTTGTTCTACGTTTGACTGGCAAAACCACTGTGACCTTTTAAAGCTGTGAACTTTAAACCGCGCCCTGAATAATTACAGTTTAGCCAATGGATAGGAGAGCAGTATATTGTCTTTTGACCTTTGACCTCAGCAACCAAACGGAAACCTGGAGGAATTAGGCGCGATTCTCGAAGCGCAGGATACACAAAGCGGCAGCCTAGACTAGCGGACCGACCAGCCTGGACAAAGATGGTCCTGTCTATGAAATCGCAGATGGGAACGGTCCAATTTTAACACAGCAGTGGTTATGAGCGCAGCGATCCTACCCGGTTGTCATACCAGAAGACAAAACCATAAGCAGTGTTCTCAAGGGCAGACTTAATCCATCCCAGCTGGTGATGCGCCCTGAGTCAAGACGGAGAAAGCAGCTTGCCATCCTCCGAAACCCTAAAAAGACCTTGCTGGACCTGGAGTGCTTTGACATATTGACTACATAAATTCAGCATCTGAGATGAGTATCTGTACATGCCAGCAGAACTACTAAAGAATATTCCCTTTGTCCAATGATGATAAATTAATTCTGACATGGTTCAGAACCATTCATAGATTAGGGAACATATAGTTGTATATTTGAATATATTGTGAGATTCTATTTTCATTTTTGTAAACTTTACATAACCGAGTCTGTTGTTATTATTTTCTTTGTAATATTTAATTGGGTTGTATAGTTTTAATAACATAAACCAACACCCTGGGGGCAGAGCCATAATTAATAAACACTATTGGGTCAGGATATTTTAATGTGGCTGGGCACCAAATCTCTTATCCATCTATATGTACTATACATAGTCCTTTGTAGGATATCGGATATAGAATTTATCGCCTAGAGAATATCCTGTTTAGTTTCACCAGAATTCTCTTAGAAAGTTTTTTTGAGTGGACTAATTCCCGAGGAGAGACTGTGCATTCAACCTGCAGTCTGGAAGATTTACCTCTAGATATTATCTTTTATTCTTCCATCAAGTCTGTCATACTTACACTTTCTCCCTCTAAACAAAAAAAACATTCCGCTACACTGGGACGCTCGTGTCCGGGATTTACTTTTTTCATATTTAGACACTTGTCTGAGATATGAAAACTCTTATCTTTCCTAGACCACTACTGCTGTAGGTACTTGTCACTAATTGGTGTCCAAGTCTAGGATTAGGTTAAAGAGGGGACATATAAATTACCCTAGACTAAATTACACATAAATTTTTACAAGAAAAACAGATTTTAAGTTATGTTATGAAAACTATTCTTGGTGGTACTGCTGGTTATTAGTTACATGTTGTTAACTAATATTTATGTTATATTTTAATGCATGCTGGTTTTAAATAACATAGGTTGTTAAAATACTTTAGTTTAGTTACGGCTATAGAAAGTATTAAGCCTGTATTTATTTGATAGTGAGTTAGAGATCTCATACTTGCTCAGCAAAACCACTGCTGTTAAAATGGATGAGATAGAAGGACTGAAGAAATGGACAGCGCAATCATATAAGATTGGAAAATTATCTGGCTTCTCGGGAAGTTTGCTGGAAAATTATGTCTCGGAACAGGTAGAATGTTTCATGAGCATAATGGGGCAACAGAACGAATGGACAGCAAAATGCAAGGAAGAGAATGTGGAACATGAGAGACAAAGACAAGAAAAATCCCTCCAGTGTAAGGAAGAACTGCAAGAAATGGAAACTCAGTTTCAACCTACAAATATGGAATCCAGGGATAAACTTGAATCTAGGAATATGCATCATGCCACTCCTTTGCCAGTTGCATCACCACCCTCAGCGGTAAATATAACTGCATCACATGAAGCCGAGTCTATGTCTCAGAATTCAGGCTCAGACAGAGCAAAGGCTAGGATATCTAAACAGAGACCTCTAGACTGTCCTGAAAACAAGATTAAGCACAGCTGTGCAAATAATCTGAAGAGACCTTCCGCATCCTCAGCAAAAACTCACAACAGGCATACCAAAAACAACCGCACCAACAACCTGGTAAATAGGATCGCTCAAGTAAATAGGATCGCTCAACCAAATAGGATCATTCAACAGAAAAGGATTATGCAACCCTATGGGAAGGGAAGGGATGTTCTTGAGCATCACCTGTCGGCCACCCTACATCAGTTAGACTGTAGGCGCCGAGACCCAATCCCAAAGACTTCATACAAAGCTAAGGTCCCTACCATGGATGGGAACTTGACGAAGGCCCGGAGTGGATACAGGGATTCTCAAAATGTGGAGACTGCCACAGTAAATGGAGAAGAAATCACCTGTTTGTATTATCAAGGTCTTGGGTGTGATGCCCTTGTCTCAGCCTCAGTTGTAGACCCTGATCAAGTCACTGAAGAGGATGTTGAGGTAACAGCACCCATGATAAACAACAGAAGGATGATTTTGCCTTTAGCTTATGTAGAAGTTAGGTCGAACTTTGTAAACGGCAAAGTAAAGGCCGCAATATTGGATGAACGAATTTACCCCATACCTCAAGGAGGGAAATATATCATCTTAGGAGACTCAGCACGATCCAGAGATGGCGTGACTGAACAGGCTATGGAGACTCCAATGCCTAACTCATCTTCCAATATTTTCACTGAAAAGTTGGAAGAGTGCAAAGGGATTGACCACCCCAGTGCACTTAATTCTGAACAAGTTTTGATAGTCTCACCCACTAACTGCGTGCAGAAAGTGAAGCCGGGCCAGAGTTTCTTGGTACCTGGTGGGATGAAACATGTTTCAGAAATATCTTCCTTTAACATGAGAGAAGCAGCGGTAGAGGAACAGGACCCTCAAGCACTAAGACTTCACTCAGTTCCGATAACCTCACCCACTCTCTGGGATCAGAAAGTGAAGCGGGTCCAAATTTCCTTGGTACCTGGTGGGATGAAACATGTTTCAGGAATATCTTCCGCTAACACGGGAGAAAACGGCTAAAGAGGAACATGAGCCTCAAGCACTTAGTCTTCAGTCAGTTCCAATAACCTCACCCACTCTCTGGGATCAGAAAGTGAAGCGGGTTCAAATTTCCTTGGTACCTGGTGGGCAGGAACAACTGGTAGACTTATCTTTCTCTGTCACTGGAGAAACAGGGATAGAAGATCATACATGCTCTCATACCTGGGGAGATAGGTATGTGTCCTTAGGCAGGTCAAGTAATATGACAAAAATAAGGTTGTGTATGAGGTTGGCAACCTCATCACGCAAAACTATTTGCTATAGACCGCATTGCAAGCAGAGTGTAGGCTTTAATGCAAGCTCTTTGCCAGGAGGCAAGCTACAATGTAGGGTCCACAAGGAGGAACATAAGAGAGGGAAGATCATACGAGCAGGATTGCTTAACATACCTCAACTCCTTGACAATGAGGAAACGGATAGACATGTGTTGATTACAGGCATACCGTTCGACAGAGGGAAAAGAGGAAACAATGGGATTGAATTAACAAGAGATATGAAACAGGAAGGTATTGGCAGACAGAAGAGAATAGTCGGCTCAACTTAAGTTAGCCGTAGGCATAACTTTTAAAAGGGGGCCTATGTCACGAAGTGTATTTGCCGCCTTTCCTCTCCGTCAATCTGTTCTCATACCTAAACATTCCATTTCTCTAAATTCTCTAGAATCTACCACGCGTAAATACACATCAGGAGATCTCCCATTTGCTGCGGGAAATAAATTCCTTTGTTCTACGTTTGACTGGCAAAACCACTGTGACCTTTTAAAGCTGTGAACTTTAAACCGCGCCCTGAATAATTACAGTTTAGCCAATGGATAGGAGAGCAGTATATTGTCTTTTGACCTTTGACCTCAGCAACCAAACGGAAACCTGGAGGAATTAGGCGCGATTCTCGAAGCGCAGGATACACAAAGCGGCAGCCTAGACTAGCGGACCGACCAGCCTGGACAAAGATGGTCCTGTCTATGAAATCGCAGAGGGGAACGGTCCAATTTTAACACAGCAGTGGTTATGAGCGCAGCGATCCTACCCGGTTGTCATACCAGAAGACAAAACCATAAGCAGTGTTCTCAAGGGCAGACTTAATCCATCCCAGCTGGTGATGCGCCCTGAGTCAAGACGGAGAAAGCAGCTTGCCATCCTCCGAAACCCTAAAAAGACCTTGCTGGACCTGGAGTGCTTTGACATATTGACTACATAAATTCAGCATCTGAGATGAGTATCTGTACATGCCAGCAGAACCACTAAAGAATATTCCCTTTGTCCAATGATGATAAATTAATTCTGACATGGTTCAGAACCATTCATAGATTAGGGAACATATAGTTGTATATTTGAATATATTGTGAGACTCTATTTTCATTTTTGTAAACTTTACATAACCGAGTCTGTTGTTATTTTCTTTGTAATATTTAATTGGGTTGTATAGTTTTAATAACATAAACCTACACCCTGGGGGCAGAGCCATAATTAATAAACACTATTGGGTCAGGATATTTTAATGTGGCTGGGCACCAAATCTCTTATCCATCTATATGTACTATACATAGTCCTTTGTAGGATATCGGATATAGAATTTATCGCCTAGAGAATATCCTGTTTAGTTTCACCAGAATTCTCTTAGAAAGTTTTTTTTGAGTGGACTAATTCCCGAGGAGAGACTGTGCATTCAACCTGCAGTCTGGAAGATTTACCTCTAGATATTATCTTTTATTCTTCCATCAAGTCTGTCATACTTACACTTTCTCCCTCTAAACAAAAAAACATTCCGCTACAAAGCATATCAGCGAGCATGCAATGGAAACATCCCGGATCATCAAAAACCAAAAAATTCAAGTCACAGATTTCCGCCGGTAAGGTTATGCTGACCACATTTTTTGACCATGAAGGGCTTCTATTGGTTGACTTTAAAGAGCCTGGCTTGAACATCAATGCCATCCGCTACAAAGACACACTAGACAACCTGCATACAGCCATCAAGAATAAACGACCCGGCATGCTTTCGCGTGGTGTGATTCTGTTGCACGACAATGCTCGTCCACATGTTGCGAACATTGTGCAGGAAGCTTTAGCAAGGAAAAGGTGGGAAGTTCTGCCACACCCAGCCTACAGCCCCGATCTGTCACCATGTGACTTTCATTTGTTCGGACCCTTTAAAAAATCTCTAAAGGGACAACGATTCGACTCCGATGCAGACGTCAGGGCCTCGGTGACCAAATGGTTCAATAGGCAACCAAAGACATTTTTCTCGGACGGCATCCGCCGTCTACCCATGCAGTGGGATGCGTGTCTGAATGCCTATGGTGACTATTTCTAAAGAACCCCAGTGAGTGCTTGCTTCATAACAATTGCTGTATTTAATTCTACTACTCCTGCTGACGTACCTTACATATATTTGTTATAAAGCCACTGGGACGGGTTTCATTTGAACACGCCTCGTACATTGTAGCATTGGTCGACCACTGTACAGGGCCGGATTATCCATTAGGATAAGTAGGCTGAAGCCTACGGAGCTCTTAGGGGTCCGTGCATAAGTTAAAAAAATGCAGAGATTTTTCAATAAAATGTGTTTATTTTATTTACCTTAGTAATAGTAAAAATAATACTAATAAACATAATAGTAATAAACATTACAAAATAATTACTAATAAAAGAGGTAAGCAATGCTAACAAACTAACATACCAGTTTATTAATAATACTAGTATAAACCGTCACCATGCTAGGGGGTTTAAAAAATATTAAAATGGTTGCCTATTAGGTGAATGGGTCCCAAACACCAATAAGCCTAGAGGCCCTTCTTGACTTAATCCGGCCCTGCCACAGTATCGGGCCCCTGTGTACGAAGCCTGCACCAAAGGTTCTATATGCTCTTGCAACTGTGGTTTCTAAAGCAAGTTGTTGTACATTCTGTGTAGGTGTGTGTATGTGTGTGTGTGTGTGTGTGTGTATTTTTTACTAGTCATGGCTATCAATTGATCATTGCCTTCAGCCTCACTAGTATTACGCAAATGTTCCTCTGCACTGCCCAGCTCCCTGTGGGCTATAACCGTTCAGACAGATCTCTACAAGTTATTTTGTCCTGAATAATTTACCACTTTACTTTAGAATGAAAAATAAAAATTACAGAAACACACAAATAGTAATACGTCTTACAAAGAGAAAGGACAAGAAAAACCTACGTTGCGGCCACAAGGCCTTCGTCAGGGACAGACAAACAAGAGACAGGAGGGAAAGAAAGTGAGAATTACGTGGAGAACATGAAACTACAGGTATAAGAGAAAAATACTCCCTTACTGTGTTGTCATGTGTTGGAGCAAAGATGGCTGCCACTAAACCGAAAAGCGGAAGTGGAAAGTGCATTAAAAGCTAAAAAATAATGAAAACAAGGACTGGAAAACAGAGTGAGGGAAAAGAGATATTTTAAAAAATTAATTAATTAATTAAAAATAAATTTAAAAAAAAAATTAATTAATTAAATGTATAAATAAATAAAATAAAATAAAAATTTGTGTATATTATAGTATTACTTTATAGGTTTTATTTCCCTCTTTTGTTCTCTGTGGAGCGTGGAGCATAGAGCCATGTTTGCAGCTGGTCCCCTTGCATGAAACCTGCTACAAAACATTGGTATGGTCTGGCATCAGTGGTTTCTGTGGTAATTTGTTTAAATGATGAGGTTACCATCCCCATGTACAACCTCATTTTAGTATATAGCCCTACATGGCATGCCAAAGTGAGTAGTAGTCATATTCTTGTCTTCTTTTTTTTTTTGGTCTTCTCAGAGACTGGGAACTGCACTGGGTAGCACTGCTAGCTTATGTAGATTTTGTTAAGGAGTTTAGCCTCGTCCGATTGACAGAGTGGTTAGAGCACTGGTCTCTAGCGGCAAAGGTGCCGGGTTTGAATCACGGTACCGACACGCTCCAGCTGTAAATTGGTACCTGACTTTGAGTCCCTACGGCAATATTTGATATGGAAATACCTGTACCTTTTTTAGCCTCGTTTTGGCGAGGCGAGCCCCGTTCAACACAGACACAAGGTACAGCGGTTATATTAGGGCGCATGTCCAAATATTAAAGACCCTGTGATCTGGTAATTCAATGTTCACTACGACTTTTATAGTGCTTGGGGGTATGACATTCGCGAAGGACATAACAGAGCCACTGCCTATAAACCAATCATTTTCGTAATAGACAAACTAATATTAGCTGAAGATAGGTCAGCCACTTTAGAGTCAACATTACCTGAGAGATTAAAGCGCTTACTTTTATGCGATGGGAAAGAGTTCGAAACCAGAGTCGTGTTACGCTCCTGTCTACCCAGCTGTAACAATTGGTACCCGACTCTGCACCTCAGAAAACTGATACCTAGTGTAAGTGAAGTCTATATCACTTCACTCATCTATGGCAGCATCATCTCTGGGACTACCTATACGTTTTTTTAAGTCCACCGTTGTCTCCTATTTTCAGGAAGCCTACACGAAGTATCCACATGCTCTTACCAACAGTGGTTTCTGTAGTTATTTATTTGACATGATGAGATTGCCAGCCCCATGCACAACCTCATATTAGTCGCCTAGTACGACATGCCTGAGGGCGATGTATTCTTATTCTTTCTTTGTCTTATTGCAGAATCTCGAACTCAGTATAAGGGGTTTTTTTTTTTTAAATAAAGTTTTACCTCGTTTCGGCGAGGCGCGTCCTGTTCAACCTAGTCGGTTATATTAGGGTACATCTCCACATATACAAGACCTTCAGGTCTGATTGACTTGTTATTTTTTTTTTCTTATCCAACATATTACAAAGTTTGATAACTTGTTATGTGTCGCACCAGACATGTGAGGTTTAGTGTTCTTGACTTGGGTTTACTGGAAATATTCAAACATATTGTAGGATTTGGTTTGGTTTAGTTTTTTTTAAGCACTGCCTTCATTGCACATGGGCAACGCCATCAGTGCTCCGATCTCCTCCATTAGATCACACAAGGAGGATCTCAGCAAAGTGCATGAACTCCGTAGCACCGGCGAGAATCCCAATGTGTTTATGTAGGAATCACGCATTCTATAAATAATTTTGTAGTGGGTAGGTTTCTAATTTTTAAATTTTGCCAGGGCAGCGGCCAGATAGGCCTACTCTTTACGATTTCTAACTGACGTGGGATTTTTACCGTGCGCAACTTGCACACGGCACTTCCTATTTTTTCGCCCTTGTCCGATCACACTACCCAGGAGACCAGGTAGGAGTATGACATCATTAGGACCACTGGTTGTGAAAAAAATTTCCATAAATTATAGTCACTCTACTGGGAATCGAACCCGGTACCTTGAGAATTCGAGGTGGACGCCATACCTCTTAGCTAAATATTGCAGGATATGTTGCTAAACATATCAGGTGTATCGTTATACCGTGCGATGTTGCATGGCTTTCGGTCACACTGTCTTGGAGGGAGGGGTGGGGGTCTGAGAGAAAAGTCAGTTCTACTTGTGTATGGTGTGCCAATCAGCGATGACAATACAATCTAATTCTGGCCACGGACTAGACACGATGGGTTCACTGCAAGGGTCATGGCTGTTGAGGTAGGTGCAAGATATCTCGTGGCTGCCTCAGTGTATGATCTACTGAAACTGTTCGGGTTGAGGGGACAGTCAAGAACAAGGGCGCTTAAGAGGCTCAGGGAAACTGCAGAAAAGGCATCGTGCTGAATGTGGAACAACCGCAACGGGCTATGGAACTCGGGACAGTAATTTGTTTGTAACATAGGGGTTACTTTCACAATTACCTCCAGCTGGCAGAAAATAGGAGTGAATTTGAAAGCTGCAACCAAGGTGGAGTGGGTTAAATTCTCTGCATTAGACAACAGGAGGCTGACACTTGAGAGTCAAGACCTAAGCGCCCCCTTCCCCTTTTTTTAGTGTAAAGGAGATAAAGGGGCCGAAACACTTGATCGACGGGGGAATACTTCTGATGATCAGATTGCCTCCTGTTGTATCGCTCTGTATAGAGTTTCCTATCATAATTACAAATTCGATAAATAAGTTTGTCTGATTAAACTTGGCAAGACAGTGGCACGCGCACTTACTGACGTTCTGCAGTGTGCCGGATAAGAAACGAACTGGGAATGACGACATCTAAAATTCCCCTCCTCATTCCTAAGGGGAAAAGTGGCATATATTCAACACATATGTCCTAGAAGTTCACGTAACTTGGTCATAAGAGCCTCCATAACAGATATGCCTAACCGTTTGAACCAGTGGTTCTCAACCTTTTATGGTATGCGTACCCCCTCGGCCTGTAATAAACCTTCCCCTACATTTTATTCATTATGAGAGAAAATAAATTCTAGATTTTACCATGTGTAGGCATGTAAGAAAATTAATAAATTCATTAATTAACTTTTCATAAAGAGAAAACTTTATTCGGGGTTTAATTAAGTTGTAAAATTTATTTCCAGAATACAGGTAAACAAAATTAGTGAGACACTTAATTCGGTTTGTTGCCAACCTACATATTTTAGTCTAGGTGCCAAGATGGAATCTGTTCACTCCACTTCATAAAGCTGGATATAGCACGGTGAAGTCTGGTATATTTCACTCCCTTACTGCAGTATCTGCTTGTGCACTACCTTTCTGAAAACTTTTTTAAAGAGATACCCACAGATCAAGTTAAGCCTCCAGTTTGTTTCATGCTTTGGAATTAATTGAGAATAGAACGCGCCGTTCTGTCTGCAATCCATAAATTTGTTCACAGGCGCTACTACTTTGGAATATTTCAGTAGATTAACTCTTTGACTCCGGAACAACGCTCAGAGCGTTGGTCAGATTTAACAACCGTGCCAAAACAACTCTCTGAGCGTTGTTTTTAGTCTATCGCGAATTAAAATTAACGACATAGGGTGGAAAATAATTGCGGAGTCAAAGAGTTAATATTGTTATTCACAAAATATTCCCGTAGCCTCTTAACAAGCTTCTCGTATCCCTGAGTTTGCCTGTCCCAGGTTGAGAACCCCTGGTTTGAATAACAGATGTAATCGTACTACAACAGCATATACATTTTCAATTCGTCCTGCCCTGAAGCAGTGCATGTTGTTCAGCGAGGGTCGTTCACCCTGAGCGTTGCTGAGACCAACTGGCAGCAACCAGTGATTACACCCATTCAAGTATGATAGCTCTTTTCCATGAGACATCGGACATAAAAACAACAAAGAAAGCCACTACGTGTCCGTTTCCTTAGCCAACAATAGCCCAAGAAAAGCAAAAGGATCCCATTACACGCCCATTGAGGCGTTTTGGGAAAATGGTGTTAGGCCCATATTTTCTTGGACCATCGGCACACTAGGGGTGATGTGGTCAGCATCACGCCGGCCACCTTAACCTTCCCAGAAGTTGCTCTGGTACCCAAATCTTGAGGCTAGGTCGACCCCGGAGCCGTTTACGGTCTAAAAAATCACACCTCAACTGGAGATCGAACCATGGACCAATGAGCTAACAAAAGCCTAAAGTCGCCCAAAATGTGTTCACAGTCGCCCAGTCACCGAAAATGTGTACGAGGAAAAAAAACGCCCAAAGTCGCCTAGATGTGATCAAAAAGTAACCGAGTCGCCCAAAGAAACTTTCGATTTTCAGAATATTTCGGTTTTCGGGTGTTTATATATATATATATTTTTTTTTTTTCCTTAACCAGCGGCACTTGGGCTTTCAGCCCTTCGGCCCAATGACATGTCATTGCGAGGCTGGGGAACCTGAGGACTTTCCTTCCAACCCGGTCAGGAGCTTCGCTCCTTCCCATCCACAGAGGGTTTATCACAGGAGCCGTTCAGGCTATTCAGTCAAATTTCCGGCCGTAAACATTTCTTCAAACGCCGACGCCCGGGTTTGAACCATGAACACCTGGTCGCCAGTACAACGCCTAAGCCATTACACCAGCGCGGCTCCCAAGGTGTTTATATATAACATGATATATGGACCTGTAATATCAGGTGTTTATATATAACATGATATATGGACCTGTAATATCGAGTGTTTATATATATAACATGATATATGGACCTGTAATATCGAGTGTTTATATATATAACATGATATATGGACCTGTAATATCGGGTTATTAAAAAGCCCTTTCTTATTTTTTTTAAATTTGTATATCCTTACTTGTATCCAGCGTCCGATTGAGAGAGTGGTTAGAGCGCTGGTCTCTCGCGGCAAAGGTTCGAATCACTGACACGCTCCAGTCTACCCAGTTGTAAATGGGTACCTGATAGTTTGAGTTAGGGAAAGAAAAGGCAACGAGGAAAGGAACTGGTCACCTGACCTATCAATGCTGGACCTAGTATAGTGTAGTCTCTAACACTTCACTCCTCTGTGGCATTATCTGCTATGGGACTACCTTGACCTTGTACTTGTATCTCACGGCTGTTTGCGAGCGATCTTTTAGTTATTTCCCCTTTTTCCCCGACCGCGCTATTTATAGCCCACTTGACAGAGGTCACGTGGTCAGCTTCCTAATGGGAAAAACATGTGGCGATGTTTACTTTTGATAGGGCTTAATTAATGCTTTTAGGCTACTTTTTTATTATAAATACCGGCTTTAATTTTGCGTAAGCTAGACTAGAAATGTTAGAGTAAATTTTAGAACAAGAACAAACATTTTATCACAATTAGAACAGAAGATATAATAGTCTGAAATAGTGTAAAATTTACGTTTTTTTTATATTTTGTTATGGTTTGTTTATAATGCAATTTTCACTAAATCGGTCACAATCAACATGCATAACAAATTACAGAAATCAAAAGTAGAAAACCTGCAGAAAATGGATATCAAAGATTTGTTTTGGTTTCATGCGTCAAACATTAATTATTGAAAGTTTAAATTGCAAGTCCACATTTATTACCTTAAAATAACACACCCAATTGTCCCCAAAACATGTTTGAATTGCTTTTATGCTACTTTATTATTATAAATACCGGCTTTAATTTTGCGTAAAGCTAGACTAGAAATGTTAGAGTAAATTTTAGAACAAGAACAAACATTTTATCACAATTAGAACAGAAGATATAACAGTCTGAAATATTGTAAAATTTACGTTGTTTTTTTTTACATTTTGTTATGGTTTGTTTCTAATTCAATTTACACTAAAACGGTCACAATCAACATGCATAACAAATTACAGAAATCAAAAGTAGAAAACCTGCAGAAAATGGATATCAAAGTTTTGTTTTGGTTTCATGCGTCAAACATTAATTATTGAAAGTTTAAATTGCAAGTCCACATTTATTACCTTAAAATAACACACCCAATTGTCCCCAAAACATGTTTGAATTGCTTTTATGCTACTTTATTATTATAAATACCGGCTTTAATTTTGCGTAAAGCTAGACTAGAAATGTTAGAGTAAATTTTAGAACAAGAACAAACATTTTATCACAATTAGAACAGAAGATATAATAGTCTGAAATAGTGTAAAATTTACGGTTTTTTTTAACATTTTGTTATGGTTTGTTTCTAATTCAATTTACACTAAAACGGTCACAATCAACATGCATAACAAATTACAGAAATCAAAAGTAGAAAACCTGCAGAAAATGGATATCAAAGTTTTGTTTTGGTTTCATGCGTCAAACATTAATTATTGAAAGTTTAAATTGCATGTCCACATTTATAACCTTAAAATAACACACCCAATTGTCCCCAGAACATGAGAGCTAACAATTATCTCAATCATACATCATGAGTTCTGATCCAGTCTGCGCAATGTTTTTCTAATATGTGCTGTTTATGAATTGTCTTACTAGGGAATAGCTTTCTGAACAAAGACATATAAGTCTCTATCGATGCTGTTATTGATTCTTTACTAATTGGTTTACTGTGTGATATTTTGTTGTGTACTTTCTCAAATGCTTCTTTCAGTGAGTTGAATTGTTCTTGGGCAATAAAAGCTATGTTAGTTATATCTTGTTTGTCTGTAATTTTCAGTGTTTGTGTAATGATTGCTCTTGTAAGATCTTTATAAACTTTTTGTGTGAGATATCTGTGGCAGTGATTCCCTTTAAATGCTCTGCTATTATAAGCCTGTTGTATGATTTTGTGTTTGGCTAGTACCTTGTCCATGTGTGAGCAAACTGGACCAGACCTAGTACACAGATCTTGAAACTGAAGTTTGGCCAGCGCATCTTGTGCATTTTCAAGTCTAACTTTAAAATTATCTGTCTCCTCCTTATCCTCACAAAGTTCAATACCTACCTGAAAAATTCAATTTTAGCTCATAATTCTTCTGCCTATTTCCAGTTCCTACTAAATCTCTTCAAGTTCTTAAAAGTACTAATGTTTGCATGTATCTCTTGCGAATTCTCAAATATCTTTGCGTCTATTGTATCAGCTACCTGTTCTAGAAGTCTGTGGTGTTTCAAAACAATGCCTAATAAAATATGAAGGTAAGGAGGAGCTACATTTTCAATTTCAATCTCTAACATTGGTTTGTGTAAACAATTATGGTAATGTGCCACTTGCCTTTTATTCCCTTTCCCATATTTCATATATCTATTGTAATCTCTTATCAACATGGCCAAACTTCTTGGTTTGCAAGTTGTATGCATATGTATCTCTGACTCTAGCCATTGATAAAAGGATGGTATTAGATTTAGAATTTGGTTTCTCTAAATTTACTACCTGCATTGTAACTTTGAATGAAAGAAGATATACAAACAGTTACTTAGAATTCGCTGGCAGCCGTCGTGTGCACAGGATTGTCTACCAAAGAACACCAATGGAACAGTCCTTATCTCACACACAATTAAAAAAAAAATTCATATTATAAATAGAAGATTAACAAGACTTGAAAGATAGATCAAATTATGTGGAAGTAATCTAGCTATAGCTTTACATGTTTTCTGACGCTTATATACGTAGCTAAATATCATTATAAATGAATGAAAATGCAAAAACAGATGGTGCTTTACAAAAAGTTATTTTTTTACTACCTTATTTAAGATTTGTGGGTATCAGGAATGCGTTTAAAGGGATTTAAATGCTATAAAATCTGGTGACAATATGCTTGTTCTTGTAATGCCACACTCACAAAACTGACTACCACACATGCTCAAGACATGAAACCAAAAAAAAAAGTATGTGGAAATAATCTTTAGCTTCCCTTCGAGAAGTCTTTATAATTATAAACTCAAACGAATGGGCCGATTTTTAGATATTAAATTAATAAAAAGATTACTTATTTTATGAATTTCCTTAAATGATGACGCTGTTTTCAAAAGTCTGTAACTCCGTCAAAACTAATTTCAAACAAATAAAAATGCAATCAAAAATAGAACACAGAACAAAGTTATAGTACACAACAGAATTTTAGCGCTGTGTTTATCCAGAACGAGTGTGTAATGATTTATATTTTACTGATTTTACTCACACATCAGCTGATTTTCCCCGCCAAAAACTTAAATAGTCTTTTACGGTGCACACAAAATTTTATACCCGGTATCAGAATTCCGGTCACCGAAACTAAAAGAGCGCTCTGGTATAGGGCACAAACAGCCGTGTGCTATAACTGAAACAATCATTGGACATAATGATAGATATTAGAGTTTCTGTTAGAGAGTTTCTCACAAAGACAAAATGTTCTCAACTCCTGTCATGAAGTTATCATCCTTCACAGAAATTATGGTGTATTTGCAGATTTTACTTACTTACTTTGTCGTTCCTTTTCTACCGTGAGGTGTAGAGATTTGGAACAGGGAGCGCCATACTATCCTATCGGCTGTCTTCCTTCTGGCCTGGTTCCATTCTAGTCCTCGGTCCTTCAAAGATTGTCTAATGTTGTCCTCCCAGCGGACTCTGGGGGTCTGGATCCCTGGCTCTAAGTTCCCGATGCTTGTTATGTTAGCCGATCTTCTCCCATTCTGCAAACATGGCCAAACCATCTTAGTTGGGACTGTTCTAATTGGGTCTGAAGGGGTTGGGTTTTTAGGCAATGACATACCGTCTGGTTGCGGACCATTTCTCTTCTTCTTACTTCAATCACCTTCCTCGGATACCTCATTTCTGAGGTTTGGATCTGGCTGTAGTCAGTGCCCATGACTTGCATCTATGCGTCAAGACTGGGACATAGGTGGTGTGGTATACATCCATCTTTGTCTTCTTACCAACTTCTCTTTTGCTGAGGAATCCTCGATTTACGGCCTGAAAAAAGTCTCCCAGCTTCTGCTCTTCGGATAACCAAATTTTCTTTGATGCCTCCCTTCAGGTCTATGACAGTTCCAAGATATTTAAAGTGGTTGACCTGCTATAGGACCTGTTCTCCCAGCTTAATCTGATGTGTTCTTTCCTCTCGTGATATCACCATGGTTTTTGTTTTAGAGCTGCTGATGACCATCCCTCTGTTCTCCAACTCTTCCTTCCAGACTTGCAGGTTGGATTGAAGATGAGTCTCTGATTTAGCAATAAAGGCAACATCATCAGCAAATTCCAGCTCTGAAATACAGACCTGTCTCATCTTCCAGTACCCCACTGAATACTTTCTTGTCCTCTTCCCATATGCTTTGATGACATCGTCGATGATGAGTATGAAAAGATAAGGTGACAGGATATCACCTTGTCTTACAACAGTGGTGGTCCTGAACTCTTCTGACTTATTGTTTGCCGTCCTCACATAATTTCTGTAAGACTTGTAGAAGCTCTGTATAGCATGAATCAGAGGTGCTGGAATGTTCTTCCTTGCCAAACAGTGCCAAAGTTTGCTCAAGGGGACCTTGTCAAACACCTTTTCCAGATCTATGAAACAAAGATGGATCTCCCTCTTATACTCAAGGGCCTTGTCACTTAGCTGTCTGAGTGTGAAGATTAGATCTTGAGTACTTCGGTGTGCTCGGAAGCCACACAGGACCTCATCCATTTGTGGCTCATCTAGGCATCTGAGTTTCTGCTCCGTGGTTCTAGAGTAGATTTTACCAGGGACTCTAAGAAGGAATATGCCTCTGTGGTTTCCACATTGTCGGTTGTCACCATTTTTGAAAATCGGTGTTATGATGGCAATCTCCATTTCCTTTGGAAAGGTCTTGTTGCACCAAGCTACCTGTAGGACCCTCAGGAGTAATAGATCGCCTGCTTCTTCCATGTAATTAACCATTTCTGGTGTTATACCATCATGCCCTGCTGCTTTGCCCATCTTAATTTTCTCCAGTGCTACCTTCAGTTCTTCCATCTTTATGCCATCTTCACTGCCATTGGTTTCCTCTTCTGTGCTAGTGGTTATCATGTCTGATGCTTGACCTTGCTCACCATCAAGGAGTTCTGAGAAATATTCCTTCCATTACTTCCTTTGGGGCAGTAAGCAGTTTGCCTTGCTTGTCCTTTACAAATTTAAGAGGGCACTGTTTTTCCTTCCACGTGTTCTTTATGGTCTTGTAGAACAATTTATGGTTTTCTTTAGCATCTTTTTCTAGCTTTTCTCCAAATTCTTCTCAGGACTTCTGTTTTGCTTCTAGCACCTTGTTCTTTGCTTCTGTTCTGAGAATCACATATTCTCTATTTTTCTGTTTTTCCTGCTCTGTTTTTAGGTTTTAAGTATTGTTTCCATGCCTTTTTCTTCTCTCTTATTTTCTCTTTAACTTTCTCTATCCACCATGGTGTCCTCTTTCTCTTTCCAAGTCGGACTTCACCCCATGCTTCTGCTGCAGATGTCTTTATGATGCCCTTGAATTTAAGCCAGAGGTTTTCCAGGTCATCAGGTTGTTCTTCTATGTTTCTCACTGCTGTAGCAATAAGCCCCTGATATCTGGTCTTCACGTCTGGCTCTCTCAGCTTGTAGGTCTTAATGCTCATTTCTCCTGTTCGTTTTCTTAGCTTCTTGCGTGATGTTAGGCAGTTCCTAGGCCGAGTAGCTCTTTCAGTTGTTCTTTTAATTGTTAACTTCCAATTGGTCACTTCCAATCTCTGGCCCTTTCCAGACAATAGTATCCCGGACATACTTGAATGAGCTCTTCCTAATTATGGCATAGTCGATCACTGATTTCTCATTCTTTGTTGGTTCACATTTAGTGTATGCATGTATGCGCTTATGGGAAACTTTGTGTTTGTAATGATCAGATTTTGCTCACTGCAGAATCTAAGGAGTCGCTTTCCATACCTTCCAATAACTCCACCCCATCTAGCATGGTCATTTCCAACTATGGCATTAAAATCTCCGAGCAATATAATTTCATGTAGGCAGTCGTCCACTGTCCTTTAAAGCAGCTCGAAGAATTCCTCCTTGACCTCTGCTCGCTCATCTTCATTTGGCCCATACACAATGACAGGATGACCATGGTTTCTCCTTCTTTTAGCTTTAGCACGATAATGCGTTCTGAGACAAAGTTCCATCCCTTGATACTATCTGTTGCGTGCATATTTTGACGCACATATTACAAAAAATCGATATGGCTATTTAATATGGAAAAGATAT
Source organism: Oreohelix idahoensis (assembly GCA_024509875.1). NCBI lineage: Eukaryota > Metazoa > Mollusca > Gastropoda > Stylommatophora > Oreohelicidae > Oreohelix > Oreohelix idahoensis. Next base: position 76,255 of record JAMPIV010002597.1, on the reverse strand, counting down.
AGACATTCATTCATTTGTGTATGAAAATGCTGTCTATGGTAAAGCTAGATAATTCATGATTGATTTACACTTTTGATTATAGGAGTAATCGTTCTTGATATTGATGCGGCGCATGGATATTGCACTCATGTCCGTACTTATTTGTTGGGGCCAGAAAATAGATTAATTTGCTTATTATGTTTATGGCCTGAATTCATATGTATTACATATTATTAGTACAAGTAGAATCAGTCCTATATTGTATATTTTGGATGGGTAGGCAGGACTATATTCTTGTTATGCCGCTCTAGCGGAAGTATGAGTTGTCTCGACAAGTCGTGATGAGTTCCGATGTACCGTTTACAATGGCGGGTACGCATTTTTAAGGGCTGGTACATTCTTAAGTAAAAATGATTTATGAAGTGGTTTTTCTTCTGTAGGAGATTGTGTCTCTACTAGAGTTTGTGTTAGAGACTCTCCTAATGTACGGTATCATGTATGATTCGGACTCCAGGTAATTCCAGACCCTATTTTTGATGATCTCATGTCGGTTAGACCTAGCTGGAATGTTATGCTTCGCAACGCTAGGGTCATGTTTGTATCGACGAAGATGACGGGCTTCCATACAGCAGTTATGTCTACGTGAAGTAACTGGATTACTGTAGAACTGTATGGAGAAACTTTAGGAAATTATTCATATGCATTTCAAATTAACTTTGGCTTATATATACCCTCCTGTGAGTGAGTGAGCGACAACTCAGGAAGGCGGCCATGTTACCTTCCTGTCATTATATTTTGAATCACTGTCCAAAGAACGGGGCATGTATCTTACTATTCGGACAGTGGCAAGGAGATCTCAATGTTGATAGAAACCCCTTAGCGTGGTTTCATAATATGATATAAACTATGAACATAAAGCAACTTTAGTTACTTACCGATCCGCCTTCACTGACGGGTTTAGTCAGATAGGGGATGCGGCCATAATGTATCATGACATTGGAAGCTATTGATGTACTACTCATTATTTATGAATGTGTCATGACTTGGGATCTACTATGTATGCCTGCAAATTGATGTGTCAACATATACCCATGATTTACTCGTTATGTCCCAGTGTGTGCGTCTAAATAAACTGTGTAAACAAAGATTCCAGCAGTCTGCATTGGTGCCTTGTAGACAAGTGAATGAGTGCTTAGATTGGTCAGAACACGAACAGTCCACCATTCGCGTTAATCACACTCTACACTTCTACTCCATATATACACCATCCTGCGTCGGTTCAATTGACCAAGTTTAGGGCCTACTTCCCCTGGAGCCTTAGAGGGAAACTACTGCTTACAGTTGGCTTTGCCTTCCCTAACTCAGGACTAGGGTGAGTTACCCATTTACAGCTGGTAAACAACATGCTACAGTGATTGATAGTGGAGCTTTACCGAAGAAAGAGAACACACCATACACCACACACTTTACATTACAGTGGCACTTTACAGTGGTGGGCCAGATTCCTGGGTCCAGCCTACGCAGTCTTGTTGTGTTGAGAATCACATTTTACAGTTGCAAGAACATTTGTTTGACCACATCAACACCAGTAGGACAGCTATACAATCAATGTCAGCTTGACCTGTTCTGACAAGTGTAGCAATATCTGGGTCAGCACTTGTTGACATTTGGCACAGTACAGTCAGGGTTCTAAACTAGTGATTGTTTATCCTGCTGAAATAGAAGAGCAATGTTGAACATAATGTGCAAATTTCATCGTTGGATCTTCTTATGTGCTCAAAAAAATTGAACAGTGTAACAGTTAGAAAGCAAATCTATTACTCAATAAAGTGGTAGTCTAATCTGTTAAAACTGAGCATACAGTACAATACATTACAACTGCAACACATTTCATTATATTATGTACACATTTATGATTTATATGTATTTATGTTTATATATTATTTGTTTATATGTGTGATTGTTATGTGTTTGCGGGCCTGGATGGGAGGTGACTAGAACAGGAAATACCAAGTGATATTGGTCTTGTTCTGGCGTTCTTTAGGGAGCAATTTCTTAATTGAAATTTGCATGCAACATTGTTTGCAAATATTTGGTTAGCTGTGACGACTGTGTTCATATTTGTATTTGTAATATGTTTCTGTTCTTTATTTTTGTTTGATTTGTTTGTATAATTGTAGGTCTCATCTTTCCTTTCATTTCAGTTCTTTACACCCTTATGTTTATACACTGTGGCGTTATTTGTCTTGTTATCTTATTGCAGTTATCATCACAGATTCTGTGATAATTTTTTTCATTTCTCCTATTTAATTTAATTTGATCTCTGCAAATGTTTTCAGATTGTCTTTTCTTGTTTGTCCTTTGTAATGTCTTTAGTTGACATATGACATAGGAGGTATAGTTAAATACACTTATATTATAGTACAGATCAGTACTTTATGATTATTATTGTTATAAAACAAAGTGTACAAGACCTTTGTAAGGCTTGTCTCCCAAAGTGATTGGTATAGGAAATATTATTTTCCACAGGTACTCAAGTGATCATTGATTACATTAAGGTATACAAGACCTTTGTAAGGCTTGTCTCCCACAGTATTTGAGATATACAGTTATTGTTGTCCACAGGTACTCAAGTTATCATTGGTTATTATAAACAAAATAACCATACAAGTTTTTCACTAAGACTAAGTCTATGGTATAGACTTGTCTCCCATTAAAGTGAAATAAGGTAATTTATTTACTTTTTCAGGTTTCTGATTTAAGAAGACAAGATGTCTACATTAGATTACTTTATTGCACAAGGAAAATCCCTTGATAAGACTGGGAAAGAGTTAGAAGAATGGACAACTGCTCAATTTGCTATTGCATTAAAGTCAGAAGTACTGAAAGCAGAAGTTGAACAAAAGAAGATAGATGCTGAGAATTTCAGATTGCAGATGCAAGCTGAGGAAAGAAAAGCTGCGGCTGAGGAAAGAAAAGCTGCTGCTGAGGAGAGAAAACTTCAAATAGAAGAAAAAAAATTGGAAGCTGCTGCTGAGGAGAGAAAAGCTGCTGCTGCTGAAGAGAGAAAAGCTCTGGCTGAAGAGAAAAGATTAGAAAAAGAAGCTGATACTGCTGCTGAACTAAAGAAATTGCAGATGCAAGTGGAGGAAAGGAGATTTGATGCAGAACAGAAGAAATTAGAAGCTGCTGCTGCTGCTGCAGCTGAACAGAAAAAATTGGAAGCTGCTGCTGAACAAAAAAAATTAGAAGCGGCTGCAGAACAGAGAAGATTAGATAGAGAAGCTGAAGAGAGAAAAGCAATAATAGAACATGAATTTGAGTTAGAGAAATTAAAATTGACAAGTATGAGTAATGTTAATCAGGCATCTAGTGGTAATGGTAAACCCTTTGTGTACAAGGTCAAGGTACCAGCGTTCAACCCTGCCAGTGATGACATAACATTTTGGCTTTCTAGATTTGAACGTGCTTGTCGAGCTCATAATGTTGACAAATCACAGTATGTGAATCAGTTGTCTGAAAATCTAAAAGGGGGTCTCTGAGTAAGTTATATTTCGTTGAAGAGGCCGACAAGGATAATTATGATGCTATTAGGGCATCTCTGATAAAGAAATATCAGCTGCCTGAGGAAGGTTATCGTCTTTTGTTTAAAACAATGAGACCTGAGGTAGGTGTAGAATTCTCAGAATTCATCTCAAAAGCACAAATTACACTTTCACGATGGATTGAATTATCCAAAATAGAGAAAACATTTGATGGTCTTACGGATTTATTGCTAAGAGACAAGGTCATGTCTTCGGTAAATAAATCATTCCTAGAGTTCTTACATGAGCGTAAACCTAGTACATTAAAGCAAATGGAAGAATATTGTGACCAGTATGCCACGGCACACCCTGACATGATTCTTAGTAACTCTAACATTAAAGAGAGTATGCCAGTTGCTTCGGCAACAGAATATAATCAGAATTACTCACACAAATTCCAAGGAGCTTTAAATAAATTTGATAAAAAGGTTAATTGGAATAAGTATCAAAACCAAGATAACCACTCAAATCAGGGTTCTTCTTCGAAGAACTGGAATCGGGCTGATAGTCCTCGACACGCGAGGGGTACCCATAATTTTAGACATTCTCGAAAAGGGAGTAGCTATAGGAACTACCCAAGTGCTTCATGGAGACAAAAAAACCAACATTACAGGAATACTCAGTATAATGAGCGTGATGATTATGATCATGAATATTATGATCCAAACCCAAATAGGGGTTATAACAGAGGAAATAATAATTATAGAGACAATTATAACCGAGGTAGATCACAACACAAAAGACATGGTAAATCTTATTACCAGGCTAACTCTGCACAACAGGAGTTCCACGACGCCGGTAATCAGAATAATGAAAAAAAAGACTCCAATAGTGTAGCAAATTCCGCTTTCGATTTTGCTAGGGCATTTCAGTGTCCGCAATGCAAAACACTATTCGATCCAACCACAGTTTCTACTTTAAGCTGCGGTCACCCGCTTCCCGCTCTCCCTGCGTCAATCGCGCATAATGGAAGGGGTGCTCTTGTCTTCAATAGGGGCCTAATAGATGGTACTCCGGTATCAATTCTTTTCGATTCGGGGTGCACTACCATCGGAGTGAGGCAATCACTCGTAAATCCTTCTCGAGCTACAGGCAATGTAGTCAAATGTGTAACATTTGGTGGCACATTGGAGAAGTACTCCACTGCCATTATCAATATTGCTACGCCTTTCTTTACAGGAGAGGTGCAAGCATGTCTCTTGCCGAATCCGATCGCTGATCTTATCATCGGTCGCATTCATGGAGGGACAGAATGCACTCCACAGCAAATTTCTAATTGGGAAAATGTTAATATGCAATCTGCTAATGCAGTAATCACTAGGGCTCAAGCTCTTAATATGCCGCAATCTTCACATTCTGAAGATAATGATGCGCAGATCCAAGATGATCCCTTGGAGATTTCCCATGATTCCTTTATAAAACAGCAGGAAGATGATCCTACTCTAAAGAAATTCTTTACTTTGGCAACAAAAGGTGATCCGAATAAGGATACAAATCGTAAATCTTGGATTACGATGAAGAATGGCGTACTTGTACGTATGGTACAAGACTCCGCTAAGTCCATTCATTCTCAAATCCTTGTGCCTAAAAATATGAGAGTTAAAATCTTACAGCACGCTCATGATTCGCAGTGTGCTGGACATATGGGTTTTTCCCGTACTAAAGCTAGAGTTCTTGAATCTTTCTTTTGGCCTGCTGTAAATAAGGACATACGAATCTATTGTCGATCTTGTAAAGTATGTCAAGAGATTAAATCCAGAGGTCCACGCCATGATGCACCTATTCAGGCTGCAGACATTCCCATTCGACCATTTCAAAAAATGGCGATAGACATCATTGGTCCATTTAAGATAAAGTCTGCTAGAGGACACCAATTTATTTTGACGTGTGTTGATATGTGCACACGTTGGCCGGAGGCTGTTCCTCTAAAGAGCATAACTACTGCTGATGTCGCAGATGCTCTTTGGTTAATATTTTCTCGTCTGGGATTTCCAGCAGAAATATTATCCGACCATGGTACCCAACTCATATCGGATACCATGTCTCAAGTAATGTCGACTCTTAAGATAGAGAGATCGCTAAGTAGTATTTATCATCCTATGTCCAATGGGATGGTGGAACGTCTGAATAGAACTCTGAAAAACCTACTAGGTAAGATAACAGAAGATCATCCTCAGGATTGGGATAGGGTTTTACCCGCGGCTCTCTTTGCATATAGAGAGGTCGCCAACGAACATACAGGATTTTCTCCCTTTGAACTTGTCTTTGGCGCGAAACCGCGAGGTCCTATGTCCTTCATGATCTTATAACTGCTGATAATATTGTCGATGACACAAAATCCTCTTATGAATATGTCATCGCACTTAGACACAAGATTATTGAAGCATGCAAATTGGCAACTGCTTCTTCTGAATTTGCGAAACAGAAGGCAAGGGAATTTGCCAATAAAAAGAGATGCTTGCGACAACTTTGTCCAGGTGACAAAGCATTTGTCTTGCTACCTTGTAGGGAAAATAGACTTCTTATTTCTTGGAAAGGTCCGTGCGATATAATATCAAAAGTTTCCGATGTTGACTATATCGTCGATATTGACGGGAAGCGTAAAACCTTCCACATCAACATGCTCACGGAATTCCATGAACGTCCCGATTATTTACAACCTGTTTTCCAGGCAACGGACGATTTTCCAGTCCAACATGGACAGTACTCATCTCTGTCAGTAATACAGGATGAGGAAACGAGTTTCTCAGATGTAAATCTACCTTTTCCAATGATTCCTCTTCACTCTAATGAATCCTGGAAAGATGTTGCAATTTCTCCCGAATTATCTCCAGGAGAGCAGAAACAAGTTTCTACTATGTTAGAACAATTTCAGGATGTCCTTACTGACATTCCTGGTCAAACTGATGTCATTCAACATGACATTATTCTTACTGACCATAGTCCTATAAGAGTCAGACCGTATCCTATCCCGATACATTTTCAAGCACAGGTAGAGAAAGAGTTGGATGAGATGATAGAGTTAAAAATTATTGAACCATCCACATCAGCATATTCTTCGCCGATGGTTATTGTACGAAAAAAAAGACAATAACATACGTCTTTGCGTGGATTATCGCAAATTGAACCAAGTGACGAAATTTGATGCTGAACCTATGCCTTTACTAGAAGAGCTACTTACGAGGCTATCGAATTCTCATTTCTTTACTAAACTCGATTTGTCTAAGGGATATTGGCAAGTTCCATTATCCGAACACGCCAAACCGTTTACTGCTTTTTCGACGCCTAGGGGTCTATTCCAATGGAATTTTATGCCTTTCGGTCTTGTGAACGCCCCTGCAACATTCGTACGCATGATGCGTCGAATCCTATCTCATCGCTCAGATGTCATTGCGTATCTTGATGACATCTGTCTTTTCAGTGATACTTGGAACGATCACTATAATGGGATAAATGAACTATTGTCTATCTTACGTGAGCATAACCTGACAGCGAAACCATCGAAAGCATGTATTGGTTTTAGCGAAATATCTTTCTTAGGACACCGTGTTGGTCATGGGTTCCTAAAAACAGAATACCATAATACAAGTAAGATACTTAACATTTCTATTCCTAAGACTAAAAAGCAAGTGCGAAGTCTCTTAGGTCTAATACAATTTTATGGACGATTCATTCCGAATCTGTCCTCCATTATGTCACCTCTTTCTTCCTTGCTAAAGAAAGGGTCTCCTAATGTAGTCCATTGGACTCAAGAATGTCAATCCTCTTTGGATAAGGTTAAAACTATGTTTTCTACTCCACCTATCCTAGTATTGCCTTCTAAGGATAAGACATTTATTCTTCGTAGTGACGCTTCATCCACCGGGATTGGAGCAGCACTAATGCAAGAGTACTCTGGAACTCTGCATCCTGTGATGTATATTTCTCGGAAATTAAATGCCGCAGAGAAGAATTACTCGGTCCTAGACCGTGAATTATTGGCTATGGTTTGGTCAATCCTTAAACTGCAAAGATTTCTTCTTGGCGCGCATTTCATTGTGGAAACTGACCAGAAAGCTCTTACGGCTATTCAGAGTAAAAATCTGAAGAGCGCGAGATCAACGCGATACACGATTGCTCTGCAGCCATTTCATTTTTCGGTGCGAGCTATCCGTGGGTCAGAAAATGTGATGGCAGATATTTTGTCTAGATGCCCACATGATTCATAACTGTTATACAACTTTGATACAGTTGTTCCTATGTTGAAATGTGTACACATATGTAATATATCATATATTGATTGTAACACTACTTAGCGGTTCATTGATGTTTATTCACCGCTGATCTTTCAATGTTTTTTTCGTCTTTGATGATCATGATGTTAAGATATCTTAGATGAAATTTATGTATAAACTAGTGTAGAAATTGTGTCATTGCTAATATTGTAGTATGCGTTGGTGACACCTCTCTGGAAATATTTATACTTAGAGAAGTACTTTCTCTAAGGTCATAAAATTTATGCTTATCATCTGCGCATTGTTATTGGTGCGTTGTTAGCCTATTGTATGTTGCTCCTAGATGTATTTCAAAAAAAAAATGTACCATTTTTTTTCCCGAGGGGTGTGGTAATCTGTTGCGTGCATATTTTGACGCACATATTACAAAAAATCGATATGGCTATTTAATATGGAAAAGATATAGACATTCATTCATTTGTGTATGAAAATGCTGTCTATGGTAAAGCTAGATAATTCATGATTGATTTACACTTTTGATTATAGGAGTAATCGTTCTTGATATTGATGCGGCGCATGGATATTGCACTCATGTCCGTACTTATTTGTTGGGGCCAGAAAATAGATTAATTTGCTTATTATGTTTATGGCCTGAATTCATATGTATTACATATTATTAGTACAAGTAGAATCAGTCCTATATTGTATATTTTGGATGGGTAGGCAGGACTATATTCTTGTTATGCCGCTCTAGCGGAAGTATGAGTTGTCTCGACAAGTCGTGATGAGTTCCGATGTACCGTTTACAATGGCGGGTACGCATTTTTAAGGGCTGGTACATTCTTAAGTAAAAATGATTTATGAAGTGGTTTTTCTTCTGTAGGAGATTGTGTCTCTACTAGAGTTTGTGTTAGAGACTCTCCTAATGTACGGTATCATGTATGATTCGGACCCCAGGTAATTCCAGACCCTATTTTTGATGATCTCATGTCGGTTAGACCTAGCTGGAATGTTATGCTTCGCAACGCTAGGGTCATGTTTGTATCGACGAAGATGACGGGCTTCCATACAGCAGTTATGTCTACGTGAAGTAACTGGATTACTGTAGAACTGTATGGAGAAACTTTAGGAAATTATTCATATGCATTTCAAATTAACTTTGGCTTATATATACCCTCCTGTGAGTGAGTGAGCGACAACTCAGGAAGGCGGCCATGTTACCTTCCTGTCATCATATTTTGAATCACTGTCCAAAGAACGGGGCATGTATCTTACTATTCGGACAGTGGCAAGGAGATCTCAATGTTGATAGAAACCCCTTAGCGTGGTTTCATAATATGATATAAACTATGAACATAAAGCAACTTTAGTTACTTACCGATCCGCCTTCACTGACGCGTTTAGTCAGATAGGGGATGCGGCCATAATGTATCATGACATTGGAAGCTATTGATGTACTACCCATTATTTATGAATGTGTCATGACTTGGGATCTACTATGTATGCCTGCAAATTGATGTGTCAACATATACCCATGATTTACTCGTTATGTCCCAGTGTGTGCGTCTAAATAAACTGTGTAAACAAAGATTCCAGCAGTCTGCATTGGTGCCTTGTAGACAAGTGAATGAGTGCTTAGATTGGTCAGAACACGAACAGTCCACCATTCGCGTTAATCACACTCTACACTTCTACTCCATATATACACCATCCTGCGTCGGTTCAATTGACCAAGTTTAGGGCCTACTTCCCCTGGAGCCTTAGAGGGAAACTACTGCTTACAGTTGCCTTTGCCTTCCCTAACTCAGGACTAGGGTGAGTTACCCATTTACAGCTGGTAAACAACATGCTACAGTGATTGATAGTGGCGCTTTACCGAAGAAAGAGAACACACCATACACCACACACTTTACATTACAGTGGCACTTTACACTATCCTTTTGTTTTTTTGCCACAATACAACCCACGCCCCCTTTAGCTCTTTCAGATGTGGGGACACTACTGTATAGCCACGTGTCACCATCGAGATCTGTAACTTCTTGTCCCTTTTTTCGTTTCCGTTAACGCCAGGATTTCTAGTTTTGCTTTCCTCATCTTTTCCACCAGCTACTCTTCCTTCCCATTTATACTCTTACATTCCAAGTTCCATAAGTCGTAGTACTTAGTCCGTTCCAGTTCGTCGCCTTTAGAATCAGTCCGGTTTTCTCTCTTGCATTTCGTGTAATCATGTGTGATGGGGCGGAAAAGACACCCGCCCCCTTCCTGTTTTTGGCATATTTATCGCCCATATTTTCGATGTGCGCGAAGCATGCTGGGATGTAAAAAGTCTTCAAGATTGATGAAAAGGCCATAATAATGCCTAAAAATTAAGTTGTGGTGTAGAATTGTGTTTTTGCTCTAGAAATAGTTGTGTATATTTCTATTGTCGGCCCTTCTAAAGCAAATATCGCGAGTGTTATGTATGCGGCCAAATCAATACGCCTAGCGCGCAGTAAATTGAGTGATTCGACCTGGGCTTATAAAAGAGATAGCGGCCGGCAAGCGGGCCTACTTTGCCACAGCCGCCCAGAGAGAACAGACGAAGTTAGACACACAGAGCCAAGCTGTAAATGCCTTGAGCACGTGAGTTAATTTAAATTAGAATTAGTTTTCTATAATTCTGAAATTATATCGATGTGGCTATTTTAATGTTTAATGAAATAAATAGATAGATGTGTTCCCAAAGGAAATGTCTTTTTAGGGCATTATGATTTAGTCTCGAAATGATAGATGAGTGTTTGTTGAAGGCCTATGCTCCTTTGGGAGTGGAGGGTTATGATCCTATGAATTATATTTTATTTCTTTAGTGTAAAAGTAATTGAGTGTATTTCACGATTATTGATTATTCTACTGTATATATTTATGGGTTACTTTGAAGTGAGAATATGTATTTAGATTTCTGGAGAGCGCGAGGCCACTCCTTTGTTGAGACATGTGTTTCTCTGGTTGCTCCCGGCGGAGCATGGAAACACCAATGCAGCTGGTGTCCATTACAGGCCCACAATAAGCATTTTGATGCTATTGCTGTGGTTGTTTCGGTGACGGTAACGATGTGTTTCATGTGATGAGTTCTCATTCTCATCAGGAGTCATATACGACAAGCTTGTTACCAGGCGCACCAGTCGCCACTTACGACATGTTCAGAGGGCAGTGACGAATATTGAGATGGATCAGTTCGATGTGGTGGTTTACTCTTATTACTGAGAGTATTTGATGTACATGTAGATGAAGAATATTATTTTATGTCCATTTATTATTATTTAATTATGGTTATGTGAAGAATGGTTTGTGAGAGCACGTGGGCTCACTTGGAGATATATATTTCTCTTCTCCGCTCCTGAGGGAGCATGGGGCCACCAGTGGGGTTTGCCTCCGCATGAAATATTCATATGCTCGTGCAGTAGTGGTTTCGGTAGCAATCTGTGTTACATGGTGAGATTGCCAGCCTCATGCACAACACCATACTAGTCTCATTGGACGACATGCATGAGTATGTGTGTGTGATAGTTGAGTGTGCCCTTGCAGTAGTGGTTTTGGTAGCAACCGATGTTACACGGTTAGATTGCCAGCCTCATGCACAACACCTTACTAGTCGCATTGGACGACACGCATGAGTGTGTGCGTGTGTGATAGTTGAGGGTGGCGTGGAAGGACTGTTTGGCAGGTGAGGGCATAATTATTTAACTACTATGATTTTAACTATTCGTTGCTTTGTTTGTTTCTTCATACTAGCAATCGGGCACATGCTGGGTGTTTTGTTTTGTTATGTTCGTTGGTTTATTTGTTTAATGTTTGCTTAGTCACTGAATGGGTTGTAAAAATAAATACAGCCCCTGCCTCTAGAATCAAGAGTTTTATTGTTGTTCGGGTCGGTGCGAGTGTGAAAAGAGAGTGATCAAATATCACAATATAATCATCATCATCATCTCGTCCACCCTACCACAATTGGCGTCGTCGACAGGATAAGGCAGGCAGTGACACTGAGCAAACAGCAAACGAACAAATATTGTAAACACCCAGCAGTGCAGTCTTGCATCAAGATGGCTTCGACCAATGCACCTGTGAAGGTAGTGTACGTGAAGGGGCCAGAGATAAGGTTATTTAGTGGAGAGGGGAGTCCCACTTGGCAAGAGTTTGTGGAAGATGTAGAAGCCGCGTGGAAGGTGGCGCCTTTTTGGGCAGAAGACAAGTTAGACATGATCTGGAACAACGTTACACCATGGGTATCTAGAGAATTACGGATACATGGCGGAGCCAAGGCCAGCCCTGAGCAGTTACTCAAGATAATAGAAAGAGCCTACAGCGAGCAACCACCAGTCAGTGAGATGACCAGGAATTTCCAGGCCGGGAGTCAGGGGCCTAGGGAATGTGCTGTTTTCTGTGAAGTCAAGAAGCCAGAGACACTGGTGCAGATAGCAAGTGCAGAAGATCAGAATGAAAAGGAGGCACTCAAAGCAGAATTATCTCTTCTAAAGTTCCAGTTAGCACAGATGTCACAGGCCAGTTTGCCAGCACAAGAGGAGGTGCAGAGAAAGAGAGCACCATGCCAGCCGCGGGAACAGCCAACGCAAGACGAGGAGGTGTGTCCGCGGGAACAGCCAACGAAAGACGAGGAGGTGTGTCCGCGGGAACAGCCAACGCAAAACGAGGAGGTATGTCCGCAGGAACCTCAACTAGACCTTCTTGTATGTGAGAGTCAGGCTGTTGTCAAGGAAAGCTGTGAGCTGACAGCACCAACAAACGCAGCTGCACCGACAAGGCGAAAAGGAATTTGCAAGTGGTATAGTGTCCACAGGCGATGGGGGTTCATCACGCCAGATGATGGAGGTATTGATGTATTCGTACATCAAACCAAGATCTTCAGAAAGGGATTCCGGAGTCTGGCGAGGAATGAACGAGTAGAGTTTGACAGCAAACCATCAGTCCAGGGCATGGAAGCAATTTATGTATGCGGCATTGGCGGTCAAGAGTGTAAGGGCAGCAGGGGGCGACCCATGGCACAGAGGAAGCCCAGAAAGATAAGATGTTACAATTGTGGAGACCTGTCAGACCACATGGCAGCCAAGTGCCCTCAAGGCCCTCTTCCCAAACGATGTTTTAGTTGCAAGTCAACTGAACATTTGATAGCCGCCTGTCCCTCAAGGAGCTCTTTCCCTAGACGGACTGTCACAACCAGGTTGCCTTTAGGGCGCAAGCCAAGAGATGGCCACGACAACTGTCACACTAAGGGCGCCGAGAGAATTGGCCGTTGTCTAGGGGAGGAAACCCGTCCTAAGCAGATAAGAGGGAGTGCAAATCAAGGTTCAGCAGAGGAGACTCATCAAAGGCAGATTGTGGGGAACGTAAGCCACCGTCCACACAAAATGAGTGGAAAACACGTAAAGAGCGATCCCCCTACAAAGTCGACAGCTGCATGCACTGGCAGGCAGATGTCACAGGCAGGCAGCGACGCGGCACAGGTGAGCGAGTCTTCTAGACCACAGCGGCTGACAGCCCGACAACGTACAACGAGGGACATGACGACTAAGAGTGTCCCCAGGCGGGTTGTACCGATTACAGAATCTGAGCACAAAGCATCGCCGCTAGAAAGAGTCCTGCGCAGCACCAACGATCCGAGAGATTTCGACTGAAGCGCCAGAGGTAGTGATGTTGTAGGGACGACAACAAAATTAGGAGGGAGATATGTGATGGGGCGGAAAAGACACCCGCCCCCTTCCTGTTTTTGGCATATTTATCGCCCATATTTTCGATGTGCGCGAAGCATGCTGGGATGTAAAAAGTCTTCAAGATTGATGAAAAGGCCATAATAATGCCTAAAAATTAAGTTGTGGTGTAGAATTGTGTTTTTGCTCTAGAAATAGTTGTGTATATTTCTGTTGTCGGCCCTTCTAAAGCAAATATCGCGAGTGTTATGTATGCGGCCAAATCAATACGCCTAGCGCGCAGTAAATTGAGTGATTCGACCTGGGCTTATAAAAGAGATAGCGGCCGGCAAGCGGGCCTACTTTGCCACAGTCGCCCAGAGAGAACAGACGAAGTTAGACACACAGAGCCAAGCTGTAAATGCCTTGAGCACGTGAGTTAATTTAAATTAGAATTAGTTTTCTATAATTCTGAAATTATATCGATGTGGCTATTTTAATGTTTAGTGAAATAAATAGATGTGTTCCCAAAGGAAATGTCTTTTTAGGGCATTATGATTTAGTCTCGAAATGATAGATGAGTGAAAATAATGTTTGATAGGTTTTATTAGGCATGCTAAGTCCAGATTGCGGCTGTAAGAGCGATTATTTCAGTCATCAGACCGGGCAAGAAAGGCGAAGATAGTATGAAAGTATTTTGTACATGAAACTGGACAGAAATGTTATCAGAAACTGCAATTTAGATAATATTAACTAGTTGGGAAAATGGCAACCGGGAGGACCACGTGTTGATGACCGTGCGTAAAAGAAGACGCCAAGGAGTCTGCATTTAACACTCTTAGTTATCACTTAATGTTACGCAGTTTTATATCGCGTGAATCGACACGTGGGTGAAAGTATGTAATTTTCCCCAGTAATAGAAGAGAGAGTTTTCGTGGTAAATTTCCTTTATGTGATGACTAGTTCTAGTTGTTAAGTCAAGAGTAATTATATTTTATTTCTTTAGTGTAAAAGTAATTGAGTGTATTTCACGATTATTGATTATTCTACTGTATATATTTATGGGTTACTTTGAATTGAGAATATGTATTTAGATTTCTGTAGAGCGCGAGGCCACTCCTTTGTTGAGACATGTGTTTCTCTGGTTGCTCCCGGCGGAGCATGGAAACACCAATGCAGCTGGTGTCCATTACAGGCCCACAATAAGCATTTTGATGCTATTGCTGTGGTTGTTTCGGTGACGGTAACGTTGTGTTTCATGTGATGAGTTCTCAGTCTCATCAGGGGTCATATACGACACGCTTGTTACCAGGTGCACCAGTCGCCACTTACGACATGTTCAGAGGGCAGTGACGAATATTGAGATGGATCAGTTCGAGGTGGTGGTTTACTTTTATTACTGAGAGTATTTGATGTACATGTAGATGAAGAATATTATTTTATGGTCATTTTATTATTATTTAATTATGGTTATGTGAAGAATGGTTTGTGAGAGCACGTGGGCTCACTTGGAGATATATATTTCTCTTCTCCGCTCCTGAGGGAGCATGGGGCCACCAGTGTGGTTTGCCTCCGCATAAAATATTCATATGCTCGTGCAGTAGTGGTTTCGGTAGCAATCTGTGTTACATGGTGAGATTGCCAGCCTCATGCACAACACCATACTAGTCTCATTGACGACATGCATGAGTATGTGTGTGTGATAGTTGAGTGTGCCCTTGCAGTAGTGGTTTTGGTAGCAATCTATGTTACATGGTGAGACTGCCAGCCTTCATGCACAACACCATACTAATCTCATTGGACGACATGCATGAGTGTGTGTGTGTGATAGCTGAGTGTGTGCTCTTGCAGTAGTGTTTTTGGTAGCAACCGATGTTACACGGTGAGATTGCCAGCCTCATGCACAACACCTTACTAGTCGCATTGGACGACACGCATGAGTGTGTGCGTGTGTGATAGTTGAGGGTGGCGTGCAAGGACTGTTTGGCAGGTGAGGGCATAATTATTTAACTACTATTCGTTGCTTTGTTTTTCAGACTAGCAATCGGGCACATGCTGGGTGTTTTGTTTTGTTATGTTCGTTGGTTTATTTGTTTAATGTTTGCTTAGTCACTGAATGGGTTGTAAAAATAAATACAGCCCCTGCCTCTAGAATCAAGAGTTTTGTTGTTGTTCGGGTCGGTGCGAGTGTGAAAAGAGAGTGATCAAATATCACAATATAATCATCATCATCATCTCGCCCACCCTATCACACATGTTTTAAGGCAAACAGGTGATTGGACTGTTGTGCCTTTGCATGATGGAAATTGAACCCTCTTGTGGCCAGAAGAATCTACGCAAAACTGTGTGTATGTGGAGACTGAAGAGTAGCCAATTTTGGAGCGGGGCATTCTGTCTGTATCTATCAACGAAGTACAAGGAATAGTCCTCAATAGAGGGGAATTCCTTTACGAAATCCATGTTAGTTCAGTTGAGCAATCCAACCAGGTTACGACTCCACGGTACAAAATAGATTACCATACCAGAGATCGATTCTAGGCTGTCGTACCAGCTGACTCTAACCGAAGTCATAATCCAGTCAGCAGAAGGAGTATTCAGCAGGGCCGACTCACTCCATCCGTGTTTGAGATGTGCACTGAGTCAAGGGTAGCAAACTCTGCAACTCTCTGAAACCATAGAACTGTATTACGGTACTTAAGTGCTGGGACAGACCAAACCTAGAGAATCGGAACAAAAATCGTCTCAGCAGCTACTACAGTTCTTGGAGAGATTAGTATTATACCTACCACTGGTAGGTACCAGCAAAACTACCATAGAAAGCTCTCCCGGTCCACATGATGACCATAGTTTTGTTTTTGTTCACGTAAATCTTTAATAGTTGTGAGAATCTATAATCTTTTTTTTTTAAATTCAACATAATAGAGTCTGTTGCTATTTTGTTCTTGTTACCTTTATCTGGGCTGTATTTTGTTTTTTGAAACATAAATCTACACCCTGAGGGTTGAGCCGTAATCAAACTAACTTACAGTGGGTCCGGATATTTTGTTTAATGTGGCTGGACACCAAATCTCCTTTCTCAACCTTATACTCTTTACATAGCCCTTATGTATGATTTCTGAGAAAGAATTTATAGTCCAGAAAATATCCTGTTTAGTTGCCAGAATTATCTTTTCATTGAGGATTTCTAGTAGACTATTTCCCGAGGAGAGGCAGTTCCTTCGAACTCGTAGACTATCATATAGATATCACTTTTTAAAAATTCTTTCATTCCGTAAATTCTATAAGTCACGCCCTCGCCTTCAAATCTCCACCACAATCACCATTAGTAATAAACAGAGCACATAGTAAAACTGTGCTTTATGCTGGCAAAAACATTCTTATGTAGATTTTCTGCATTGAAAAGAACAAAATAAACAATAAAAAACACTCTTAGACAAAAGAAGAACCAAATAGCAAGGGTATCTCAGATTTAAAACTCTTTCTACCCAACAAGCCGCATGATGCGCCATGACATGGTACAAAATTCTCCAAAGGGCTTCCTTTGGTTATAGTCAGATGTCTTAATGCCTGAACTTTACTACACATAAAACAAACTGGGCTGTTTAATTAAAAACCATCGTTTTAGTATATTCCATAACCAATTAACAACAATAGTTATGTATATTGTGAAATAATTTGTCATAAAGATCCATGTTCGCAAAAAAAAAAAATGTTTAATGTATAATGTGAAAAAAAAAAATTTGCAACATATTTGGCTCCTCAGTAAAATTTTTAAAAAGTGCCTGAGATAGAAAGAGTTAAACCAGGTGATTCTAAATGACAGAGTTAATGGAAATAGGTGATGTCAGCTTAACTAGGACAAAGGAGAAAGAACAAAGAATTTGCCTACATAACAACCATAAGATTTTCATCAGGGACAAAAAAATAAAACAGTAGAGAAAAGAAACTGAGAACTAGGCTAATGGCATACAAATAGTGGTGATGATGATGATGGCGATATCATCATCTCAATCACTATCATCAAAATCATCGTCACCATCTCTAAATAGCTTGTCTGCCTTTCAAGCTATGAAGCACACAAATAAATCATCATCAGCAGCAGTATATTCACCACAGACATCATCTTCATCTCATCATCCTCATCATAATAATCTCTAATTAGCAAGTCTGCCTTTCCTGCAGGAAGAGGCTATAATCATTCAGCTATGAAGCACTTAACAATTTGTGTTGTTGTTGTTATTTTGACTGATCAACAACATGGGCAGACTGCCCGAAATGTCTTTAATGAAATAACCCACCCAAAAGACATCAACAGACTTAACAGGAAAAATCAAAGTCTCATCTTCCAGTTTCGAACAGGACATGCTGGAGTCAATAGCCATATAAACTGTATTAACCCTCAGCACCTACCCATGTGTAAACACTGCTCTCATCCTTATGGAACAACCAGACACCTTCTAATGAAGTGCCCATCACTCAATAACACTAGGAAAAACCTACTACAGATACTTCCAACAATCGCCAACTCACTATATGAAACCTTGGACCAACTGCAGAAAACCTGCACTTTTCGACGAATGGCGTTGGGCTGCCAAGAGTATACATGTTCAGCAGCTATGGGATAACAACAACAACTTATCAACAACATAGTATCTAGAGATCTTTTCTTAAATCCACTTTACTCCCTCAGACATGATGGGAGTTTCATTTGTTTTGTAAATTTAACTGTAATCTCCAGGATATTTTTTTTTTTTTGTTTTTTTTTGTAACTCACTTGGGCTTTCAGAATGACATGATAACCTGAGGACTTTCCAACCCGGTCAGGAGCTTCGCTCCTTCCCATCCACAGAGGGTTTATCACAGGAGCCGTTCAGGCTATTCAGTCAAATTTCCGGCCGTAAACATTTCTTCAAACGCCGACGCCCGGGTTTGAACCATGAACACCTGGTCGCCAGTACAACGCCGAAGCCATTACACCAGCGCGGCTCCCATCTCCAGGATATAAAAGTAAATAATACCCTTCATAAATCCAAATTTACTCTCTGAGTTAATGATGGAAGTTTCATGAAAGGAATTTAAATATGTGAACTACACAGCAACAGCACAGTTTGATAGGAAAAAACTGACTTCTATTTGCTGCTGGCCGCTGGGAGTAACCCTGCAGTAAGGCATTTCGTGAGCTCTTGTAGTTGTGGTTTCTGTAAGAGTTTGTATTTTTAATATCGCAAAGCTTTTTTTTTTTTGGTTTTGTTTTACATTTTTTATTTCTGCTCAAAATACTTGTCCTAGCAATGTAAGCCTATATATTATTGTTGTTATTGATCAGAATCGACATCATTGCACTCCGGGCAAACCTATATGTGCCCAGTCTCCCTCAGTAAATGTCGATGGGTATGAATGCAATTTCTTCCTGTTGTACGCTGGTTGTATGCATACCGGATGCATCCTCTCTTACGTCGTTGTCTGCTGGTATTACGTTTGATGCCAAATTCCAGCAGTCTTAGCCTTGATGATTCATGAGTTGCTGTGTAATTCTTTAATAGGCCATCATTACTTGACCTTGGTGTCTCTCCATTATCCATATCCAATGCGCCTTCTATATGTGCTAGAAGCTAGTCTGTCAGCTCTTTCATTGACGTATATCCCTGCATGACCTGCACAGTAGATCCACACAAGTTCTGAAGATTCGGGGCTTCTATGGAGGTTTTCCAATTATGCCGGAGCCATCCACTTTGGACCTTCCGAAGCATGGATTGTGAGTCTGGTACAATAACTGCCCTTGTTAATGAAGTTTGAGACAGCCACCTTAAGGGTGCAGTAGCCTAGCCTATATGTGATATTTCATTTCCAATGTAGGATAGGAGTTAACCTGTTTTTGTTTTCATTTTTTGTGTGGAATACCACAGGCACAGTCATTTGTTTCTGTTTGCAGTGTTAGCGAAGTGACAAAATAGGTAAAGGTTGTCCCATATCAGATTCTGCCATAGAGGAGTGAAGTGTTAGAGATTTCACTCTACTGGGTCTCAACTAATGAGGTGGTGTTCGGGTACTCATGTACAGCTGGGTAAATTGGAGTGTGACGCTACCAGGTTTTGAACCCAGTAACTTGGCCTAGCGAAGGAATCATGAGGTCGCTTGTGCAAGCTGCGCACGTTTGAAAATCTCACGGCCGTTGGAAATCGTAAAGAGTAGGCCGTAAGGCCGCTGCCTTGGCAAAATTTAATAATTAGAAACCTATCCAAAACAAAAATATTTGTAGAATGTGTGATTCCTATTTACACACATTGGGATTCTCGCCGGTGCTACGGAGTTCGTGCACTGTGCTGAGATCCTGCTTGTGTGATCTAATGGAGGAGATCGGAGCATTGATGGAGTTATCTGTGTGCAAGATAATCCTTCAAACCAAACCAAACCAATGATTTACTCTAACCCCTCTGACAATCAACACTGGTTAGTGAAATAACATGAATATAATGTTGATCTATTTCCATTAGCAGTGCTAGCAGAGAAACACAGGCATGGTAGCTATTGGTTCATGTTTTTAATGTTTGTGAGATAACATATGATGTAATTGATCTTTCCTCCTTTTTCGCAGTTAGCATTATAAGAGGTCATTTTGTTTCTCTTTTTATAGGTGAATCTGGCCTTGGCAAGTCCACACTCATCAACAGTTTATTTCTCTCTGACCTCTACAAAGACAGAGACCTACCCAGTGTCAATGGTTAGTTTATGTATTGCCTTCAAAATCATGATCAGAGCCACGGTAGTGCAGTGGTTAGTGTACTGTCTTACCAGTGCGGCTGTCGTGGTTCGATCCCCATTTGAGATGGAATTTTTGGGTACCAGAGCAACTGTGGGAAGGTTAAGGCAGCCGGCGTGATGCTGACCACATCACCCCTAGTGTGCTGATGGTCAAGAAAATATGGGCCTAACACCATATTTTCAATATGCCTCCTAATTATGATCACATAGTCAGGCTTACGTCAATATTTTGGGCTATCACAAGAAAGCCTATTATTAATTTAAAATTAATGAAACATAAATTAACATATAACATTTTAATGAAAAGTTATGTATGGATGAAGAGTGTTTGGAATTTTTATTTATGAGAATAGGTGGTTTAAAACTTGTATTTCAGCTTTCTTTTAGAACAAATGACGCTCTAACAGAAGAGTGATTTGTCACTCTTCTGTTAGAGCGTCATTATAATCTTTACTCTTAACAGTCTTAACCTTGATTTGTCACTCTTCTGTTAGAGCGTCATTATAATCTTTACTCTTAACAGTCTTAACCTTGATTTGTCACTCTTCTGTTAGAGCGTCATTATAATCTTTACTCTTAACAGTCTTAACCTTGATTTGTCACTCTTCTGTTAGAGCGTCATTATAATCTTTACTCTTAACAGTCTTAACCTTGATTTGTTACTCTTCTGTTAGAGCGTCATTATAATCTTTACTCTTAACAGTCTTAACCTTGATTTGTCACTCTTCTGTTAGAGCGTCATTATAATCTTTACTCTTCAGCTCTATGACGAGCAAAGCCCCTCAACAATGTATGTCAAGTCCTCTTGTGCCATCAGGTCAAGGTCTTTCCATGCCTTCTTCATCCCTTTCATTTCTATCTCCAGTTTTCTTCTCCTTGTGTGCGTGTTTTTTTTTTACTTCTCTTACCATGAGGTCTCCAGAACAAGGACTGCCTTGTAATGTTATCAACAGGTTTCCTCCTATCCATCATCAGCATCTTCTTTTCATCTCTTGCTCCACTGGCACCTGTCTGGTTATTGTCATCAGCTTTACATTGGAGATCTATTTTAATTAATCTGTTCTACACAAGCACTGTTTATGAAAGTCTGTAAATTCTTAGTCAAATTTAAATTATTTTTTTTTTAAATAATAAGAAGAATCTGTTACGGCATAGTCACAACTACTATCATCTATGAGACCTGATACATGTGCTATTTGATAGCAGAGTAACAAAATTACTTTTTAGCCACTACATTTTTTTAATTTTTTAGTCAGGGAATTTTCTTAAAACCTCTCCTGCTGATATAAACCTGACTTTACGATGGTGTGATGTAAATAATGTATGTGAAAGCGATTTAGACTGACGTCTTCAGAATTATCTCAAGAACTTCATCTAGCACATTAGCTCTTGAAGGACGAGAGGCCAGCATTCAGGGCTGATTTTCTCAGGCACTACTGATGGAAGCCCAGTTTTCAGGGCCAGAATATCTGAACTAGAATGGGAGAAGATCGGCTACCACGATAATTATGGGAAACTAAGAGCCAGGGATCCAAACCTCCAGGATAACCCAGAGTCCACTGGGAGGACAACATTAGACAATCTCTGAAGGACCGAGGACTAGAATGGAACCAGGCCAGGAGGAAGACAGCCGATAGGATAGTATGGCACTCTCTCTTCCAAACCTCTACACCTCATGGTAGAAGAGGAACAACTAAGTAAGTAAGCAATATTTGAAGTAAGTTTTTGTTTTGCGATGTCCCAATTTCATATTTGTTTAATCCGCATTCAGTTTCCTAAACAACTATGTATAACATTACCATACTTTTAAAAAAAGACAAAGAAATGACCTGTGAACTTTAACACTACATAAAAACTCAAAGCAACAAAAATTCCTTGTGTCAAACATGCGAAGGCAGCTATGTTATTGAAGAGTAATGTAAAGTGTATAAATTGTTACTACACCAGCCAATGATGTTCTCCATTTTTGTTTGAACAACTAGTTATTGTTATTGTTATTTTTATACAGAATTTACACCATTGCACTCCGGGCAAACCCATAGGTACTCAGTCTCCATCAGTATAAGTCAAAGGGTGTGAATGCTAACTGTTCCTGTAGCTCGCTGGTTGTAAACACGACGGATGCATCTTCTCATACGTCCATCTCTACTAGCCTGACGTTTGATGCTAAATTCCAACAGTCTTAACCTTGATGATTCATCTATTGCAGTGTCCTTCTCTAACAGGCGATCATTAATTGTTCTCAGTATATCTCCCTTATCCATATCCAGTGTCCCCACTATGGGTGCTCTTGATGCTGGATAGTTGTAATTAATGTCAAGAAAAAAGCTACCCCTAATGATGCACTTTAAAAAAATGCTTGGTTGGTCATCTGGCCTGACACAACTCTCACAGCAAGGCAATGGTCCTATTTGGAATGGACCAGGATCAAATCCGAGAGTGCCTACTACTTCTGTTGCTTTTCTGTTGTTTGGTGTCCTCCTTCATTCTTTCTTGCAAGCACAGTTATTCACCTATTTTTTTATTTATTAATTTTTTTGTGTGCAAAAATTTACAGATTATTTATTATTTGACTGTTCTAAATTTCTTCTTCTTTTGCTCTATTATTGCCACCTTTATCTCTCTCACAGATTTTTCTGTTTTAGCCTTATTATTTTTCCCATATACATTATACCTTCCAATGAGTGGTGAAGACTTGCTGTCTCTTCTCATCTGTTCTGAAGCACAATTTTCGGAAGTACAATATATATCTGTCAGCACTACATATCTGTCCCAGTCTGGTCACTTGTATTTCCACTTAGCCATTGGTTTTTGTTTCTGAGGGACATAATCCAAGTTTAAGACTGCTTTTATTGTTTTGTGGTCACATCCTCCTGGTTGTACAAACATCTGTTTGTCAATATGGTGGATGATGTCTCCAGTTGAAAAGGTTAAATCTGGAGTAGTGATGGTCTGCTATCTACTTGAGAAGAAAGTGAGCGTCATGCGGCCTGTTGAAAAGGTGGAGATTGGTATATATTTCCTAGTCTTCAGCCTTGTCTTATCTATATACTGCTCAAAAAAAGTTAAAGGCCACTTTCAATTTTTAGGTCATTTCAACTAAGCTGTTTTTTTTTAAACCTGAACACTCAGTCAAAAAAGTTTTGCTGCATTTTGTTGCATGCTTAAACAATGTTTGTTAATCTGACAATAAATCAAATCTGTGTTACGTGTGTGTACCTCCAAGGTCAATCAAATGCACGTGGTGGAAAGGGAAATAATGCATGTTTGAAAATGCTTCCTATGGCAAAGCCTGTTGATAACATTGCTGAAATTTGCTTTTCATGTGCAAGTCGTGACTATGGTGAACACATTTCACCCACTTTTCGGAAGGAACGGGCAATGGGTATGTTTGTAACATTTACCATTTTAGCCATGGCTCAGCTAAGACGCTTGACCAATGTTGACAGATGGAGAGCGATGGCATGGCTGCAGGATGATGTAGGGCTGCAAGAAGTTGCTAGGAGATTAGGAGTTGCCCACTTTGTCATACAAACTCGACGTGATCGTTATAATGCAACCGGCAGTGTCACAGAACAACGCAGGTCAGGACGTCCAAGGTCTACCACAAGACGCAAGACACGCTGAGCCATGGCTAAAATGGTAAATGTTACAAACATACCCATTGCCCGTTCCTTCCGAAAAGTGGGTGAAATGTGTTCACCATAGTCACGACTTGCACGTGAAAAGCAAATTTCAGCAATGTTATCAACAGGCTTTGCCATAGCAAGCATTTTCAAACATGCATTATTTCCCTTTCCACCACGTGCATTTGATTGACCTTGGAGGTACACACACGTAACACAGATTTGATTTATTGTCAGATTAACAAACATTGTTTAAGCATGCAACAAAATGCAGCAAAATTTTTTTGACTGAGTGTTCAGGTTTTTAAAAAAACAGCTTAGTTGAAATGACCTAATAATTGAAAGTGGCCTTTAACTTTTTTTGAGCAGTATATTTTCTGTTTCTGGGTATCTCTGTCTTTTCAAATGGCTAATGGAATTACCATCAACAATGCAGCGGGGGTGTTTTATTTCCATACCAGCCAGCAACAGGTCTTTGTTTTAGGAGCCATGTAGGTTCAGTATTGTAATCATCATCATAATAATTTGTTGCTCCCTATAGAGCATAAAGCCATCGTTACATCTGCTCCTATTGAAGTCTGCTCCAAATCGTTCATGTGCTCATGCAGGGATGGTTTCTGTAGCCAGTTGTTCTATATGATGAGATTGCCAGCCCTATTCACAAGCTCATGTTAGTCATCTCCTTCAATATTCCTAAGGAAGAGATAATCATATTCTTTCAGTACCATTCCTGGATAAACTCTGTGGAGATAGAAACAGCCTCAATCTGACCACTATTTTCTTTGAACATATTCAAGTTGATGTCTGAGTGTATGAAGAAGAAGAAGATATTCTTTCTTCGTCTCCTCAGAGACCCCTTAAAACAACAGAGGGCCTGCCATGTAATGTTGTATTTTTTCAAAAGTTCATGTGTTTTTCACTCATGACATCTTTGCTTTCTTCATTCATATGTTAAATTTCTCTAGACTTTTACAGTTCTTCTTACATAGTGTTATTTGTATTTTGTTGGAGAGAGGTAAAAACTATTATGAACCTTACAGAAAAGTTAAAATATTTACTGATTGTTGTTTCTAGATATGATAGAGAGAACTGTCACAATCGAGAAGAAACAGCTTGAGATAGAGGAGAAGGGAGTTCGTCTGAAGCTGACCATTGTGGACACACCAGGCTACAATGATGCAATTAATGCTGAAAACTGGTAGGAACTAGTCTAAGAATTTTAGGAAGAGTTAAACAAGTTTAGTCTGTATAGTTCCTGGAGGTTCTGTATAGTTCCTGGAGGTCCTGTATAGTTCCTGTATAGTTCCTGTATAGTTCCTGGAGGTCTTAAAAAGACAAATAAAGAATAGTACTACTGCACCCTTAGGCATGTCACACAAGGTGATTAATGTGAGGTTGTGGATAGGAGCTGGCTGCCTCATCAGGTACAACAAATTGAAACCACTACTGCAACAGCAACCTCATCATGTAAAACAAATGGCCATATAAACCACTGCCACAACAGCATGTCAATGCTTAGTGCAGGCTTCCTGAAAAGGGATCTTGCCTTTTAAGGAGTGCAAAGGAAAATGATGATGATAAATACATTTTGGAAGAGAAAGAAGAATGGAAAGAGAAATAAATAGAGGAGAAAGAAAATAAAGGAGAAGGATAAGGAAGATGAAATAGAAAGATTAAGAAGAAAGAAGAAATAGTTCTTGACTGGGCGTCTTTCATGACACATTTAAAGAACAAGGTTACTGCTCCCTCAAGCTGTCATACAGGGTGACTAATATGAGGTTAGGCATGGGGCTGGTAACCTAGCATGCATGAGGGTTGGAGTAGCTCAGAGGTATGTCGTCCGCCTCTAATACTAAAGGTACTGGGTTTGCTCCAATCACAAGGAATAAAATTGATGGAAAGGTTTTCTCCTAATGATGTCATACTCCCTCTACCTGATCTCCTGGGTAGTGAGATTGGATGCCTAGCCTTCTCGGATATGGGTGAAAAAAACAGGAGGTCCCATGTGCAAGTTGGAAATCATTGAAGTAGGCCATACAGCCGCTGCCCTGGCAAAATTTAAAAAATTAGAAAACCTACCTACCACAAAAATATTTATATAATGTGTGATTCCTGTATACAAACATTGGGATCCTTGTCAGTGCTACAGAGTTCATGCACTGTGCTGAGATCCTCCTTGTGTGACCTAAGGGAAGAGATCAGAGCACTTATGGAGTTTTTTTGTGTGCAATGAAGATAGTCCATAAAACTAAACCTAACCTATCGTCTAAAAGAACATTGCTGCAGAAACGACCTCTGCAAGATAACATACTTTGGCGTAGGCTTTCTCAAAGAGGCCATCTGCAATGACGGATCCATTCTCCATTAGAAGCAAATGCATGGAGGCATATCTGGAGTCATCCTTATGTGACCACCAGCAATGCACGATGCTATAGTATGTAAATTTTGTATGTGGACCTCTGTGAGACTAATCACATCCTCATTGATTCTTGAAATCATCCATACACTTACAGGGATTCACCCTGTGGTGAAACATGTTGAGAACCCAGCATTGCAGACTAACCTTGGATGAGCCACTTGAATCTCAGACATAACTCTGGCTTTTACCTGGTTGCTTGCATGCTGGTGGATCTCACCATGGACCCCATGATAGGCCAGGGGAGCTGAGAAGTGGTTCTGTGTAGGACGTGACAATTCTTTGGGAGAGCCCAGAACCAGAGCACAGTATTTTAGCTCTGCATAGTTGGAGAGCCCCCTTGGATAGCGGGGAATGCACAATATGCCACATGCTTCTTCTTCCTAGCTTGGGACCAGATGCGATGATCCTTTAAATGCAAGCAAAGTTGGTGAAACTGGAGCTCATGATTTCAACTCAACACATTTCAGAATGGCAGGAAAGCTACAGGAAAAGCCTAGATCTACAGTGTAGATAATACCAAGGACTCTAAGACTTAGTATTGGCTGCTAAAGAGCAAAAAGCTCAACAGCCTTAGTTAAACAGGGAGCCGCAGTAGCATAGTGGTTAGTGCACTGGCTTCCTAGCTCAGTGGTCTATGGTTCGATCCCCAGATGAGGTGGGATTTTTTTTAGGCCGCAAACGGCTCCTGGGTCGACACAGCCCCAATTGGGTACCAGAGCAACTCTGGGAAGGTTAAGGCGGCCGGCGTGATGCTGAGCACATCACCCCTAGTGTGCCAATGGTCAAGAAAATGTGGGCCTAACACCATATTCCCAATATGCCTCAATGGGCGTGTAATGGGATCCTTTACCTTTACCCTCAGTTAAACAACAACAACCATTAGAAGCAAAAAAAGAATATAATGATGAAAAAAAATGAATGTCCTACATATGAAACCAGAAATAGCCAAATGGAACATATGCTCATTAATAGTAATTGGAGAGGATCAGTGTAATAGTTAGAAGAGTATGGGCAAAGAAAGTAACCAACCCTTTCTAGTGGTATATATCCAACTAAAGTTGAGGAAGGAAAGAAAATATATCACGCAGTTTGATATAATTAAATCAAAAATCCAGTTAAGATCCCAGAAAACTGCATGTACAGAAGCAAGATGCCCACTTCAGGGCAAACTGAACTGAGGATTATTCACGTTAAAATGAGTCATCATCTGTCCTTTAGCTGCCTTTGGAGTATGGGCCTTTAATCAATTCATACCAGGCCATTCTGTCTTGTGCCATCCATTCAAGCCCTTTGCGAGTCTTCATTATTATTTTTTAGATCTGTCTTCAGTTTCCTTCTCGATGTCTATTTGAATCTTCCTCTATCTCTTTTACCTTGGGGATTCAGGACAAATACTGCTTGTAATGTTATTAGCTGGTTTCCTCCCAAAGCAAGTAATTGAAATCAGTCATGTAAGATGGCTTCAACTGAATGGAGGGGTCAGGAACCTTGAGCTGACTACTACCTTTGTTAGAGTCATTAATATGGAATTCTAAAGGTGAATGAGAAAGAAGAAGAAGATGGCTCTCACCTCTATGAAGGAGGATAATGACATCGTTCAAAGAAATGAAGATGCAATATTAACAGTGGCGTACTAAAGGGGGGTGCAAGGTGGACAGGGGCTGGAGCTGGGTGCCATCGGACACTATAATGACACGACTGTACTGTTTGAAAATCTACTTGCAAGCATAATACATTTGTTTGTGTATTTTATGGGGGTGCCCAAGGAAGGATCCGCCCCAGGAGCTAAATACTTTAAATAATGCCCCTGACTATTAAAAATGAATAAGCTGTTAACTACTCGGGGAAACTTTGGACTGAAAGCATTGAAGTCTGCATACAGGGTAGTTGAAAAGCCGGTTCCTATTTTTAAACAAACTGAACAAAGGAGAACTCACCTTAACTTGTAATGTTAATGTGAAATAATTTTTTAAGTAATAAAATGGCAGTTAATTATCTTTGTTTTTGATGTTTTTTTCATATAAATTAGTTGGACAGAAATGAAGAAATAGCAATTTAAATTATGACTTTTCAATCAACCTGTATATTGGAAGACTCTTGTATAAGTTCCATGTATCAAATAAACACTGCCCCTGAATAAATCAGAAATGAATGTGTGATTAAATGGCTGTACTTCACATTATTACAGCCTTTGCTAACCTAAAGCAACATCTGGAAATACTCCCAGTATAGTACCAACACTAAATTAAAAATATATGAGGGCTTCCATACTTCTGTACGGTGCAGAATGCTGGAGAGTAACAGAAAAGGAAATATCCAAAATGTCCTCTGTCCACACAACCTGCTTAAGGACAATTCTTTACATTTTCTGGCCAAACACCATCACCAACCAAGAACTGTTAACTCGGTGTCACCAAAAAGACATGCGCACCATCATAGCGGGTAGACATTGGACTTGGGTTGGCCACATCCTCAGAAGAGACTCTGACACCATCATCGGAACTGCCATGCTATGGACTCCAGAAGGAAAGCGATAGCAAAGACTGCTAAAAGCCACTTGGCGGAGAACTGTGTAGGTGGAGATGCTAAGCATGAATCAGAGCTGAGACACCATTCGAAGGATGGCTGTCGACTGAGCAAAGTGGTGACAGTTTGTTGCTGCCCTACAAGACATCAAAGGCATGATGGTCACTGATTGCTTTGACAGTCAGCGACCAAGGACCAAAGAAGAAGAAGAATTTCACATTATTGTTATAAGTATCTCATGAACTATCTGGTATTTCTTTTCTACAGCCACAAAACTCTTCTGGAATATGTAGACCAACAATTCAAGCGATACTTTGAAGATGAGTCTGGATTAAACAGGAGGAATATTATAGACAACAGGGTCCACTGTTGTCTTTACTTTATATCTCCATATGGTCATGGGTAAAAGTTTTTGCTTTTTTTTTTTTAACATTATCTCCCCTTTGTTAACTGGTTAGAATCTTGTGGTTCTTTATTCATTTCCTATTACCTTTGTCGGTGTTGCTAAGTATTATGGCATCCGCCTCGAATTCTAAAAGTACTGGGTTCAATTCCCAGTAGAGGGAATATCATTTATAGAAATTTTTTTCAGAACCAGTGGTACTAATAATGTCATTCTCCCCCCCTGGTCTCCTAGGTAGTGAGATCAGATGCCTAGCCTTCTCAGATTAGGGCAAAGAAATAGGAGGCCCCGTGATCAAGTTGCGCGCATTAAAGATTCCATAGCAGTTGGAAATTTTAAAGAGTATACCATAAGGCTACTACCCTGGAAAAATTTAAAAATTAGAAACCTACCCACCACAAAAATATTTATAGAATGTGTGATTCCTATATACACACATTGGGATTCTCACCGGTGCTACAGAGTTTGGGCACTGTACTGAGATCCTCTTTGTGTGATCTAAGTGAAGAGATCGGAGCACTGATGGAGTTAAAGTTAATCCTTAAAACAAAACAAAAAAACCTTTGTCTAAACTGTTAATGTTTGCATATGCACAAAGTTTTTGGTATACTCTTAAATGTTTTCTTTCTTAATGCAGTGCTTTGGCACAGCACTGCTACACTTTGCAGGAGCAGCTGACAATTAAAAGACTATTTCATACTTAAGTTGAACATTCTCTCCTGCTTCAGAAGCAATAAATAGTAAAACAAATGTAAATAGTAATACAAATGCAGGTTATGTTTTCTCTTGCCTTAATTTTTCAACAACAGGTGTCATTGGATACATTGTTCTAAGGAGATAAAGCTTCAGCAGATCAGCTTCCATTTCAGTTAATAACGCTGTTGCAAACTTTAACTTGTCTCCCTTTGATGTTTCTCTACATTTTTTTTTTACCAATAGTTTGTGATAAATACCTGAATTAATTTTTCTTTTTTTTTTTAAAGTATTTTAATACATAGAATTTACTATTTTATTGTTGTTTCAATGCATTAAGAGCTGCAGTAGCACAGTTGTTAGTGCACTGGCTTCCGAGCTCAGTGGTCCATGGTTCGATCCCCAGTTGAGGTGGGATTTTTTAGACCGCAAACAGCTTCAGGGTCGACCCAGCATCATGAATTGGGTACCAGATCAACTCTGGGAAGGTTCAAGTTGGCTGGCATGATGCTGACCACATTACCCTTAGCGTGCTGTATGGTCAAGAAAGTTTGAGCCTAACACCCTATTTCTAATATGCCTGACTGGGCATTTAATGGGATCCTTAACCTTTTCTTTTTTCAGTGCATTAGTTAGTTTAAACTGGCCAAAACTAAAGCTATCATGTTTGAATTGTTATGGATCATGTGACAAATTTCATGACTCACTGATGATCTCACAAATGTCATAACCCTTTTTTTTAACATGCTGAAGATTAAGTTTCAACAGCATCCTTTAAACAACAAGAAGTGTGGTATAATCATGCACCTCTCAGATGCAATAGACCAGATTAATTTGCCAGATTCGTCACTTTTTTCTTCAATTTTTACTCACATGTATCCTTTATTACACCATAATGGATAAAGCACATTCGTTTAAAGTTACAAAATACATTATGAGAGATAATTTAAGTTAACTGATAATTCTACATAAATTATCTCTCATAATGTATTTTGCAACTTCAAATGAATGTAACTTATCCATTTTGATGTAACCAATCTGACATCTACTTATTTGCTCCTTTTGTATGTCTACATCTGATTTCTAACTGTGTGATCTTATGTATGTTTAGATCCAATTTCTTTCTAAAGTCTGATTTCTATTTTTGTGATCTTTTTTTTCTACATTCTTGATTACTTAAAGCGTCATTATTTTTTTTTTTTCATGCTACTGCTAGTTAATTTCATTAAATAAAGAAACAATATTTAATTTCAGATTACGTCAAATTGATGTTCAGACCATGAAGAAGCTTCACAATAAAGTTAATATTGTACCCCTTATAGCTAAGGCAGACATTCTTACAACAGAAGAGCTCAAGAGAATGAAGAACAGGGTAGGTAGATTTGAAAGACAGCAATGAACAGATTTCAGAAAAGCAGAACAGCAGATGTATTAACTTCTTCTCCTTCTTCTTCAAGTTCCATGCCATGTGTTACAGGCAATCATGTCTCTCCATAACTTCTGTTTGCAATTTGTTCCATTGTTGACTTCTTTCCATAATCTGAAAGATTTTTTTTACAACAAATAACAAAATCTAAAAACAGATTTCAGTAACAGTAGGTTTTTCATACTTCATTCATTCATTCATCACCTGTAAGCTCCCAAAGTGCATAGGCCTTCAACAAACTTATACCAAGTCTTCCTGTCCTGTGCCATCAGGTCAAGGTCTTTTCATGTCTTCTTCATCCCCTTCATCTGACTTCAGTTCTCTTCTCATGTGTTCCTTGGTCTCCCTCTACCTCTCTTACCCTGGGGATTCCAGAGCAAGGACTGCCTTGCTATGCTATCAACAGGTTTCATTCTAGTTGTGCTGTATATATTTGGGGGGAGGGGCGAAGAAGGAGAGAGGAAAACTGGGAGTATGTGGATTTATGTTTAATTTACTCTCATTTTTATATTAGTAATATGTTTTACTACAAAAAAGAGGCCGACCAAAAACAACCTGGCGGAGGACTGTGGAGGCTGAGATGCAAAGAATGAACCAGAGTTGGGGCACTGTACGAAGGATGGCCACCGACCGAGCAAAGTGGAATCAATTTGTTGTTGCCCTACAAGACGCCACTAGGCGTGATGGCCACTGACTGCTTTGACGGTCGGTGGCTAAGGATCAAAGAAGAAGAAGAATATGTTTTACTAGATCTTAATTAGACTGTTTCATTCTTTTCATACTTTTATTAACTATTACGGGTTCTATAACCTTTTATCTGAACACTCAAAAACTGAAATATTATATCTGAAAATCAGATGCTTCCTTAGGCTACTTTTCTGTCACAATTTGTGGGACTTCTGCCTATTTTGGGTGACTTTGGGCTATTTTAGAGCACATTTTGTCCTACTTTTCTGTCACAATTTGGGTGACTTCTGACTATTTTGGGCAACTTTGGACTATTTTAGAGCACATTGTGAGCTACTTTCTGAACGCGATTTTGGCAAGCTCTGAAAACCAAAACAATCCTGTTTCTGAAACAAAGCGATCCTTGAGGATTTTGGCCAAATAGATACAGATCAGCAAATGTTCCTCCACATGTAAGCCTACCTTGCCGTGGTTGGAGAGCTTGAGCGCCTCAATGATCCCGGGAGCTATGCCGGCGGGAGTTTTACTCCTGGCAGGGTCACCCAAGCCGGACAGGTCCTGGGTGAGGGGCCAGACTAAATGGGCTGAGGAGTGGGTGGAACCCTATAGGTGTAGATGCAGAACCCACCGGCGAGTGGTACATGCTCTGGTCTGCACCAATCCACCCCCACTTCATGGGTTAAATGCTTTCTTGCCTCATTCTTCACTGTTTGTCGTCTATCACGCCCATGGCGACCGTTGCCTCAATTGGCTGTGTGTGGTGTACCCGGAAACGGGGCCTCCCAGTACTGAGGCAAAGTTAAGTCCCCGATGTCACTTATCGGTGCAGAATTGAGAGAGATGGCTGAGCATCACAATCCCTCCTGTGTTGCAGCATGATGAGAACCCAGCATTGCACACTGAGCTTGGGGGGATCACTTGGGCACCAGACTTAATACTGGCTCTTGACTGGATGGCCGCATGCAGGAGATTTCTACAATGGAGGGTTGGCAGGTGGTGGGTATCGGGAAGTGGCTCTGTGCAGGACGTGAGGATTCCTTGGGAGAGCCCCGAACCAGAGCACAGCATTGTGCAAGCTCTGCATAGTTGGAGAGCCCCCTGGATGACGGGGAATGCACAGTGTGCTACCCCACCTATCCCCAACTGCTAACTTAGAACCAGAAGTGGGTCCTCTGTATGCGTGCCAGGCCAGGATAAAATGCCTGGGAAAGAGACTGGAGCTCAGAACTCCCTAACTCAAAGTTGCAGGATGGCAGAAAAGCCACGGGAAAGACAGGGCTATTTTGAAGATAACGCAACCATATTTTCACCATACGAGCTCGGACGCCGCCTCGGTAAACAAGGTCCGCGCAGAGCAGTGACACCCCCAGGCTGCTTGCGAATAGTCTACTACTGGGAACATAAACAGATTAGGGATGAGCCCACTCTCCCGTTGAACAGGTGCTAAAGTCGTAGATACTGGGCCAGAAGGCGCACCGGAAACCACAGTATCATGCAACTCGCTTTTTTTTTTTTCTATGGAGAGTACACCGTCAAATAAATCTCGTTCTGGTGCTCGCCCTGTGGAGCTCCACCAGGCAGGTGCAGTGCCGGGCTCTGAGCCTCGACAGAGCCCACCCTCAGCTACTGGAGGACCCTCTAGACCGTCTTGTGGAGTCAACAGACGGCGGAGGAGAACTACTGACCAAAACAAAACAGAAAAAGAGAAACCCAGAGTGCCACTTGTCATGATGCACTGGAATGCAGAGGAAGTGAACAGCAAGCAGGCTGGATACAGCAAAAAGACAGAGCTGGAAAACATCTTGTATGAGAAGCAAGTCAGTGTTTGCTGTATCCAAGAGACTCACTTGAAAGCAGATCAAACCTTTAAAATAAGGGGATATCAATGCTTCAGATCCGACAGACAAGATAGACGAAAAGGAGGAGTACTTACTCTTGTAAGGAATAACATTCCTGCACACGAAAGGAAAACCTTCATGGATGGAGCAGAATATCAGCTGCTGCAGATAAAGGTAGACAAGATGGAAATAGAACTCCTGAACTATTACTGTCCGAACAACAAACCCCTGAGTCTCAGCTCTATACAGGTACCAGCCACCAACTTTATAGCAGTTGGAGACTTTAATAGCCACTGCCAGAGCTGGGGCTATAACCATCTGGATCACAGAGGTGAAGAGGTTGAAACTTGGCAAGATGATCACTCCCTAATCCTAGTCAATAATGCCACAGATACTCCTACCTTCTACTCCAGAGGATGGCACACAACCTCAACACCAGATCTTGCCTTCTCCACACCAGATATAGCTGGATCTATTAGTAGAGAAGTAGGAGACCAACTAGGGGGAAGCGACCATCGCCCAATCTTTCTTACTGTCCAGAGTGCAACTCTCAGTACAGGCCCAGCCATTACAAGATGGAACTACAAAAAAGCCAACTGGGGTTTATTCAGGCATCAGGTGAACACGCTGCTGTCTACCCTCAAGGTACAGAACAGAGACATTAATGAAGTGGTAAAAGACTTCAACAGATGCATACTACAAGCTGCAAAAGAAACCATTCCCAAAGGATGCCGGCGTAACTACATACCATACTGGTCCAGCACACTCCAAGAACGTCAGGAAGCTATGGACAAGGCTAGAAAGGACGCAGAGTCTCAGCCTTCACTTGAAACTCACAACAAATGGAAAAAGGCTGTAGCAGAGTTTCAGAGAACAAAGCTAGAAGAAAAGCGGAAAAGCTGGAGAACTAAAACGGCATCGCTGAACCTTGAGAAAGACGGCAGGAAACTTTGGAGATTAGTCAAGTCTCTAAATGAAGAGCATTCCTCACCAAGGCAGACTATCACATTGGATGAAGGTGGCAAACTTTTCAGAGGAAAACAAGCTGCAGACTTGTTTGCTAGAAGATACAGTTCAGAAAGCAACTTACCCATTAACATAGACCATCAGAGAGAGATAAGAAAAGAAATACTGGCAACCATGGGACAGACAGATACTCCTGCCCCAATGAGGGAACCCATCACACTAGGAGAACTACAGAAGGCTATTTCCAAGCTTAAGTTTCAAAAGTCACCCGGCCCAGACAAAATCAGCAACGAAAATGCTAGTAAATCTGAGCTCAGCAGCAAAGACAAAACTGCTTGAGATATTCAACCACAGCTGGTTGAAAGGAACGGTACCCCAAGTATGGAGAGAAGCCATCACAATACCCATACTAAAGAAAGGGAAATGTAAGACCGAGGCTGCAAGTTACCGGCCAATCAGTCTCACAAGCTGTGTTGGGAAGACTATGGAGCGAATAGTCAACCACAGATTGAAATGGTATTTAGAGTCTGAGCAGATCCTGGTGCCGGAACAAGCTGGATTTAGAGAATGCTACAGTATAGAAGACCAAGTTACTTACTTGTCTCAAGCAATAGAAGATGCCTTCCAGGAGAAGAAAAAGGTCCTAACGATCTGGGTCGACTTCAAGCAGGCCTTTGACAAGGTGTGGAAAGATGGCCTCATTGCAAAACTTAGGAGAAGTGGAATCCAAGGCAACATGATGAAATGGATCCAGTTCATACTTGCATAACAGGAGAACTAGAGTCACTCTTGACGGTCTGCAGAGCAGAAAAGTGTTGCTCCATCAGGGGGTACCTCAAGGAGGAGTAATTTCCCCAACACTCTTCCTTGTTTACATCAATGACCTGGTGAAAGATCTCCCTGCAGGAGTTAAAGCTGCCTTATATGCAGATGACCTAGTACTCTGGTGCGCTGATGAAAATGTCACCACAGCAAATTATAGAATGCAGCGGGCAGCAGACATGCTAGTGTCATGGGCAGAGAAATGGCTTATCACAATAAACACAGACAAAACCTCCACAACACTGTTCTCCCTCGCCCCCAAGGACAAATCAGCTAA
Source organism: Oreohelix idahoensis (assembly GCA_024509875.1). Taxonomy (NCBI): domain Eukaryota; kingdom Metazoa; phylum Mollusca; class Gastropoda; order Stylommatophora; family Oreohelicidae; genus Oreohelix; species Oreohelix idahoensis. Next base: position 40,352 of record JAMPIV010002597.1, on the reverse strand, counting down.
CATACACCTAGGGACAACCGTGATCAAGGAAGAAAGCTACCCCACCTATCTTGGGGTGACATTTGACCAAAGGCTTACATGGAATAAGCATATTGAAAATGCAGAAGGAAAGGCCCGAAGACGACTAGGCATACTCAGAAAATTAGCAGGTACCAACTGGGGAGCAAATGAACGAAATCTAAAGAAGATTTATAATGGAGTAATAAGACCACACTTAGAGTTTAGCTCAGCAGCATGGTCATCAGCTGCTAACTCACATCTGCAGTCTTTGGACAAGGTGCAAAATCAAGCTCTCAGGCTCATTACAGGAGCTATGAAAACTACACCAATAACAGAGATGCAGAAGGTTGCTGGATTACAGACATTGTCCCATAGAAGAGACACAAAAACCATGATCCAGATGGAAAAGTACAACAGTATGCCAATGCACCCAATGAAGGCAAGACTAGATGATCTGGCATTGGGACGTCTAAAGCGTAGCAGCTTTGTGCATCGGGGGAAAAGACTTATAAGACAGCATCAAGAAGACCTATCCATGAAGACAACACCACTGAAGCCCACCCTATACCCTGTACCATGGGAGCAGGCCAGCAGTGCCCTCCAAATTAATACAACAGTCAGTGGTCTCACAAGTGGATGTGAGTATAATGATCTGCAAAAACGAACTGCTACATTGAGTATGATCCAAGAAAGCTATCCCGATCAATCATGGATACATGCCTATACAGATGGATCAGCAACTAATGCTGTTAGGAATGGAGGTGCCGGTATCTTTATCTCATATCCTGACAACCACTATGAGACTAGGCACATTCCCACTGGTAAATTCTGTTCCAACTATACAGCTGAGGTTCAAGCTCTAGAGCAAGCTGCAAATATGATTTATAACACCAACTCTGACTGCCACCAGGTAGTCATCCTCACAGATGCACTGTCTGTCCTGCAAGCTCTCAAGGGTGGTAAACTCCCGCATCTGAGAAATGAACTAAACAAGGTAGCTGCCAAAAAGAGAACCATACTTCAGTGGGTACCATCTCATTGTGGTGTACCCGGAAATGAAAAGGCAGATAAACTTGCAAAAAAGGGAGGAGAATGTGAACAAGAAGATAATGAAGTCACATACTTTGAGAAAAAGAGAGCTATCCAGACTATCAGAAGAGAACAGAACCAACCCAAAGACGACTATCACACTCTCGACCGGCAGGGACAGACAACTATTTTTCGACTCAGGACAGGGCATAACAAACTGAATAAACACATGCACAAGCTACGATTGTCTGCTTCACCACTGTGCACATGTGGATTAAACGAACAAACTGCTGAGCATGTTCTACAGGACTGTCCTCTGTATGACCAGTTAAGAAAGATATACTGGCCCAATGACTCAACACTAAACTCAAAGCTATATGGAGTTAAAGAGGAACTTCAAAAAACAGTCGAATTCATCATGAGAACTCGTCTGACGGTGTAATCATCAAAGATGCGATCGCAAGAAGAAGAAGAAGAGAAGCAAATGTTCATTTAAATCCTTGTTATAAACTGTTTGACAGTATAGCGCAGTTCTGTAGGTAGGTCTGTCTATTCACAAAACTTATTCTGCAGTTACAGGTGACTTGTACCATCATCATCATCACTTTCCTTTTTTCTCCTTATGGAGCATGGAGCCACCACTGTAGCTGGGCCCCCTTGCAGGAAGCCTACACCAAGCAATGATACACTCCTGCAGCTGTGGTTTCTGTAGCAATGTGTTTTACGTGATGAGGTTGTCAACCTCATACACAACCTCATATTACAGTAGTAGCCTTGTTCGACATATTCATATTCTTTCATTATCTCATCAGAGACACCCTCCGGTAACTACACAGGGCTGACTTATATCAATCATTCAATAAGTCAATACCCTTTAGCCCCCCCAAGGAGCATAGGCCTTCAAAAAACACATGCCAAGTCCTCCTGTCACAAGCCATCTGCTCAAGTTCCTTCCATGGCTGACTTATATGCGGTGTAAATATTCACATATTGCGATTCTCTCTTGTTCACATCTATTACATTTTACCAAGAAGTCCTCTATATTATTGGCTATAGAATGCAACCTTCCCTAACAATGTGACATGATTTTATTATAAAGCTATCTAAAACTGATTGACAAAGTGGTTAGAGCTCTGGTCTCTCGTGGCACAGGTGTCAGGTTCAAATCATGGTACCGACATGCTCCAGTCTACCCCGCTGTAAATGGGTAGCTGACTCTGCTCTTTGAGCTAAGGAAAGAAAAGGCAGCAAGGAAGGGAACTGGTCATCTCACCTCTCGATGCTGGACCAAGTATGGTGGAAGTCTCTAACACTTCACTCCCCTACAGATGTATCTGCTATGGGATTACCTTTACCTTTATCTAAAACCAGCTGCATTTATTTGATATTACAGGTATCACAAGAAATTGAAGAACATGGCATTCGAATATATGAGTTTCCAGACTGTGACAGTGATGAAGATGATGATTTTAAGCAGCAAGACAAAGAACTTAAGGTATACCTGTTACGTTAGGTGTTTGTGTGCGTAACAAAGATTGTGAGCTGTGCTGATCTGACAACGAACGTAGTGGGTGTCAAGACAGTGCGTGAACGTTAATGAAGTTCAGAATGACATTTCGTGGCTGGGTCCATGAAACAATGGCATATTTAATGTAGATAATACGACAGTTCTTCATTGAAATTGAAATTTACATGCATGGGTAAAACATCATAAAGGCATAGAATATCTCAGTCAGTCAGTCCATCTGTACACATCTCGCCTCTGTACTAGAAATGCCGTAGAACTGGTTAACATTCAAGTAATGTGGACAGGAAGTGACGATGCTTAAAATTTATGGTAGACTTACTTCTACAATATCCATGGAACTTCTTCTTGAGTCCGGAGTCATCATAACAAAGTGGCGGCCTCCAACACACATGCCACTTGACAAAATACTTCAATTCTCAACCGATTCACAGGAGCTCATAAAAACACATCTGACTAGGACGGAAGATCTAACAGAAGGCCCCGGGTAACGGTCTGCATAATTAACGCATCACGTAACACGTCATCATCACCTAGTGACGGAATATGTATATCGTGTTCATTAACAATTCATACAAGTGCATAAAATACATCATGTTGTCCCTAGATAAAATTGTTACCGTGTATATTAAACTGCTAACAACTCTAAGTGTAAAAAAACATGTAAAATACATTATTATCTTCTTTAACAATGCCATATAAACAGTAGCATAGTGGTTAGTGCACTGGCTTCCTAGCTCAGTGGTCTATGGTTCGATCCCCAGATGAGGATGATGATTTTAAGCAGCAAGACAAAGAACTTAAGGTATGCCATATAAACAAAATTAGATTTCAAAAGGTTAAAGGAGCTTTCATTCATCATCATTATGATTATCATTTTCCTTTTCAGTCCTTGCAGAGTATTTAACCACCACTGCAGTGAAGCTGATACCCCTGGAGGAAGGCTGCACCAAGCATTCACATGCTCCTCCTGCAGCAGTACATTATGTGGCAATTTGTTTTACAGAGATTGCCATCCCCATGCCCAAAAAAAAAACCTCATGTTAGTCAACTTGAATGACAAGGCTGGGGTTGCAGTAATCCTGATCTTTCTTTTGAGCTTTCACTGCATTGTGGGAAACATTTGTGTGTGAATCAACAGATATCAGATCTAACACAGAAACATTTGTGAATCAACAGATATCAGATCTAACACAGAAAAATGTAGTGGTTTTACTGTCTTAAAGTGGTCAGTGATTGGACGATAAAGATATGAGACCCAAAAAATTGTGTATACATGGAGAGATGTTTGAATTCTCTTAGAACAAGCTGGCTATTCACTGTCATTATCCGTATCTCTTTTCGATGGATTTTCAGATTATGTTGTTGTCTCTCATACAGTAATTTCATATTGTCTTACTTTTGTTTATGTTATGGCAGTGTTCTGCAATTAGGTTTGGCCAATACCTTTGTCAAAAGCTTGGTGCATTGATATTACTCTGACCTTCAAGAACTACTTGTTATATTGATGGGGACAAAAAACTAACACCGGGTTGTTTTATTCCCGCACAAAACAAACTAGGTAAAACTACAGAATCTGATTTTAATCCTAGTAAGTCTAATGGCTAAATTGACACTTGTTTCTATTGATGATTTCTTCAGCTGTGGCTTGTGTTAATTCATTACCCATCTGATGTTTGTCTCTTGGTTGAGTCTGTTTTGTGTTGTTTTTTTTGGTTACTTCCTTTTTGTTTGTTACTTCCTTTTTGTTTGTTACTTCCTTTTTGTTTGTTACTTCTTTTTTGTTTGTTACTTCCTTTTTGTTTGTTACTTCCTTTTTGTTTGTTACTTCCTTTTTGTTTGTTACTTCCATTTTGTTTGTTACTTCCATTTTGTTTGTTACTTCCATTTTGTTTGTTCTAGCCACCTTGGCTAATCCTTTCAAATTGCAACAACACAGGATTGGAAGGAAAAAGCCAGGATCTTGTAGAAAAATTGTAACTCGTTGCACTGCCCAATTATTTTTACTCTTAACCCGCAGAAAACTCAAAATATCCCTGTCTGGGTAATTTACCCTTAGTTGCTGACCACTGTATTATAGGATAGAAGTGCAAGATCATCAGAAAAGTCCAGATCATTGAGTTGTAGCATAAGAGTCCAGTGAATTCTGATTGTGGTGGCTTTTAGAAAACAACGTGTATATAAAGTAAATAAAAGAAACACAGCAGATGAGATGAGAAATTCCGTTTGTGGTGGCTTTTAGGAAACAATGTGTATATAAAGTAAATACAAGAAACACATGAGATGGGAAATTTCGTTTGTGGTGGCTTTTAGACAGCAACGTGTTTATAAAGTAAATAAAAGAAACACATGAGATTAGAAATTCCATTTGTGGTGGCTTTTAGAAAACTAAACATATCCCTACCTGGGTAATTTATACTAAAATTGCTGACCATTGCATTATGGGATAGAAGGGTAAGATCATCAGCAAAGTCCAGATCATTGAGCTGTAGCATAAGGGTCCAGTGAATTCCATTTGTGATTACTTTTAGAAAACAATGTGTATAATAAAGTAAATAAAAGAAACACATGAGATGGAAATTCCATATGTGGTGGCTTGTAGGAAACAAGTGTATATAAAGTAAATAAAAGAAAATCATGAGATGAGAAATTCCATTTTAAGGTGGCTTTTAGAAAATAAAGTAAATAAAAGAAAATCATGAGATGAGATGAGAAATTCCATTTGAGGTGGCTTTTAGAAAATAAAGTAAATAAAAGAAAATCATGAGATGAGATGAGAAATTCTGTTTGTGGTGGCTATTAGAAAATAAAGTAAATAAAAGAAAATGATATTGTTGTTATTGATCCAGCGGCACTTGGGCTCTCGCCCTTTGGCCCAATGCCATGTAGTGATATCTGCATGTTTTTGCAAGTTGTTTTGTTTCTCCGTACAAGGTGTTCCACTTATCTGGCCTGGGAGGAAGAAGCATTTTTCTAACATCATCGAGTGCTGGGCACTCAAAGAGGTGGTAGTCAACAGTTTTGTGGGGGTAGTTACATAGCTGGCACTCTGGTGGGTGTTGTGGTTGGATTCTGTTCAAGTGGCTGTTGAGTGATATATGTTGTGATCTGAGTCAAAAAAAGGTGCTCTGATTCCTCCTTGTAAGATGGTTGATGTTGTCATTAGGATCAGGACCAGCCATATGTCTGTAAACCTCTCTTCCAGTGTTTCCCATGGCCCATCTGTTCAGCCAAGTTTTTTTGTTTGTTGTTCGATTGAGTGATTTGGCTGTTTGGAGAATTGTTGCTGTAAGTGGTTGTTCTTGTCTTGTTCCCTTCTTTGCTAATCTACCTGCTCTGTCATTACCTGGTGTATTTGAGTGGCCAGGGATCCACTGCATAACTATTCTGGTGTCATAGGAAGTGATAAGCTGATCAGCATCCAGGATTAGTTTGGCTAATTCAGTTTTACAATGTCCACTGACTTCCAGAGCTTGAGGGCAGACAATGAGTCAGGAAAAATGACAATGTTTTGAGCCTTTGAGGGAAAGGCATCAAATACAGTTTTCAGATGGTATACAGCTGTTTCCAGTGCAATGGTTTCAGCTTCATAGTTGGAGCAAAACTCCCCGCATGCATCAAACAGCTCATCGGAGGATCCATCTGGATAACGTATGTAAACTCTGTAACCTGCTTTGATGGTGGCCTTAAATGCAGATTCGTCAGTATAGACATGCAACCATTCTTCAGGGTAGGCATCAATGGTTCTTTATGATGCCCTCATAAGACTGACTGGGTCGGCCTGTTTGGTTGTTCCATCTACTAATTTCATCTGTACTTCTGGTGTTTTTAAGTGGGTATGTGGTGGTAAATTCCTTACTACTTTCTGTATATCTTGTCTTCTTTCTGGGAGGTGGTATCTATTTTATATTTCATGGAAAATCATGAGATGAGATGAGAAATTCCATTTTAAGGTGGCTTTTAGAAAATAAAGTAAATAAAAGAAAATCATGAGATGAGATGAGAAATTCCGTTTGTGGTGGCTTTTAGAATAGATATATGAGATAGAATGAGATGAGATGAGAAATTCTGTTTGTGGTGGCTATTAGAAAATAAAGTAGATAAAAGAAATTATCATGAGATGAGGTGAGAAATTCCGTTTGTGGTGGCTTTTAGAAAATAAAGTAGATAAAAGAAAATCATGAGATGAGGTGAGAAATTCCATTTGTGGTGGCTTTTAGAAAATAAGTAGATAAAAGAAAATCATGAGATGAGAAATTCCGTTTGTGGTGGCTTTTAGAAAATAAAGTAGATAAAAGAAAATCATGAGATGAGATGGTAGGTAAAGGATCATGTTACACGCCCATTGAGGTATATTGGGAATATGGTGTTAGGCCCATATTTTCTTGACCATCGGCACACTAGGGGTGATGTGGTCAACATCACGCTGGCCGCCTTAACCTTCCCAGAGTTGCTCTGGTACCCAGTTGGGGCTAGATCGACGCAGGAGCTGTTTGCGGCCTAAAAAAATCCCACCTCATCTGGGGATCGAACCAAAGACCACTGCGCTAGAAAGCCAGTGCACTAACCACTATGCTACTGCGGCTCTATGAGATGAGATGAGAACAAGAAATAATAGAACTACTGCTCCCTCAGTCATGTTGTACGAGGACATTATAAGTGGGTTATGCATGGGGCTCACAACCTTCTCATGTAAAATGCATTGCTACAGAAACACAATGCAGGAGAATGATAATGATTGGTGTAGACTCCCTGTCAGGTGACCAACTGCAGTGGTTGCTCCACAGGGAGCACAAAAGGAAAATGAATAATAGAATAAGATACATATTTAAAGATATATCTGGATATCTCCGAATTGTTAGTAGTATCTACAATCTGGCCCCGCATAGTTCCTGTGGGTTCCTGAAGAGACATTAAAATAATAGACCTATTATACCCTCTGGCATTTTGTACAACGTGACTAATACCAGATTGTACATGGGGCTGGCAATCTCATCATATAAAACATATTGCTACAGAAGCCACCACTACAAGGTCATATGACTGATTGTTGCAGGATTCCTGCAAGGGGACCAGCTGCAGTAGTGTCTCCATACTTGTAGGAGTGCACAAGAAAATGATGGTGATCTACATCTGGTAAATGGCAAACACTGTAATTGATTTTTTGTGTTTTCAGGCTTCCATTCCATTTGCTGTGGTTGGTTGCAACACTGTAGTGGAAGCAGGAGGGAAGAAAATTAGAGGCAGAGCTTACCCTTGGGGAATAGTTGAGGGTAAGTATTTTTATTTTTAGCCATAATAAAATAAATAGGAAGAAAGAGGAAACAACAGCTGACAGTAGGGAAATGTGCTTGCAATTGGATACTGTTATTTTATCAGGAACACAGAACTGTGAAAAGGAACAAATTAGCAGCAAATAAGAATAATTGAAAGGATGCATCCATTGTGTATATATAACCAACGAGCTACAGGAACAGTTAGCATTCACACTCTTCAACATATACTGAGAGAGACTGAGCACCTGTGGGTTAACCTGGAGTGCTATGATGTTGATGCAGTTCCAGAATAACAATAACAAAGAATAAATGAGCAAACGTTCATCTTTTGATGCGAGAAAAAAAGATAATCAGATGCAAATGATGATGAATTACTCAGTGTGTTGTTCGTAAGCAAATGGCAGCAGCTGAGTATATTATCTACAACTGATGACACACCCCATGTAGTTCCTGGGGGTCTCTGAAGAGACAAAGAAAGAATAGGACTACTACACTCTAGGCATGTTGTACAAGGCAACTAGTATGTATGTGTGTGTGTGTGGGAAGGGGGGCCTGGCATCCTCATCATGTAAAACAAATAACCACAGAAACCACCACTGCAAGAGCATGTGACTGCTTGGTGCAGGCTTCCTGCAAGGGAACCAGCTATAGTGGTGGCTCCTTGCTCCATAAGGAGCATGAAGTATAATAATGATGAATTGATGACACAATATATTCTAATTAAAACCAAGAAGACATGAGCACCATGATAGCAGGTAGACGCTGGAACTGGGTTGGCCACATCCTCAGAAGAGACCCTGACACCACCACCAAAACTGCCATGCTATGGACTCCAGAAGCAAAGCAAAAGCAATGACAGCTAAAAGCCACTTGGCGGAGAACAGTGGAGGTGGAGATGGTAAGCATGAACCAGAGCTGGGGCACAACATGAAGGATGGCTGTCAACCAATCAAAGTGGAGACAGTTTGTTGCTGTCCTACAAGATGCCACTAGGTGCGGTCAGTCAGCGACCAAGGACCAAAGAAGAAGAATAAACAATTAGGGGTTGAACATAAAATCTTGTCCATTAAAGTTAATTTTGTGAAAATAGAATATAAAGGCCATATATCTCAAGGAGATGATTATGTAATTTTATTGCTTTTTTTTTTTTTTTAAATCAACAGTGGACAATCCAAGCCATTGTGACTTTGTCAGATTGCGGCAGATGCTCATAAGGTAAAGAAAAAAAAGAAAAAAGACCATTCAGTTAAGAAATGCCTTTAAAAAAATACACTTTTGAATTTAACAACCAGAGATAAATCAAAGTGTAAATTCCATTGTATGATATTAGTGGAACAGACAGAAGAAATTATAATGGAAATACAGATTTAAAGAAATGTGGAACTGATGGCAAGAACCAGACAATTGCTTGTGGAAAAGGAGATGGGAAGATTATAGTGATGGATATGACACACACTGGTGAAACCTGTTGTCACTTTTTCAAGGCTAACTGATCCTGCACAAAAATTCAAACCAAAAAACGTCAACGAAAGTCCTCCAAAGAAAGTATTTCTGATAATTCATTTTAACCTTCCAGGACAAAAGAAAGTCATCTGTCACATAGGACCCACACTAAGAAAACCTGTTGATAGCATTACAAGGCAGTCCTTATTATTAAATCACCAGGGCAAGAGAGGTAGAGGGCAACCAACAGAAAAACAAATGGAGAAAAAAACTGGAGGTAGAAATGAAAGTGGTTAAGAAGATATTTTAGGATCTTGAAAGGAAATCACAGGACATGAGGACTTCACAGGACATGAGGACTTCACAGGACATGAGGACTTCACAGGACATGAGGACTTGGCAGGACATGAGGACTTCACAGGACATGAGGACTTCACAGGACATGAGGACTTCACAGGACATGAGGACTTGGCATGAATTAACTAAATTTATTCTTATAATTTTTGTGTTTTCCCTGCTGTGACCTCTTATCAAGTATTTGTTATTTTGTTTTGCATTGGTTTGGTTTGGTTTTAAGGACCATCTTAATTGCACGTGGACAACTCCGTCAGTGCTCCGATCTCCTCCCGATCACACAAGGAGGATCATTGCACAAACACTGTAGCACCGGCAAAGATCCCAATGTGTGTACACAGAAATCACACATTCTATTAATATTTTTGTGGTAGGTAGCTCTTCCTAATTTCATAAATATTGTCAGGGTGGGGGCCTCTTTACAATTTCCAACTGCCGAGGGATTTTTAACATGCACAACTTGCACACGGGACCTCCTTTTATTTTTTCGAGAAAGCTAGGCATCCTTTACATAAAAGTCCTTAGCTATTCTGTTATTTGGGCTCCATGCACTGTCATAAAAATTATTGTCACATCTTCATTCTCACTATCATGATTATCTTCATTAACTTTTAGTGTTATCCATTTACCAGCACCCACATGCAAGACCTGAAGGATGTGACTGCAGATGTTCATTATGAGAATTATAGAGCAATGCATATTAAAACACAGATGGGCTCAGCACAGAAGGAGAGAGGGTATGCACTTTATTTGAACTTTCAAGTATTGTTCTTTCCACAGTGAACATCGGGAATCACAGGAAAAAGGTGAAGTATCTATATAATTGTTTCTGAACCTTTTAGAGGTCTCACACCCTTTTACAGCATCTTAAGAAGCCTCACACCCATTTGCATCAACTTAAGAAGCTTCACATGCCGTCATCTTCTAGCTCACAAAATATGCCAAAAATGATAAAAAAGAGATACAAGTTTGTTTTACGAAAATATTATTTACAAAATGTGACTAAGATTTGGTATTGAATTCACGTTGTCAATGTTCTATTTTGTACTAATACATTTGAGTTGTGTGTATTATATTGCGTTTATGATGATTGACCTTCTAAAATAACTAGCATGTTTCACACCCTCAGAAGGTAGGTCTTGCATCCCCCGTGGGGGGGTGTATGCACCCCAAGTTAAGAAGCACTGATCTATATCATCATCATTTTCCTTCTCACTCCTTATGGATCATGGAGCTACCACAGCAGTGGTTTCTGTGGCAACTCTTTTTACATTATGACGTTGCCAAGCTCATGCACAACTTAGTCACCTTATATGACATGCCTGAGGGTACAGTAGTCCTCTTCTTCTTTGTCTCATCAGAGACCCTGGGAACTGCACAGAAAATATGTATGTCAGAGAAGACACTGATGTTGGGTAGGTCACACATTAAGAAAGCCAGTCGATAGCATTATAAGGCAGTCTCTGTTCTGGGATCGACAAGTTAAGAGAAATAGAGAGACTAAACAAAACATGGAGAAGAGAACTAGAGACAGACATGAAAGGGATAAATAAGGCCTTGAGAGGACAACACAGGACAGGACAACACAGGAAGGACAGGACAACACAGGACAGGACAGGACAATACAGGACAGGACAGGACAACACAGGACAGGACAGGACAACACAGGACAGGATGGCTTGGCATGTTTTGTTGAGGACATATGCTTCATAGGGAGCTAAAAAGGTATTGATGATGATGTCGATGTAGGTCAGGTTGGCAGATAAACAAGAATCAACAAAGAATATTGGGGGGAAAAAAACTGTTATTCAGGCATAAAAGAAAAGTCACTGCTTAAACACCTTTGTGATGGTTGGTTAACTTTTATTATATAACTTTGCCACTTCCTATACATATATTTTTTTGTGTGTGATCTTTGTTTATTCATATTAAATTGTAACAGTTCAGTGTAGAACAATGTCTTGATGGATGATCTTTTTAGTTAATCATTTTTTGTTTATTTAATTCTCTGTTTTCATATGAGGTACCCACCCCTCCCCTCACGTAGTTCTCCCAGGGGTCTCTGAGGTGGCAAAGAATGAATAGGGCTAATATTTCCACAGGACTGTCATAAGAGATGATTAACATTAGGTTGTGCATAGGGCTGACAATGTTAACATGTAAAACAGGGTCCTCAACCTTATTTGCATCGCAGGCACATTTTAAATTTATAACAAGGGTGGCGGGCACCAACAAAATATCATGACTTACTTATTGAAAAAAAATAAGTTCTTATATAGTGGTTGAGTAACCACAATTAATGAAATAAGAAATATTCAGGATTTTAAAAAAAAAGAAAAAAGAAATTGTTCTTCAAATTGGTAGGCACTGTATGTCACTAGCCAACTTTTATAGTTGGAGGTCTATGTTCCAGCAAACAATCATCCAGATGAGTCAGTAAGCCATGACCAGTACTCAGATTTGACAATGTTCATTGTTGAAAATAATGATTCGCAAAGATATGTGGAGCCAAGTTATAAGTGTATCTCATATGCTGCACTTCTGAAGAATGGGTATTTTTTTCAAAAATGCTTAGACTGTAAGAGTAGCAGTTCTTGAATATAACATAACATTCTTCATCTGTCTGCAAATTATTTTTAACCTTCCTGGAACCACTAACCACCAAAAACTTGAGAAGTTTAGTAGCGGATGAAGCTATTTTAACTCCGCCTATGCCGGTCCCAAAGCCGGATGAAAAAGGAGGAGGGCGGCCTGCATGGAGGCCGTAAGGAGGCAGCCCCTCCACCATGCAAAGGCACAACAGGCCAATCACCTGTTTGCTTTAAATCACGATTACGCGAACTACAAGAGAGAAAAACCGGACTGATTCTAAAGGCGACGAACTGGAACGGACTACGACTTATGGAACTTGGAACACAAGAAGTATAAATGGGAAGGAAGAGGAGCTGGTGGAAGAGATGAGGAAAGCAAAACTAGAAATCCTGGCTATAACGGAAACGAAGAAAAAAGGACAAGGAGTCATGGATCTCGATGGCAACACGTTGCTCTACAGTGGTGTACCCATATCTGAAAGAGCTAAAGGGGGCGTGGGTTGCATTGTGGCCCAAAATCAAAAAGATAATATCAAGGGATGGAACTTTGTCTCGGAGCGCATTATGGTTGTAAAACTAAAAGAAGGAGAAACCATAGTCAACCTGGTCATAGTGTATGGGCCAAATGAGGATGAGAGAGCAGAGGTCAAGGAGGAATTCTTCGAGCTGCTTCAAAGGACAGTGGATGACTGCCTAGATGAAGTTATTATGCTCGGAGATTTTAATGCCAGAGTTGGAAATGACCATGCTAGATGGGGTGGAGTTATCGGAAGATATGGAGAAGATACTCTCAATGGCAATGGAAAGTGACTCCTTAGATTCTGCAGTGAGCAGAATCTGATCATTACAAACACAAAGTTCCCCCATAAGCGCATACATGCATACACTAGATGTGAACCAACCAAGAATGAGAAGTCAGTGATCGACTATGCCATTGTTCGGAGAAGCTCATTCAGATATGTCCGAGATGCAAGAGTCTGGAGGGGGCCAGAGATTGGAAGTGATCACTACCTGCTAACAATCAAACGAACAACTGAAAGAGTTGCTCAGCCTAGGAACTGCCCAACATCACGCAAGAAACCAAGTAAACAAGCAGGAGAAATGAGCATTAGGACCTACAAGCTGAGAGAGCCAGAAATTAAGACCAGATATCAGGGGCTTATTGCTACAGCAGTGAGAAACACAGAAGAACGACCTGATGACTTGGAAACCCTCTGGAATAAATTCAAGGATATCATAAAGACAGCTGCTGCAGAAGCATGCGGTGAAGTCCGACTTGGGAACCAGAGAAAGAGGACACCTTGGTTGACAGAGGAAGTCAAAGAGAAAATAAGAGAGAAGAAAATGGCATGGAAACAATACTTAGGAGCTAAAAACACAACAGGACAAATGGAAAATATAGAGAATATGTGACACTCAGAACAGAAGCAAAGAACAAAGTGCTAGCAGCAAAAACAGAAGTCCTGGGAAGAATTTGGAGAAAAGCTAGAAAAAGATGCACAAGAAAACCAGAAATTGTTCTATAAGACCCTAAAGAACATGAGGAAAGAAAAACAATGCCCTCTCAAATTTATAAAGGACAAACAAGGCAAATTGCTTACTGCCCCGAAGGAAGTAATGGAAAGATGGAAAGAATATTTCTCAGAACTCCTGGATGGTGAGCATGGTGAAGCATCAGAAATGATAACCACTAGCACAGAAGAGAAAACCAATGATGGTGAAGATGACATAAAGATGGAAGAACTGAGGGCAGCACTAGAAAAAATCAAGATGGGCAAAGCAGCAGGGCATGATGGTATAACACCAGAAATGGTTAAGTACATGGGAGCATCAGGCGACCTATTACTCTTAAAGGTCCTACAGGCAGCATGGTGCAACAAGACCATACCAAAGGATTGGGAGATTGCCATCATAACACCAATTTTCAAAAAAGGAGACAATCGACAATGTGGAAACCATAGAGGCATATCCCTTCTCAGTGTCCCTGGTAAAATCTACTCTAGAATCCTAGAGCAGAGACTCCGACGCCTAGCTGAGCCACAATTGGATGAGGTCCAGTGTGGATTCCGAGCAAACCGAAGTACTCAAGACCTAATCTTCACACTCAGACAGCTGAGTGAAAAGGCCCTTGAGTATAAGAGTGAGATCCATCTTTGTTTCATAGATCTGGAAAAGGCGTTTGACAGGGTCCCCTGGAGCAAACTTTGGGACTGTTTGGCAAGGAAGAATATTCCAGCACCTCTGATTCATGCTATACAGAGCTTCTACAAGTCTTGCAGAAATTATGTGAGGACAGCAAACCATAGGTCAGAAGAGTTCAGGACCACCACTGGTGTAAGACAAGGTGATATCCTATCACCTTACCTCTTCATACTCCTTATGGACGATGTCATCAAGGCATGTAAGGAGAGAACAAGAAAGTATTCAGTGGGGTACTGGAAGATGAGACAGGTCTATATTTCGGAGCTGGCATTTGCTGATGATGTTGCCCTTATTGCTAAATCAGAGGCACATCTCCAATCTAACCTGCAAGTCTGGAAGGAAGAGCTGGAGAAGAGAGGGATGGTCATAAGCAGCTCTAAAACAAAATCCATGGTGATATCACGAGAAGAAAGAAAACATCAGATTAAGTTGGGAGAACAGGTCCTGGAGCAGGTCGACCACTTTAAATACCTCGGAGCTATTATAGACCGAAAGGGAGGCATCAAAGAAGAGTTGGCCACTCGAAAAAGCAGCGGCTGGGAGACTTTTTCAGGCCATAAATCGTGGATTCCTCAGCAAGAAAGAGGTTGGTAAGAAAACGAAGATGGCTGTATACCGCTCCACCTATGTCCCAGTCTTGACATATGGATGCGAGTCGTGGGCAATGACTACAACCCACAAAAGCCAGATCCAAACCTCAGAAATGAGGTATCTGAGGAAAGTGGTTGAAGTAACAAGAAGAGACATGGTCCGCAACCAGACGATCCGTCAAGACCTAAAATCCCATCCGCTGCAGACCCAAATAGAACAGTCCCAACTAAGATGGTTTGGCCATGTCTGCAGAATGGGAGAAGATCGGCTACCACGACAAGCATGGGAAACAAAGAGCCAGGGATCCAGACCTCCAGGACGACCCAGAGTCCGCTGGGAGGACAACATTAGACAATCTTTGAAGGACCGAGGACTAGAATGGAACCAGGCCAGGAAGAAGACAGCTGATAGAATGGTCTGGCGCTCTCTCTTCCAAACCTCTACACCTCACGGTAGAAGGGGAACGACTAAGTAAGTAAGTAAGTAAGTATGAAGCTATTTTCTCACGGTGCAAACTAATTATAGATTTTTTCTTTCTTTCGCAAATCTTCCCAGGGCACACAGATAAGCCTTGGTAGGCACCACGTTGAGTACCCCTGATGTAAAACAATAAAAAGCACCACTACAAAAGTACATGAAAGCTTTAGTGCAGGCTTCCTGCAAAGTGACCATTTGCAGTGATGGCTCAATACTCCATAAGGATTGAACAGGGAAATGATGATAATGATAGGCCTCTATCTGTATTTATACAGTCTTTTTACTTGCCTTGCTAGTATACTTCAATCATGTTTAAATTTATTCTCTTCTCACATGAGAGTGTTTTAAATTGTGTCCCTTCTTGTTTCACTCACAACTTCTGAAGTAATGCGTGTAAATTTTGGTATTTACTATTCATTTCTTTTTTAAGAAGGCAGATTTAAAAATTAGGATTTATGTATATTGTTTCAGAAAGCTGAAACGGGACTCTGTGACAAACTATGAGGCTGTGGCAGACACTGAGAAGCTTTTGGAACTGAAAGATGCAGAGGTAATTTGTAGAGTTTTGGAGACTTTTGAGTTTTTTTGTCTTGAAAATATAAAACTGCATGAAAAATATTTTCTACCATGTTTAAAAAAAAAATTAAAAAGATTGCTTTTCTTTCTAGAATTTAAATTTTGATAAATTATTAACCTGTTTTTTTTTTTTTTTAAATTATGAATATACTAATAAAGTTTGTTGTCTGTATCAACTGAATAAGATTTTTGGTAATTTCCTATCTTTCGTACCTTTTTGCTCTGCAGTGAATATATGTAGTTAGGTGTTGTTTCGTAGAGCTTAGGGTTAGGATTAGAATTAGGGTTAGTATTATGGTTAACACGAACCCTAACACAAACCCTAATCTTAACCCTAACCCTAATCCTAACCCTAATCCTAACCCTAAGCGCTACGAAACAACACTTGACTATACATATTCACTGCGGAGCAGAAAGATAGGAAATTACCAGATTTTTTTTTGTATTGTTTACAAAAAACGTTAATTGGTGAAGAATGTACAAATTATTACTAGCATGACATGTATCCATAAATAAAATTCTTTCTGTACTTCTATTATCATAGTCTACCTTTCTCCTCGTTTCTCTGCACTTTGCTTAATCTCCATCCAGGTATACTATCCACCATTCAGTTCTATCAATGTCCTTCATGTATTTCATCTCCCTTCTTCTGATCCTATATGTTCTCAATGTATGAAGGGATAACACATACTCAAGTCTAATTTCCACAGTGTATGTCCAGTCCATCTTGAGTTCTGTTTTTTATCTCTGTTCAGCAAGGTCTTGTTTGCTCAGGTCTTAAGGACATGTTTTTGTGTTAAATGTGTGCATTCTGCTTTGAAAGCTGTGTCCTTGACTTTTGGTGTTATCAAAATTGCCAATATTTTCAAAAAATATTATCTCTTTCCTTTCTTCTCTGGCTATTTATTACTGCTGCCAAGTAATATGAAAAGAGTCATTGGTACTTGTAGGTTATTTGAGCATCTTGTGAGGTGAATAAGGTGCGGCATTCCTATTAGTGACTCTGGATAACTTTGTGCTGATCGCATGGCCTCACGTGCTGGCGACGCATTTTTCAAATGTCTGCCCTATCAAATGTCGATGGTATGTGACATGCCTACCATGTCTGTAACGGGGAATCAGGGTTCGATTCCAGAGAGGGAGCATGAGAAATGGCTATCACATCCAAGGAAGGCAGCAGGCACGCAACTTAGCCACTCCCTGGAATGGGAGGTAGTGATGAAAAGTAAAAGTATGGGACTCTTTCGAGGCCCCATAGTTGGAATGAGCACACTTTAAACCCTTTAACAAGGATCTATTGAAGGACGAGTCTGGTGTCAGCAGGTGCGGTAATTCCAGCTCCAATAGCGTATAGTCAGAAATGACTGCTTATTGGTGGCTGGCGGGAGTTGCTACGGTAATCCTACATATGACAGGTGGCTGCTACGATAATCCTACTGATGACAGGTCGTTTCTACTTGTGTCAGACTGCATAGGCAACAGCTTTGACCTCTTTATCCAAGTGCCCAACCCCGTGCCACCGAAACTTGTTTTGGGGGTGCACTCCTATAGTCAGAAATGACTGAAAGAGAAGATAGATAGATAGATGTGAGGTGAATAAAATACTTCTGTTATATATAGGCCACTTCATTCATCTCTGCTCATAGTCTGCTGCCAGAAAGCCATATCTCTTGTTGTTACATTTTGCTTATTCAGTGATTTGCCTTCTAAAGTGGCTCAACCATTCTCATTATCTGTGTTAATAATCAATAATAATAATAATAATAGCCCCTTCAGTCATAACTGACTATGGGAATGCACCCCTGAGGTGACAGCCCTCAGCTGCTTATTTTCCTGGTGCTCCTTTCGACGTTTTCTCCTCACCTCTGCTTCTTGTGTGAGCCTCTCTTCGCCCAATCTGAGGTGGCGCCGTAAATAGCATCGCCACTTAGTGCGATCGGCAGCTTTATCCTCCCATGTTGCTGGATCCATGTCCAGTGCCCTCATATCTCTCTTGCACACATCTTTGAACCTCAGCTGTGGTCGCCCAACTGTTCTCTTGCCATCTGCTAATTTTCCGTAGAAGATATCTTTTGGGATGCGACCATCATCCATGCGGCGAACATGGCCAAGCCAGCGAAGTCTGCGCTGTCTAAGAAGCGTATACATACTTTGAAGGCCAGCACGTGACAACACCTCGACTTTGTCACTTTATCTTTCCACGAGATGCCGAGGATGCGGCGTAGACACCGCAAATGGAAGGTATTGAGCCTTCTTTCTTGCTTAGCATAGGTCGTCCAGGTCTCGCTGCCATATAGGAGTGTGCTGGTGATGCAGGCATTATATACCGCAGCTTTGGTCTTCATTGTGAGTTTAGAGTTTCCCCAAACACGCGATGTGAGGCGGGCAAAGGTAGCTGCAGCTTTCCCAATGCGGCTGTCGATTTCTGTATCCAGTGAGAGTTTGTCATTGATGGTAGACCCTAGGTATGTGAAGTGGTGCACCACTGCCAATTCATAGTTATCGATAGTGATAACTGGTGCAGCACCCTCATCCTGACTCAGCCCATTCGTTTTCTTTAGACTTATTGTGAGGCCAAAGTCCTTGCATGCTTTAGTGAAGCGATTCATCAAGCTCTGAAGCTCCTGTTGGCTTTGAGTGACGACTGCAGCATCATCAGCGAACAACAAGTCTCTTATAGTGACCCTTCTGATTTTTGTTTTTGCCTTCAGCCTTGAAAGATTAAACAGACGGCCATCTGACCTAGTGTGAAGGCATATTCCTTCAGTTGCATCTCTGAATGCATGTTTCAAGAGTAAGGCAAAGAAGATTCCGAAGAGGGTCGGAGCCAGAACACAGCCTTGTTTAACGCCACTTCGTATATCAAAGGGCTGTGACGTGCTTCCAGCATATTGGACTGTTCCCTTCATGCCGTCATGGAATGACTTTATCATTTCCAGCATTTTAGAAGGGCAGCCTATTTTCAGGAGGATTTTAGAGAGTCCATCCCTACTAACCAGGTCGAATGCTTTTGTGAGGTCTATAAAGGCGATATATAATGGTCTTTTCTGCTCTCTTGATTTTTCCTGAAGCTGGCGGAGAGAGAAGATCATGTCTGTTGTTGATCTGCCAGCTCGGAATCCACACTGTGACTCTGGATATATGCGCTCAGCTAACTTGTGTAGTCGCATTAAGATGACTTTGGCAAAAACCTTACCAACAATACTAAGAAGAGAGATGCCTCTGTAGTTATTGCAATCACTTCTGTCTCCTTTATTTTTATACAGTGTTACAATCTTGGCATCTCGCATGTCTTGAGGAATAGTTGTCTCTTCCCAGCACTGGCACAGCATCCTATGCAGGGGATGTAATACCGTGCTCTTACAGCATTTGATTAAATCAGGAGGAATCCCATCACTGCCTGGTGCTTTGCCAGAGGCCAAGCTATCAATGGCCTTACTGAGTTCCTCTAATGTTGGTTCGGCATCCAGCTCCTCCATAGTTGGCAGACTGTTGACACCATCAAGGGCTGCATGCGTAACGGTATTGTCTCTAGCGTAAAGCTCAGAGTAGTGCTCGACCCACCTCTCCATCTGCTTGCCCTTATCGGTTAGCTTCTCTCCGCTGATGGTTTTTAGCGGTGCCGTCTTACTTTTATGGGGGGCAAGTGCTTTCTTTATACCATCATACATTTGTCTAATGTTGCCTGTTTGCACTGCGATCTGGATGCTCTCACTGAGCTGGAGCCAGTAGTCATTTGCACAGCGTCGAGCAGTTTGTTGAACTTTGCTTCTCGTAGCCCTAGGATCTGTAGGGTTCTGGCACTCTGTGAACGTTTGTATTCATTCATAGCACTGCGCTTAGCTTCAATGACAGGTGCCATCACATCTGATGAAGCATCAAACCAGTCATTTGACTTTGCTGTTTTCTTACCAAAGGTGGCAAGTGCAGTACTTTGAATGGTGTTCCGTAGATGCTCCCAGTTCTCTGTAATAGTATCACCATGCTGAGGGCTACTGAGCACTTTCTCAAAGGTCGCAGTAAATTGAGCGATCATGAAAGGGTCTGACATCTTGCTGGTATCAATGCGTGGTTTCCCTTCATGTCTGACACGATAGTTTTCTTGGTTGTGCTCTGATTTTGCAGCAAACCAAGGAGTGATCTGTATCACAGTCTGCACTATGGTACGAGCGCGTGGAGAGCACAGACCTGAGGAGTGGCCTTCTGACGAGAATCAGGTCAAGTTGGTGCCAGTGCTTGGATCGTGGGTGTCTCCATGACACCTTATGCTGGGGTTTTGTCTGAAAGTAGGTGTTGGTCACGCAGAGGTCATGGTGGACGCACAACTCTAAGAGCCGTTGTCCATTTTCATTCATCTTGCCAATACCAAACCTGCCCAGACATGAAGGCCATGAAACATTATCGGCACCCACTCTAGCGTTAAAGTCACCAAGGAGAACAAGCTGTTCTTGCCTAGGTATGCTTTTGATAATTGCTGTTAGATTCTCGTAGAACTCATCTTTAGCTTCTGAGGCAGAGTACAGAGTAGGAGCATACACACTGACAAGAGTGATGGGACCTGTGCTAGTTTGCAGGCGGAGCGTTAACAGGCGTTCTGATCCATTCTCGCCTGGTTCAACCATTTTAGTTAGCGATTTTTTGACCGCAAAACCTACTCCGTGTTCTCTAGCTTTATTAAGATCTTTCCCTTGCCAATAAAATGTGTAGTCCTTCTCGCTCACTGTTCCAGAGCCCGCCAGTGCAGCTATATCCACCTGAAGTCGTTTAAGCTCATCATTAATTATGGCTGTCTTCCTTATAGTCAATATATATAATCAATAATAGCTATTAACTAATAATGCTTGTAAGCCAAACTTCCAATGAAATTAAGCACTTAAAAATGTTATGTGTTTGGATTTGTATCGTACAAACCAGCCTAGTTTATTTCAGATCTTTCAGGCTTCACTTTATTCACTCCAAGTGACTCTTCTCCATGCTTTTACTCTGTTGTTTCTTGCAAATAATTCCACATTGATTCATTGAAAATCATGCTGAACCAAATAACTGAAATTCTAGAACAGAAACCCTAATCTTTTCAACATCTCACACATAAATAAGTTTTCCCAAACCATACCACATGTAAGTAAGTCTTCTTTTCCTAAAATTTCCTTTTAAAAGTAACCACTCGTAAATTTTCCTTATTTGAAATTGTCTTGTTCAAACCAGCCTACTTCATTTAAGGTTCTTTCAGGGTTCACTTTACTCTCTCTTTAAATGGTTCTTCTCAGTGCATCGTTAAATTTTCTCTGTGCTTCCACAAGTCTTTTCTTTCCTCTTCTTCATGTAGGTTTCAATCATTTGGCCTTGTGAGGGCATCAATGATTATGCACTCTTTTAAACTTTGCCTTGTAGGTTCTTATCAGTAGGCATATGAGAAAATATATGTATGAAGTCTTAATAGCTACTTTGCCCACCTTTATCTTCTTTACTTGATTTAATTAACGATGTTGTCAAAGTCTCTGTTTTTTAGTGATTTTTAATTAAAAATGTAAAAAAGAGCAAATAAATATGAAACAAATAACTTATTAACAAATTCACTTTCTCCAAGAGTAGCATTTCAGTTTTAACAACATGTATTTAGTTTCATGATAGTGTCTGATTTGCAGAGTGGCTAGAGCGCTTGCCTCTTGCTGGCAAAGTTTAAGTGTTCAAAAGCTGGTAGCACCACACTATATTCTATTTTCCCAGATGTAAATGGGGTACCTTACTCTGTTCTTCAGATAGGGAAGGCAAAGGGAACTTGTTACCCACCTCACAAGCTGGACCTTGTATAAGTGAAGTCTCGAACACTTTGTTACCACCATATTTATAGTGTTGTGGTATTTTCGGGCTTATACAATGATGGGGTCATGAAGGTTGACCATGATAAAGGCATCTCAACTGAACCCATGGTATGTGACATCAATGACGATTTATCTGGATGTAGACAGATCCATCAAAGATATACATCTTCAGTTATACAATATATTACAGTTGCATGGCATCAAGATACGTTTCATTAGTACATAGCATCAATCATGAACTTGACCGACTCTCTAACCGCCGACATCTCAAGGACGGCAAGAGCTCTGCGATGAGCAGTTCTAATATTCTGGGTATTTTACAACGGAGCTTGAATAACACGAAGGGTTTTAAGAAAGGAACCCTGGAAATATGTTGAAGTATGATCCAAATAATAATCAGCACGGATCTGGGCACACTAGCGACACGCCATGGTGAGATGTGCCGAAGTTCTACCAAATCTTGTCATAAAATACATACAGTATCAAAATGCGATACATAATGAAGCCAGGTGTTGGCTAGAACAAACGCTCCACACAGGGGAGGTGTAATAATATATCTTCATTGAGTCTTCCCACGACTTGGGGTAAGACTTCCAATAATCTCCGTCAAAAGACCTCTGTCTTCAAACACCAAATTTTTGGATCCCTTCTATACAGCATAATCGCTGTTTTGCAACAACCACCAATTGCACCAAGTCGCGCTATTTTGTTCAAGTATTGTGACTGACGGCGCGTAAATAATTAAACATTTACAACTTATTTAGTTGCGCTCACATGTACGTCTATCAACCTAGACGGGCATGTGAGAGTCTCACACAATTAACTCCCACGCGTATAAAGGACTTAACACTCTTCATTCCTCTATGGCAGTATCTGCTATAGGACAACCTTTACTTGACCTCTTTAGTTTCTTGTAAGTAATTTCCATACTGTTTCCCTGAAAATGAGGCTAAACCAGATACCTGAATTTCTTAAATATTTACTTACTTACTTAGCCATTCCGGCGTGATGCCGACCACATCACCCCTAGTGTACCGATGGTCAAGAAAATATGGGCTTAACACTGTATTCCCAATATTCCTCAATGGGCGTGTAACGGGATCCTTTACCTTACTTAGCCATTCCTCTTCTACCCTGGGATGTAGAGGTTTGCCAGAGAAAGCACCATACTGTGAGCTGTCTTTCTGCTGGCCTGGTTCCAGTCTAGTCCTTGGTCCTTCAAGGATTGTCTGATGTTGTCCTCGCAGCAGACTCTGGGTCATCCTGGAGGTCTGGATCCCTGGCTCTTAGTTTCCCATATTTGTTGTGGTAGCCGATCTTCTTCTATTCTGCATACATGGCCAAACCATCGTAATTGGGGCTGTTCAACTTAGGTCAGCACGGGCTAATTTCTTTAATACAATACCTAAATGTTTTCAACACATCACACATATTCTCACAATCCTTAGCCAAGCTATGACTTGTTCAAATGTGGATACATTTCCGTTGATTGACAATTCATACTTGTAATCAAAACTATTCATTTTTGCAGATATTAAGGATGCAGCAGATGCTGGTAAAAATGCAAGAACAACTGCAAGCAAATACATCACAACAGCAGCATGTAAATGGATTGGGAAAGTTATGATGATCACAAAACAGCAACCATCAGATCATTTCAATAACACCATCTTGCTACATCATCTTGAAAAAGCTTGCCCTAGGACTGTTCCATGACTCTCAAAAGCCTGTAATCACTATGACTTAAACACACTTAATGTTTATTAATAATAATATTAATATTTTAAGCCCGTAAAATTAAGTTACAGTTGTGTGTATGAATAATGTTCTGAAATATCACAAGATTATTTTGATATTGGGAGCTTTATGTAAAGCTGTTACATTAAAAAAACCTTCATGTTTATGGAAGCTATTAATATGATGTTATTCTGGTGACACATTATGACTGACTATTTGGGGAAATTTTTTTTTTTCTTTCAGATTTAGAGTTTGCTATTTCAACAAATTTAAGAATTTGGTAACCATTTTAAAGTACACTAGAAACACATTAATGATAATAATTTTTCACTTATCATGAATATTATTTATAGCAAAGAACCTTAATAAAAACAATCTTGCATTCAATTAATGTAACCTGTATTCATCGTTTTCTGCAACTTTCATAAGTGTAGGCAACCCAGCATGTGCCTGATTTTTATTCAGCTTCTGTCTCAATTTTCAGAATGGGATTAGCAAACATTGTATGCTCATCATAACTTTTTCAGTAATAGAATACTATGTTTTAAAATAAAATCTGGAAAAAAATAAGGCTGCTAAAGAACTGAAGAAGTTATGTTATTATTACGCAAGTTTAGGCATGTGTATATTATTTACAGCCATAATTATTGGTTTTTTGAGTCTCCTTTGCATTTCTATGCGTACATATGACCCACACAAAGAACAAACTGCAGGAAACTAAATGCATTTAATTGTCAGTCAAGATTTTTCATATGTCTTGAATTGGAATGTCTATTGCCACCGCATGTGACCGAGTTGATGCTTTATTTCACTTACTGCGTAACAAATTTAGGTATACCTGAGATAACATTCTTTATGTCAGCGTCCGATTGATAGAGTGGTTGGAGCACTGGTCTCTCACAGCAAAGGTGCCGGGTACCCAATCTACCCAGCTGTAAATGGGTATCTGACTTTGAGTTAGGGAAGGAAAAGGCAGCGAGGAAGGAAACTGGTCACCCCACCTCTTGATGCTGGACCAAATATGGTGAAGTCTCTAACACTTCACTCCCCTACGTCAGTATCCGCTATATTTGACTGCTTGGCACCAGCTTTTCTGCAACGGGACCAGTTGCAGTAGTGGTTCTATGCTCTGTAATGACAAAGATGATGCTTTCATGTGTTGTCTGGGGCACTGTGTTAACAAACATCACAAAATATGAAGGTCCTCACACACACCCACCAAACAACAAAACTGTGGGAAGTATTTCTGTTAAGCCATTGGACAAGATAGTCAATTATTTTTTTTAATGGAGGGGAAAGCAGAAGAAATTATATGAACAGCACAGACCTAATATACGTTACAGCCTTGCTATTAGTAGATTCAACTTTACACAAGTGATCATAGCTAAACAAAATATAGGCTTGGCAACAAACAAAAAAATGTGCTGTGTTTTAAAGAAGGCAAACAACAATAGCAAAACAGTTACAGTTCAGCGGCATTTGTGAATTATGTCCCTTTTCTCGTTTAGGAACAAAAGTGACAGTGAATTATGTTATTTTTCTTGTGCTTGTTTAGGAACAAAAGGTCACAGTGAATTATGTCCCTTTTCTTTTTCTCATTTAGGAACAAAAGGTCACAGTGAATTATGTCATTTTTCTTTTGCTCGTTTAGGAACAAAAGGTCACATTGAATTATGTCATTTTTCTTTTGCTCGTTTAGGAACAAAAGGTCACAGTGAATTATGTCCTTTTTCTTGTGCTCATTTAGGAACAAAAGGTCACAGTGAATTATGTCCCTTTTCTTTTTCTCATTTAGGAACAAAAGGTCACAGTGAATTATATCCCTTTTCTTGTTTAGGAACAAAAGGTCACAGTGAATTATGTCATTTTTCTTTTGCTCATTTAGGAACAAAAGGTCACAGTGAATTATGTCCCTTTTCTTGTGCTCATTTAGGAACAAAAGGTCACAGTGAATTATGTCATTTTTCTATTGCTCGTTTAGGAACAAAAGGTCACAGTGAATTATGTCCCTTTTCTTGTGCTCGTTTAGAAACAAAAGGCCACAACTACAGTTGGGTCTCTCGCAGGAAAACTGCACCATTCCAGAACACTTTGTGTGCTCCCTGCATGATGATTTTTGTCAAATTTTATTTTACTTGGGAATGCCAGCCCTATGCAGTTTCATCCTTAATCATTTTTTATGGTATGCTTAGTTATCTGTAAAGTTAGGCTATCAGTACGGAACAAAGAGCTTACATTAGCAATTATTTTTTTAGGCATATCAAATCACATTATTTAATGATGCTCTGAAACACCCTTTGCAAATAAGATGAACTATGACCTTTCCAGATTAGAAAGTTCAGTTTCAACAAGAAATAGATAAAGCATACTGGTCTTATTTTTTACTGCCTGAAATCAGGACCTGGGATCCATGAAGGTGACCAAGGCTGCAGATGTATCAAAAAACACTTCTACTAAATGTCCAAGAGTAGAATTGTCCAGGCAAAAGCAGAATTCCATAAAATGGAAATGAATTTTATGCAGCGACCCTTTATCAATGGTAATAAGAAGGAGTTTTTCACTGTTATATAGAGCTTCTTCTTGCGATCGCATCTTTGATGATTACACCGTCAGATGAGTTCTCATGATGAATTCGACTGATATAGAGCCAATCCTGACATACGGAAGTGATTCATGGACAATTAGTAAACTAGGAGGAAAAGTACTAGAGCCCACAGAGACGTAATTTTACAGAAGAATGTTAAAAATACCATGGTCAGCTAAAAAATAGTAATGAGAATGTCCTGACAAAGGCCAAGTAATGAGCTGGAAAAGGCCAAGTAATGAGAATGTCCTGACAAAGGCCAAGTAATGAGAATGTCCTGACAAAGGCCAAGTAATGAGAATGTCCTGAAAAGGGCCAAGTAATGAGAATGTCCTGAAAAGGGCCAAGTAATGAGAATGTCCCGACAAAGGCCAAGTAATGAGAATGTCCTGAAAAGGCCAAGTAATGAGAATGTCCTGAAAAGGGCCAAGTAATGAGAATGTCCTGAAAAAGGCCAAGTAATGAGAATGTCATGAAAAAGGCCAAGTAATGAGAATGTCCTGAAAAAAGGTCAAGTAATGAATGTCCTGAAGGAGGCCAAGTAATGAGAATGTCCTGAAGGAGGCCGAGTAATGAGAATGTCCTGAAAAGGTCAAGTAATGAGAATGTCCTGAAAAGGGCCAAGTAATGAGAATGTCCTGAAAAGGCCAAGTAATGAGAATGTCCTGAAAAGGGCCAAGTAATGAGAATGTCCTGAAAAGGGCCAAGTAATGAGAATGTCCTGACAAAGGCCAAGTAATGAGAATGTCCTGAAAAGGGCCAAGTAATGAGAATGTCCTGACAAAGGCCAAGTAATGAGAATGTCCTGACAAAGGCCAAGTAATGAGAATGTTATGAAAAAGGCCAAGTAATGAGAATGTCCTGAAAAAGGCCAAGTAATGAGAATGTCCTGAAAAGGCCAAGTAATGAGAATGTCCTGAAAAAGGCCAAGTAATGAGAATGTCATGAAAAAGGCCAAGTAATGAGAATGTCCCGAAAAAGGCCAAGTAATGAGAATGTCCTGACAAAGGCCAAGTAATGAGAATGTCCTGAAAATGGCCAAGTAATGAGAATGTCCTGACAAAGGCCAAGTAATGAGAATATCCTGACAAAGGCCAAGTAATGAGAATGTTATGAAAAAGGCCAAGTAATGAGAATGTCCTGAAAAGGCCAAGTAATGAGAATGTCCTGAAAAAGGCCAAGTAATGAGAATGTCCTGAGATAGGCCAATGTGCAAGGGTAGTTTACTACTTATATCAGACAGAAGCAATCCACTTTCTTTGGGCATGTTATGAAAAGAAAAAAGCGGGAATATATCATGATAACAGGAAATATTTGAAGGAAAGAGATAAGAGGATGACAAAGAGAGAAAATGGACAGTTTGACATGATGTGGAAAGACGTCAACAACAAAATTTAAAAACTGTACTGGAGACAGTATGTTGTGAGTAGACATGTTTACCTGTGCCAGTGCTCCGCAACCTTTTTCATATCACAGCACACTTGAAGTGCCTTTAAAAATTCTACAGCACACTATAATATTTGAATAGGATGATATGGCAAATATTTGTTAATTTGCTGCATCTCAAGACAATGCTCCCTAATTTTGTGTAATGGATTGGTGCATAATGATAACTCAACTTACTATTTGTAAAATTGTACGTGCGAGATTCTTTCGTAATATTTTTAACATAGCATATAATTCTGTATACCATTACATGGTGTATTCTGCCTGGTGCCACAACACACCAGTTGCGGAGCACTGGCCTACACCACCAGGCATGGAACTTGAAGAAGATTTGTTGTGCACCAAATAGAAACAGCTTATGAATGAGATGCTGTTTCTATCAGGCATGGCTCTGTGAATGTCTTTTAACTGTCTAGTTACAGGACAGTATAATTTTAAAAACTGTTATGCAATACTTTTTTTGCAATCAACTTAAATTCTTTACATAGTATGTATTTCACCACATGTATCATTAATATCAAAATATCTTGCAGCATGTTCATATTTTGTTATCTATTTATTTTATCATTTTTTTCTTACTGTGTCCTTATGACCATACAAATGAGGGAGTGTTTAGTTTGACATGTAGAAATGGCATGAATTTTAGTCTGTCACTTGGCATATTATGTCCTGTGACAAACAATGAAACGTTTTTTCAACTAACACAAGTGGGCAACTCAGAATCTAAAATACTCGGGACGGCCTTGTTTCGGAAATTAGATTTTTTTCGAATTTTGCCCAAAGTAGCCCAAAAATCGGTTTGGAAATCGCCCAAAAGTCAAGTGAAAAAATTATTGATTTTCGGAATATTTTTGTTTTGGGGTGTTCAGATTCTTTGTTATGCACCTGAATTCATCAGAGTAATACTTAACCAAACCTTGCTACAGGTGAAAAGGGCAGATACTCTAGCAACTCCTCTTGAAGCAGAACCGAACACTGATAGCATGTATTAGAATTGTTTTGTGAAAAGGGTTTGTGGAACCCTCTTTGAATTATCCATATGTTTTAACACTTTGCATGTAGTTTTTAGCCTAAATTCTTCCAGTGGCACCCACTTTTCACATGCATCCTGAAAATGGTTTGCTTCTTATAAATTTCACTAAGTCCTCCACATGTTAAAAGCTCTTAAAAAATGCTTGTCCCTACGACGCCACCTCAGACTGGGCAAAAAGCTCTCACAACAAGCAGAAGAGAAAAGAACATGCTGAAAGGAACACCAGGGGGAAAAAAAGCTGAGGGTTATTACCTCAGGGGTGCATACACATAGTCAGTTATGACTGACGGGGGCTGCTACTACTACTAACATTGCTAAGGAAGATTGAATTTTTAATCCAAGAAAATGGTATAAATTTAATTTTCACGGATATAATTACTTACTTACTTAGTCGTTCCCCTTCTACCGTGAGGTATATTAATGTTAACTAAATGAATAAATGTAGCATTCTGAGAGGGGCAAAAAATAGACCATAATGCTTACATGAGATTTTAATGCCAAAAAAAAAAAAATCTCCAATTTATCTAAACCAGCTTTGTAATAGGTGCAGCCATCTTGAAAAGTCCAGTATGTAAAATTCTAATGTTGATTTGCAACAGAACCCACAGTTTAAAAAGACACTCGACTATCATAGAATATGGTGTGCAATGGACTTCAAAGTAGGCCAACTTCGACTGTCATTGAAAATAGCAGATAAAGTCTTAAATTGTTACTTTAGAATTCTACCTCTCCTTTTCCTGTCTTCTAATTGTCAAGCTTCATTGTTCAAACAGGAGTGTTGTCCACATATTAAATATATGGATCTGTGTTCTTAATTTCTCATTTGGTTTTGATTATAGTCGCTGGATGTCCATTTCTGGTGTTGTATTCTTGCTGTTCTTCAATTTTATGTCATGGGAATATCCAGATTTTTACACTCATATACTTTTTTTTTTAATTGTCTCTAATTTTGACTGCACCATGTTTTTGTAATTATACTTATTTGTAATACTGGGAAATATTAGGTGATTGTGACAGCATTATCATATGAAGTTTTTAGCTACCTGTTTTTGCTACAGACTCTTTAATTGTGAACAAAATGTATTGCTTTATCTAGCTATGGAATTCTACTACAATTTTGGATGCAGAAAATGGGATAATAGTGTTTAGTATACAAGACATAATGAGAATGAAATTTTATGAAAGCCCATCAAATGGGCTGTTTTTTCATCTGTGACTACAAATATTTTCTTCTTTTTGTTTGATGTATCTTGTGCCCTGTGTATTTTACGACAGTTACCTACATCATTCCACCCTAATATTGGTACGACATCAGTGATTTACATGTAACTGGACAATTTTTGTAAAACAAAAAAAATGATAATCACGACATAACTTCATATGTCCAAGCTAATGATTCTTTTTCTTCCAGAACTTCATTTGTCCAAGCTAATGATTCTTTTTCTTCCAGAACTTCATATGTCCAAGCTAATGATTCTTTTTCTTCCAGAACTTCATTTGTCCAAGCTAATGATTCTTTTTCTTCCAGAACTTCATTTGTCCAAGCTAATGATTCTTTTTCTTCCAGAACTTCATATGTCCAAGCTAATGATTCTTTTTCTTCCAGAACTTCATTTGTCCAAGCTAATGATTCTTTTTCTTCCAGAACTTCATTTGTCCAAGCTAATGATTCTTTTTCTTCCAGAACTTCATATGTCCAAGCTAATGATTCTTTTTCTTCCAGAACTTCATTTGTCCAAGCTAATGATTCTTTTTCTTCCAGAACTTCATATGTCCAAGCTAATGATTCTTTTTCTTCCAGAACTTCATTTGTCCAAGCTAATGATTCTTTTTCTTCCAGAACTTCATTTGTCCAAGCTAATGATTCTTTTTCTTCCAGAACTTCATATGTCCAAGCTAATGATTCTTTTTCTTCCAGAACTTCATATGTCCAAGCTAATGATTCTTTTTCTTCCAGAACTTCATATGTCCAAGCTAATGATTCTTTTTCTTCCAGAACTTCATATGTCCAAGCTAATGATTCTTTTTCTTCCAGAACTTCATTTGTCCAAGCTAATGATTCTTTTTCTTCCAGAACTTCATTTGTCCAAGCTAATGATTCTTTTTCTTCCAGAACTTCATTTGTCCAAGCTAATGATTCTTTTTCTTCCAGAACTTCATTTGTCCAAGCTAATGATTCTTTTTCTTCCAGAACTTCATTTGTCCAAGCTAATGATTCTTTTTCTTCCAGAACTTCATTTGTCCAAGCTAATGATTCTTTTTCTTCCAGAACTTCATATGTCCAAGCTAATGATTCTTTTTCTTCCAGAACTTCATTTGTCCAAGCTAATGATTCTTTTTCTTCCAGAACTTCATTTGTCCAAGCTAATGATTCTTTTTCTTCCAGAACTTCATATGTCCAAGCTAATGATTCTTTTTCTTCCAGAACTTCATTTGTCCAAGCTAATGATTCTTTTTCTTCCAGAACTTCATTTGTCCAAGCTAATGATTCTTTTTCTTCCAGAACTTCATTTGTCCAAGCTAATGATTCTTTTTCTTCCAGAACTTCATATGTCCAAGCTAATGATTCTTTTTCTTCCAGAACTTCATTTGTCCAAGCTAATCATTCTTTTTCTTCCAGAACTTCATTTGTCCAAGCTAATGATTCTTTTTCTTCCAGAACTTCATTTGTCCAAGCTAATGATTCTTTTTCTTCCAGAACTTCATTTGTCCAAGCTAATGATTCTTTTTTCTTCCAGAACTTCATATGTCCAAGCTAATGATTCTTTTTCTTCCAGAACTTCATTTGTCCAAGCTAATGATTCTTTTTCTTCCAGAACTTCATTTGTCCAAGCTAATGATTCTTTTTCTTCCAGAACTTCATTTGTCCAAGCTAATGATTCTTTTTCTTCCAGAACTTCATTTGTCCAAGCTAATGATTCTTTTTCTTCCAGAACTTCATTTGTCCAAGCTAATGATTCTTTTTCTTCCAGAACTTCATTTGTCCAAGCTAATGATTCTTTTTCTTCCAGAACTTCATTTGTCCAAGCTAATGATTCTTTTTCTTCCAGAACTTCATTTGTCCAAGCTAATGATTCTTTTTCTTCCAGAACTTCATTTGTCCAAGCTAATGATTCTTTTTCTTCCAGAACTTCATTTGTCCAAGCTAATGATTCTTTTTCTTCCAGAACTTCATTTGTCCAAGCTAATGATTCTTTTTCTTCCAGAACTTCATTTGTCCAAGCTAATGATTCTTTTTCTTCCAGAACTTCATTTGTCCAAGCTAATGATTCTTTTTCTTCCCAGAACTTCATTTGTCCAAGCTAATGATTCTTTTTCTTCCAGAACTTC
Source organism: Oreohelix idahoensis (assembly GCA_024509875.1). Lineage (NCBI taxonomy): Eukaryota > Metazoa > Mollusca > Gastropoda > Stylommatophora > Oreohelicidae > Oreohelix > Oreohelix idahoensis. The sequence goes on along the minus strand of JAMPIV010002597.1, from coordinate 8,336 downwards.
ATTTGTCCAAGCTAATGATTCTTTTTCTTCCAGAACTTCATTTGTCCAAGCTAATGATTCTTTTTCTTCCAGAACTTCATTTGTCCAAGCTAATGATTCTTTTTCTTCCAGAACTTCATTTGTCCAAGCTAATGATTCTTTTTCTTCCAGAACTTCATTTGTCCAAGCTAATGATTCTTTTTCTTCCAGAACTTCATTTGTCCAAGCTAATGATTCTTTTTCTTCCAGAACTTCATTTGTCCAAGCTAATGATTCTTTTTCTTCCAGAACTTCATTTGTCCAAGCTAATGATTCTTTTTCTTCCAGTACATTTAAAATACAGCTAAATATAGATTTATGCAGTACCATGTTTTCAAGTACTAAAACTGTGTATCTTCATCATCTCTTTCATTGACTTTCTCTTTTTTTTGGTCATCAGTAATGATTATTAAAATTAAACCATTTGTGAAAATTACAGTAAAACACAGGTAGTTGTTCGGGGGAGGGGCGCGCTCTATGAAGAGTTAAAGGATGTTCCCTCAGGTGAGAGGCGATTAAATATGAAGTTATGCACGGCAAACTCATCATGTAAAACACACTGTTACAGAAACCACTGCTGAAAGAGCACATGTAGGCTTTTGTGCAGGCTTCCTGCCAGGGGACCAGCTCAGTGGTGACTGCATGCTCCATAAGGAGCAATGAAAGATATAATGATAATTACAGCATCAAAGATATAATGATAATTACAGCATCAAAGATATAATGATAATTACAGCATCAAAGATATAATGATAATTACAGCATCAAAGATATAATGATAATTACAGCATCAAAAATTACCACAAGAGGTTTTGTTTTTGTATACAATACTCAAACAATACTGTACTTTTGAGATCAAGCTGGATTTTAATATAATCTGGCTGAAAAAGGACAAGGAGTCATGGATCTCGATGGCAACACGTTGCTCTACAGTGGTGTACCCATATCTGAAAGAGCTAAAGGGGGCGTGGGTTGCATTGTGGCCCAAAATCAAAAAGATAGTATCAATGGATGGAACTTTGTCTCGGAGCGCATTATGGTTGTAAAACTAAAAGAAGGAGAAACCATAGTCAACCTGGTCATAGTGTATGGGCCAAATGAGGATGAGAGAGCAGAGGTCAAGGAGGAATTCTTCGAGCTGCTTCAAAGGACAGTGGATGACTGCCTAGATGAAGTTATTATGCTCGGAGATTTTAATGCCAGAGTTGGAAATGACCATGCTAGATGGGGTGGAGTTATCGGAAGATATGGAGAAGATACTCTCAATGACAATGGAAAGCGACTCCTTAGATTCTGCAGTGAGCAGAATCTGATCATTACAAACACAAAGTTCCCCCATAAGCGCATACATGCATACACTAGATGTGAACCAACCAAGAATGAGAAGTCAGTGATCGACTATGCCATTGTTCGGAGAAGCTCATTCAGATATGTCCGAGATGCAAGAGTCTGGAGGGGGCCAGAGATTGGAAGTGATCACTACCTGCTAACAATCAAACGAACAACTGAAAGAGTTGCTCAGCCTAGGAACTGCCCAACATCACGCAAGAAACCAAGTAAACGAGCGGGAGAAATGAGCATTAGGACCTACAAGCTGAGAGAGCCAGAAATTAAGACCAGATATCAGGGGCTTATTGCTACAGCAGTGAGCAACACAGAAGAACGACCTGATGACTTGGAAACCCTCTGGAATAAATTCAAGGATATCATAAAGACAGCTGCTGCAGAAGCATGCGGTGAAGTCCGACTTGGGAACCAGAGAAAGAGGACACCTTGGTGGACAGAGGAAGTCAAAGAGAAAATAAGAGAGAAGAAAATGGCATGGAAACAATACTTAGGAGCTAAAAACACAACAGGACAAATGGAAAAATATAGAGAATATGTGACACTCAGAACAGAAGCAAAGAACAAAGTGCTAGCAGCAAAACAGAAGTCCTGGGAAGAATTTGGAGAAAAGCTAGAAAAGATGCACAAGAAAACCAGAAATTGTTCTATAAGACCCTAAAGAACATGAGGAAAGAAAAACAATGCCCTCTCAAATTTATAAAGGACAAGCAAGGCAAATTGCTTACTGCCCCGAAGGAAGTAATGGAAAGATGGAAAGAATATTTCTCAGAACTCCTGGATGGTGAGCATGATGAAGCATCAGAAATGATAACCACTGACACAGAAGAGGAAACCAATGATGGTGAAGATGACATAAAGATGGAAGAACTGAGGGCAGCACTAGAGAAAATCAAGATGGGCAAAGCAGCAGGGCATGATGGTATAACACCAGAAATGGTTAAGTACATGGGAGCATCAGGCGACCTATTACTCTTAAAGGTCCTACAGGCAGCATGGTGCAACAAGACCATACCAAAGGATTGGGAGATTGCCATCATAACACCAATTTTCAAAAAGGATGACAATCGACAATGTGGAAACCATAGAGGCATATCCCTTCTCAGTGTCCCTGGTAAAATCTACTCTAGAATCCTAGAGCAGAGACTCCGACGCCTAGCTGAGCCACAATTGGATGAGGTCCAGTGAGGATTCCGAGCAAACCGAAGTACTCAAGACCTAATCTTCACACTCAGACAGCTGAGTGAAAAGGCCCTTGAGTATAAGAGTGAGATCCATCTTTGTTTCATAGATCTGGAAAAGGCGTTTGACAGGGTCCCCTGGAGCAAACTTTGGGAATGTTTGGCAAGGAAGAATATTCCAGCACCTCTGATTCATGCTATACAGAGCTTCTACAAGTCTTGCAGAAATTATGTGAGGACAGCAAACCATAAGTCAGAAGAGTTCAGGACCACCACTGGTGTAAGACAAGGTGATATCCTATCACCTTACCTCTTCATACTCCTTATGGACGATGTCATCAAGGCATGTAAGGAGAAAACAAGAAAGTATTCAGTGGGGTACTGGAAGATGAGACAGGTCTATATTTCGGAGCTGGCATTTGCTGATGATGTTGCCCTGATTGCTAAATCAGAGGCACATCTCCAATCCAACCTGCAAGTCTTGAAGGAAGAGCTGGAGAAGAGAGGGATGGTCATAAGCAGCTCTAAAACAAAATCCATGGTGATATCACGAGAAGAAAGAAAACATCAGATTAAGTTGGGAGAACAGGTCCTGGAGCAGGTCGACCACTTTAAATATCTCGGAGCTATTATAGACCGAAAGGGAGGCATCAAAGAAGAGTTGGCCACTCGGAAAGCAGCGGCTGGGAGACTTTTTCAGGCCATAAATCGTGGATTCCTCAGCAAGAAAGAGGTTGGTAAGAAAACGAAGATGGCTGTATACCGCTCCACCTATGTCCCATTCTTGACATATGGATGCGAGTCGTGGGCAATGACTACAACCCACAAAAGCCAGATCCAAACCTCAGAAATGAGGTATCTGAAGAAAGTGGTTGAAGTAACAAGAAGAGACATGGTCCGCAACCAGACAATCCGTCAAGGCCTAAAATCCCATCCGCTGCAGACCCAAATAGAACAGTCCCAACTAAGATGGTTTGGCCATGTCTGCAGAATGGGAGAAGATCGGCTACCACGACAAGCATGGGAAACAAAGAGCCAGGGATCCAGACCTCCAGGACGACCCAGAGTCCGCTGGGAGGACAACATTAGACAATCTTTGGAGGACCGAGGACTAGAATGGAACCAGGCCAGGAAGAAGACAGCTGATAGAATGGTCTGGCGCTCTCTCTTCCAAACCTCTACACCTCACGGTAGAAGGGGAACGACTAAGTAAGTAAGTAAGTTTATAGACCTGATGTTTTACAGGGTTCAGGGATTAAAACCTTGTTGGTGTCATGCTCCAGTCAACCCAACTGTAAATGGGTACTTAACTCTGCTATTGCCTTAGGGATGGCAAAAGCCAGCAAGGAAGGGAACTGGTCACCCCACCTCATAAAAATGCTGGATCTAGTTTGAAGTCTCGAACACTTCACTCCCCTCCGGCAGTATCTGGTATGGGACTGCCATTACCTATTTTTTTTTTTAAAGTTGACCTGCTTGTTTGATATGCCACAATTATTTGGGTTTGAGTGAAAACACATCCTGTGCAGTATTGGTAAACGTCTTGTGTTTGTATCATTTTCCTTTATATTTAAGTGCCTTAACAGGCCTTTATTTAATAATAACCAATATAATTCCTTTAACTATCTGTGTTTTAGTTAAAAAAACAAAAACAAATTGTAGTAAAATTTATCAGTTAATTAAAACGGATAAGTTTGAAAAAGTGCGGGACTGATCATAAGATGGAAAAAATTCACATCCTAGCATGTATGTTGTTTGCCGTGAGCAGAAGATGGTGGTGATATACCAAGCAGAAATATGAAAACGTGGTCTTGATGAAATCTTAATTTACACGGTATTTCAAAATTATGTTTACGTCCTTCGAAAGTGTCAGACTCACAGAGTGGTTAGAGTGCTCATCACTTGCAACAAAGGTGACTGGTTCGATTCACAGTATCACATGCTCCGATCTACTCAGCTGTAAATAAGTACCTGACTTTGCTCTTGAGTTAGGGAAGGAAAAGGCAGCCCCCCCCCCCTCTCGATGCTGGACCTAGGATAATGAAGTCTTTGCTACCCTATGGCAGCATCTGCTATAGGACCACCTTTACTTCGAATGTGTATAACTCACTCCTATAGGAGTCCTACCTTGAGATGGAATTTTGATTATTTGCAAAAGTAGTGCACAATAATCATCATTGTCCTTTGCACTCCTTACACTGCAAGAAGCAACAGCTGGTCCCCCTGTAGGACGCCTGCATCAAGCAGTCACAAGTTCTTACAGCAGTGGTTTCTGAGGCAATTTGTTTTATATGATGAGGTTGGCTGACCCAAGCACAACCTCATATCACTATCAGTCACCTAGCACTGCATGCTTGAGAGTGAAGTAGCCTATTCTTCCTGTGTCTCTTCTGAGACTCCTGAGTACTATACGAGGTGAGCACTAAGCTAGATAATCAAAGATTTTCACAATTCAGTTCATCTCGTATAAAGAATGCTAGTCATTGCTCATCACGGTGAACAATGCATTGTTGCAGGTGGTAGACATTTTGAACATTTGTGACTTTAAATGTGAAAATCCCATAATTTTATCTGAAATCAGCATTGTCAATGTGTGTATTAAAAAAAAAAGGAAGGTAAAGGATCCAGTTACACACATATTGAGAATATGGTGTTAGGCCGATATTTTCTTGACCATCGGCACACTAGGGGAGATGTGGTCAGCATCACGCAGGAATGTGTGTATACATTTTTTTAATGCTCTGTAAGCTCCACAAGGGACAAAAAATAGGATAACTGCACCTTCAAGCATGTCATACAAGGCAACTAATGTGTGGGGCTGGCAACCGTGTCATACAAAACAATCTACTATAGAAATCCCTGTGGCAAGAGAACCCATAGTGGGGGACACTGTTACGTTAGACTATAACAAGAGAACCCATAGTTACGTTAGACTATAACAAGAGAACCCATAGTGGGGGACACTGTTAGACTATAACAAGAAAACCCACAGTGGGGGACACTGTTAGATTATAACAAAAGAACCCATTGTGGGGGACACTGTTAAACTATAACATGAGAACCCATAGTGGGGTACACTGTTAGAATATAACAAGAGAACCCATAGTGGGAGACACTGTTAGACTATAACAAAAGAACCCATAGTGGGGGACACTGTTAGAATATAACATGAGAACCCATAGTGGGGGGCACTGTTAGACTATAACAAAAGAACCCATAGTGGAGGACACTGTTAGAATATAACATGAGAACCCATAGTGGGGGACACTGTTAGTGTTAGACTATAACAAGAGAATCCATAGTGGGGGAACACTGTTAGACTATAACAAGAGAACCCATAGTGGGGGATACTGTTAGACTATAACAAGAGAACCCATAGTGGGGGACACTGTCAATGTTAGACTATAACAAGAGAACCCATAGTGGGGGGACACTGGAAATGGACATGGGAGAGATACTACTGGCAATTTGATGGTCGCCTGTTAGAGAACAAGACTGCAGTAGATGAATCAACAAGGCTAAGATAGTTGGAATTTTGGCATCAAACATAAGACCAGCAGGAATGAACATATAGGAGGATGCATCCGTCCTGTATACAACCAGCACGCTACAGGAACAATTAGCATTCATACCCTTTGACATTTGCTGAGGGAAACGGAGCACCTATGGGTTAAGAGTGCAGTAATGTACATTCTAATCACCAATAACAATTAGTGCAGATTTCCTGCAAGGGAGCCAACTGCAGTGGTAGGTCCAATGCTCCATACAGAGCACAAAAGAAAATGATATAGGCTTATTTTATTCTAATAAGAGTGATGTATACTGGACAATTTAAAGTTACTGGCAGCTCATCTCGGCTGTGTTTATGTGTAAATATTCATCCATGTATGTGCTTTATATATGTTTTTTTTCCCTTGTATGTGTCTTAAACTGAAATATACTGTAGAAAATGACCAACATATATGTCTACCAACTGCAAAGTGTATGCTCAGAAGTGGTAAATAAATACTGGTAAGTCATCTATGGGCAGTAAATTTATTGTGAGAACGTGTTGTTTTTAGTTTCTGACTTATTTTTACCAAAGATGTAATCTCCTTTCTGTATGTATTTGGTTGATCTGAAGATTGCAGCATAATATGAACTGAAAGGTGGTAGTTTCAATGAAGGTACATATTTTATTCTATTTCTAGGAGCCATGGTTAGTGCACCGGCTTCCTGGTCCATGGTTTGATCCTCAGATGAGGTGGGATTTTTTAGACCGCAAACGGCTCCAGGGTCAACCTAGCCTCATGAATTGGGTACCAGAACAACTCTGGGAAGGTTAAGGCGGCTGGCGTGAAGCTGCCCACATCACCCCTAGTGTGCCAATGATCCAGATAATATATGCCTCAATGGGCGTGTAACAGGATCCTTTCCTTTTTTTTTTCTTTGATCACTTATTACCACATATTTTATACGTATTAAAAATGTATGTCAGCTGGAGCCCTGAATTATTGTCATCATCATCCTTTAGCTCCCAAGGAGCATAGGCCTTCAACAAACTTATGCCAAGTCTTCATGTCCCGTGCCATCAGCTCAAGGTCTTTATCCCCTTCATGCCTGTCTCCAGTTGTCTTCCCCGTGTGTTCTTTGGTCTACCTTAACCACTGGGGACTTTAGAGCAAGGACTGCTATCCCCAAGTACCTCATATTATAGTCTCCTTGTATGACATACATTAGTGTTCAGTAATCCTATACTGTCTTCGTCTACTCAGGGACAGTTGTTTTAAGTAGCCAGGGGTTTATTTTCTCAGTTGCCTCACAGCTTGCTTCAGTAATGAAAGATTTAATATGCATAATTGTATCTGTTGGGATTATCCAAGTGTTTTAGCAAGGCAGCTACATATAATTGTACAAAAATCAAAAGGATATTAACATTCACACTTATGAAAGCATAAGACAACATTAAAAACATCCATCAAATTTATTGGCAGGCTTTAAAAAAAAACATATTTTAGAAGCCAAGTTTTATACTGTGGAAGTTGCTCAATTATGTTCCTTGAACAAACAAAAAATAAAATCTGTCATTCATTCATCACCCTCCAACTCCCCAAGAAGCATTGACCTTCAACAAATGTCTGCCAAGTCTTCATGACCCGTGCCATCAGCTCAAGGTCTTCCCATGTCTGTCTCCAGTTCTCTTCTCCATGTTGTTCTTTCAATCTTTCATGCTCAAACTTATATCTCAGCTCAGGTTAAAGGTGGATAAATCTATACCAATGGTAACAGTTAAAGGTAGAAACTACTGTAAGGGAGTGAAGCGGTTGAGACTTCACCATATGAAGGTCAATCTTTTTTTTTAATGAGATGGGGTGACCAATTCCTTCATCACTGCCTCTGTCTTCCTTAACTCACGAGTAGAGTCAGGTACCCATTTACAGCTGAGCAGACTGAAATGTGACGCTACCAATTTTGATCCCAGTAACTATGCCACGAGAGGAAAGCTTTTTAACCGCTTAGCCAGACTCTCCTACACCAGTGACATTGCTTTAAAAAATAAAAACTGTACAAAAATACATAGCCAGAAATACTTGCACGTTTCACAATGGTGTTTTTTTTTTTTATAAACATCTCAATTCAATTAACAAAACTTCATCATGTCCATCTCTTAAATAAAATAAAAAATGAAAAGTACAAAACAAAGGTGCAGCAATTTTCTTTCATTCAACAAACCCACAAATTCATGAGCCAGATTGTAGACAAACAATAAAATTAAAGCTTGGATCGACTTATAAGTTCTAATCACTATAGCTG
>JAMPIV010002596.1:0-152926 GCA_024509875.1 Oreohelix idahoensis | reverse complement strand
TTATACAATCACACTTCAACACACCTTTTATTTTATAAGTGTTGTCATACATAACACACCCTTCCCCCCCCCCCCCCCCCCCCCCCCCCCCTTTATGTGGGGTGTGGTATTGTGGGAGGGGGGTTTGGGTTGTGATGGTCCCCATGGCATTGGAGGGGTGGGGCGTGTGGAGAGGTGGGGATTTTGAGATGGTTGTGTTTGGGGTCCCGGGATGGTGTCGCCACATGAAGCACTTGGGTAGTTCCTATAGCTACTCCCTTTCCGAGAATTTCTAACATTATGGGTACCCCTCGACTGTGTCGGAGGGACTATCAGCGTCGAATTCCAGTTCTTCAGAAGGAAGACCCCTGATTTGAGTGGTTATATTGGTTTTGATTACTTCTTATTCCTATTAACCTTTTTATCAAAATTTAATTATTTTTAGCTCCTTGGAATTTGTGTGAGTAATTCTGATTATATTCTGTTGCCGAAGCAACTGGCATTTTTACTCTCTTTTAATGTTTTAGAGTTACTAAGAATCATGTCAGGGGTGTGCCGTGGCATACTGGTCACAATATTCTTCCATTTTGCTTTATTGTAACCTGGTTTACGCTCATGTAAAGAACTCTAGGATATGATTTATATACCAGAAGAACATGACCTTGTCTCTTAGCAATAAATCCGTAAGACCATCAATGTTTTCTCTGTTTTGGATAATTCAATCCATCGTGAAAGTGTAATTCGTGCTTTTGAGATGAAATCTGAGAATTCTACACCTACCTCAGGTCTCATTGTTTTAAACAAAAGACGGTAACCTTCCTCAGACAGATGATATCTCTTTATCAAAGCTGCCCTAACAGCATCATAATTATCTTTGTCGGCCTCTTCAACAAAATATAACTTACTCAGAGACTCCCCTTTTATGATGTTTCAGGATCAAACTGATGTCACATACTGTGCATTTGTTCTACATTATGAGATCGACGAGCCCGTTCAAATCTAGAAAGCCAAAATGTTATGTCATCACTGGTAGGGTTAAACGCTGGTTCCTTGACCTTGTACACAAAGGTTTTACCATTACCACCACATGCCTTATTAACATTACTTATACTTGTCTATTTTAATTTCTCTAATTCAAAAACCTCATGTTCTCTTATTGCTGTTCTCTCTTCATGCTTCTCAATCTAATTTTTTTTGTTCCTGCAGCTAAGCAGCAAGCTTTCTAATTTTTTTCTGTTCTGCAGCAGCTTTCTAATTTCTCTCTGTTTCTGCATCAACTTCTAATTTTTTGTGTTCAGCTGCAGCTTCTAATTTCTTCTGTTCTGCATCAGCAGCACTTCTAGTTTTTTCTGTTCTACATCAGCTTCTAATGTCTTCTGTTTCTGCCTCAAATTCTCCTTTCTCCATTTGCATCTGCCATTTTCTTAAGTTCAGCAGCTGTATCAGATTCTTGTTTCTAATCTTTTTTTTCTTCAAGCCAGAGTTTTTTTTTTCTTCAGCAGCAGCTTTTTTTTTTCTTCAGCAGCAGCTTCTCTTTTCTATCTTTTCTCTTCAGCCCAAGCTTATTTTTTCTTCTATTTGAAGTTTTCTCTCCTCAGTCGCAGCTTTTTTTTCCTCAGCAGCAGCTTCTCTTTCTTCAACAGCAGCAGCAGTTTTTGTCTCTTCTGCAGCTAATGCTTTTTCATATTGAGCAAGTTCCCATTGTTCTAAGTCTTTTCCATGCGTATCAAGAGATTTTCTCTGTGCAATGAAAAAATCTAAGGTAGACATATTGTCTTCATTACATTCAGAAACCTGAAAAAGTAAATAAATTACCTCTTTCACGTTTAATGAGAGACAAGTCTATACCCTAGACTTAGTCTTAGTCCAAACTTGTATGGTTTATAATAACCAATGATAACTTGAGTACCTGTGGACAACAATAACTGTATCTCAAATACTGTGGGAGACAAGCCTTACAAAGGTCTTGTATACCTCAATGTAATCAAAGATCACTTGAGTACCTGTGGAAAAAATATTTCACTTTACCAATCACTTTGGGAGACAAGCCTTACAAAGGTCTTGTACATTTTGTTTTATAACAATAACAATCATAAAGTACTGATCTGTACTATACTATCAGTGTATACCACTATACGTCATATGTCAACTAAAGACATTACAAAGGACAAACAAGAAAAGACAATATGAACACATTTGCAGAGATCAAATTAAATTAAATAGGAGAAATGAAAAAAAAAATGATCACATGAAACCGTGATGATAACTGCCCATAAGATAACAAGCCTACTAACGCCACAGCGTATAAACATAAGGGTGTAAAAAACTGAAATGAAAGAAAAGATGAGTCCTACAATTATACAAACAAATCAAAAAAAACTAAGGAACACAAAATTATTACATTAAACAAACGAAAAAGAAAAGATAACACCTCATCACAACTAACAGAAATAGCAGCAAATTGTTGCTAACAAATTTCCAATTAAGAAAATGTGTACCTATAGAATACTAGTACCAGACCAATGTCACTCGGCATACCTTGTACTAGTCACACAGAACATAAACTAATTTAATACATACCAAATACCATGTAAGCATAAATAGCATATAGCATACAATATAATTTATGTCATGAATGGAATGTGTTGCAGGTATAGTGTTGTAAAGCAGGCACAGTTTATTTTAATACTAATAACTTGCCACTTTATTCAGTAATAGATTTAATTTTAAACTATTACACTGTCAATTTTTCTCTGTTGAGCATATGAAGATCCAACGATGAACTATGCACTTTATGTTCAACAACACTGTGATTCTTCTGTACGTTGAGAAATGTCAACAATACTGCTCCAGATATTTTCTACACTTGATACCACTGTCCTGTGTAATACTGTCTGTACAGCGAAAAAAACTGTCAACAAGCGCTGACCTAGATACAGCATCCTATCGGTAATACAGGTCAAGCTGACATCGACTGTATAGCTGTCCTACTGGTGTTGATGTGTTCAAACAAATGTTCTTTCAGCTGTAAAACTGTGATTCTCAACACAAAACTGCGTAAGCTGGACCCAGGAATCTGGCTCGCCACTGTAAAGTTTCTTTTCTTCTTTTCCACTCTGTAAAGTGTCAGTCTGTATGCTCTGTAAGGAAGAGTGGTGTGTTGTTGAGATCAGGCATGCTCCAGTCTACCCAGCTGTAAATGGGTAACTCACCCTAGTCCTGAGTTAGGGAAGGCAAAGGCTCCAGGGGAAGCAGGCCCTAAACTTGGTCACTTCAACCGACGCAGGATGGTGTATGTATGAAGTAGAAGTGTAGAGTGTGATTACCGCGAATGGTGTACTGTTCGTGTGCTGACCAATATAACCACTCATACACTTGTGTCTACAAGGCACCAATGCAGACTGCTGGAATCTTTGTTTACTCAATTTATTCAGACGTACACACTGGGACATACGAGTACATCATGGTATGTTGACATATCAATTTGTAGGTATACATAGCAGATCTGAAGTCATGACACATTCAGAAATAATGGGCAGTACATCAAAAGTTCAATGTCATGATACATTATGGCCGCATCCCCTATCTGACTAAACGCGTCAGTGAAGGCAGATCGGTAAATAACTAAAGTTACTTGACGTCCATAGTTTGTAGTATATATTATGAAACCACGAAGGGGGGTTTCTAGCAATATTGAGATCTCCCTGTCACTGTCCGATAATAGGATAAATAATCTGTTCTCTTGGCAGTGATCAAAACATATGATGACCGAAATCTAACATGGCCGCCTCCCTGAGTTGTCGTTCACTCATTCATAGGAAGGAGAATATAAGCCAGAGTTAATTTATAATGGGTATATAAATGATTTCATAAATGTTCCCATACAGCTCTACGGTGATCAGGTTAATTCACGTAGCCATAACCGCTGTAGGAAAGTCTGTCATCTTCGTCGATACAAAACACGACCCTAGCGATACGAAGCACAATGTTCCATCTAGGTCGAATCGACATGAGATCATCAAAATAGGGTCTGGCAATACATGGAGTCCGAATTATACATTGTACCGTACCTTAGGAGAGTCTCTAACATAAACTATAGTAGAGATACCATCTCCTTTAGAAGAAAACCACTTCATGAATCATATTTCCTTAAGAATCTACCAGCCCTTTGAAAAAATGCGTACCCGCCATTATCACGGTACATCGGAACTCATCACGACTTGTCAAGACAACTCATACTTCCGCTAGACCGGAATAACAAGAATCTAGTCCGTCCTACCCATCCAAAATATACAATATAGGACTGATTCTACTTGTACTAATAATATGTAATACATATGAATTCAGGCCATAAACATAATAAGCAAATTAATATATTTTCTGGCCCTAAAAAATAAGTACAAACGTAAGAGAATCCATGCGCCGGATCAATATCAAGAACGATTACTCCTATAATCAAAAGTGTGAATCAAAACATGGGGATTTCTCGCGCTTTTACCATAGACAGCATATTCATTCACAATCTGAAATGAATGTCTTTATTTTGTTCCATATTAAATAGCCATATAGGATTTTTGTTAATATGTGCATCAATATGATGCACGCAACAATTTTCCTTCCATAAGCAAACCATGGTTTGCTTATGAGCATGGGACATGTCTGGTGACAGTCCTATCAACTACGAGAGTGTATTCACCTGGAAACTGAGGCTCAGGTAGCCAGTTCGTTATTGACAAGTCAACAACAGACTTACTTGTGCTATCCGCATAAATTCATTAACATATCTTACTAGAAATTCACCTGCAGGATTTCAGAAGGTGCCAAGCGTTCTTCAGATTGGTTAAAATCAACGTATTTTTGTATGCTGTTTTGGGAACTGTAATGTGTGTATAATGAAATATCATGTATTACGTAAATAAACTGTAGAGAAGTCGTCTATTGCCAGGGCGTCCGAGAACATTTTATCTAAGAGTGGTGTTCAAGTTGTGTTGTTTGCCATCTGTAGTATTGGTGGGCATTGCCTAGTTTCATAGAACACAATCGCCTAACACATCAATCATGTCAAGAGGAAGCCATCACAACCAACATGAAACCCCTACAGGGACCACTCACTGACACAACACGGAAGGTTCACACCACATTTCGCAACATTCACGGAATGTAAAGAAAAACTACAGCAGTGAAAGAAAAAAAGAACACCCGCAACACACATATGTTGAGGGAAACCACTGTTGATAACGTTACAAGGCAGCTCTTTGTTCTGGAATCCCCATTGTTAAGAGAGGTGTAGGGCAGACAAAACAAACAAGAAAACAGATGATGATAATTAGAAAGTGGAATGAAAATGATAAATACAGACATGGAAAGATCTTGAGTGAATAGCACAGACAAATGGACTTGGCATGACATTTATTGAAGGCCTATTCTGCCGACATGAATGAGAATGATGTATACACATACTTTAGGACACACTACTAGAATATGAATGATGTATACCAATACTTTAGGACACACTACATAGCATTATGAAAGCACGTCAAATTTTGTGTTTTTTTTCAAGTTCATAGTGAATTTCTGTCCCTGCCAGTTTCCTGATCAGCTTTATGCTTTCCTCACATACTCCATCACTCCATTTTATATTGACAGTGAAGTCTGCTGCACAATAATTTGTTAAATGGATTGCTTCATAAACTAATGGTCAATTCTTTGTCGGGGGGTCATAAAATACCGTTTTATGTCTTCTGTCAGATGTATGAATCCCTACAAAAACCTACAGAGGGCCCCCACCAACCTAACACAAGTTTGGGGCCTGGACCAGGACCAGGAGGAATGCCACCTCTGTCCATGTAAGCTGTCTCATATATTTCCATGCTTTTCTGCCACTGTGTATTTTGTTGTTTGTGATGTAAATGTCCTGCGCTAACTCATTATGATGTCTCTCATGGCTTATCTTATTCTCATTGGTCAGTGTTGTAGTAAGTGTAGGTGTATCTCTATCTATCTAGCTATCTATCTATCTATCTATCTATCTATCTATCTATCTATCTATCTATCTATCTATCTATCTATCTATCTATCTATCGATCTATCTATCTATCTATCTATCTATCTATCTATCTATCTATCTATCTATCTATCTATCTATCTATCTAACTATCTATCTATCTATCTATCTATCTATCCTTTGTCTTATCTCTGCCGACCTGTCATCTGGTCCCCCTGTTCAATCTATCTCTGCATGCATGTCACATCTGTCTTGTCAATCTATCAGTCCAGCCTGTCTCTGTATCTGTCACAGATGTCTCTGTAGTTTTTCTTCCTCTGTCCTACACAAGGGTTTACTTTTTTCACCGTGTTTTTATATTCTGTATTTCAGTCTCACAGTCCACAAAACTCATAAAAGTGTGTAATGCCACAATATTGAAATGTTGCCAACATATTATTTCTTGCTTTTCTCTATTTTTGGTTGTTTCAAATCTTAATTTTGTTGTAGTAACATTATAAATAGAAACATTAGTATACTTCTGTAAATATTTCCATTTTGTGCACAAAAATCATCCACATTTTTTTAAGTGCTTGCTTTCATTTCTTTTTTTTTTTTTTTTTTTTTTTCAAACTGCGAAAATTCAAGGCGCTTTATTCTTTGTCATGTATCAGTTTTTTTGTTTTTTTTTGGGTTAATATTCATTTTGCTTAGTAAACAAGAAATGAAAAGAAATAGCTGGCGATGGATAAGATAGACAATGAAAAAAAAAATCTTTTGATTTAGCCTACAAGGCAGTCACTTGTTCTGGAATCCCCCTGGGTAAGATAGGTCTTGAGGAGAGACCAAGAAAGAATTAACACATTTGAGGAGAAGGGAAACTGGAGAACAGACATTAAACGGAAAACGAAGATGTGGAAGAAACTTTGAGGGATAGCACACAGGGACACATAGGGGATCTTGGCAGGATTTAAGTAAGGGAGTAGTTGAAGGGGTTATGGTTCTTTCCAAAAGGGCTGATCACCCGTTTTGCCAGTCCACTTTGATTACGGAAACAACGCGCGAACGGATTGATTTGTCGTCGTTCAATGCCCTAAAGACGCCATTAGTGTGTGATGTGATGGTGAAACAGGCAGAGAAAATCTATTCGCTGTTTGCCTTAAGACTCGCCACTAGGCAGTAATGGCCACTGACTGCTTGCAGGTCGTTGGCTAAGGACGGAAGAAAGAAGAAGAAGTTATGGTTCTTGGAAGCTGGTGTTGAGTTGTACACAAATGAATGAATGAATACAATTGGCTGATGTTCTTTAACAGACTTGATGTTCTTTAAACAGGCTTGATAATGTTCTTTAACAGGCATAATGTTCTTTAAACAGGCTTGATGTCTTTAACTGACCGTTCTGTAACCAGGCTTGATGTTCTTTAACGTGCTTGGGGTGTTCACTGGGGACTTTAAGTGGTTTAACAGTCTAACCATTCTTTGGAAAAAAAAAAAATTTGGTTTTGTGTGCAGAGATATGAGGGGTTTTTTTATCCGGTAAATAATATATTAAATTTACGTGTTTGTATTCTATTAAATTTAAATTTTTAGAGGCTTGTTTTTAAGCTAAAGGTTAAGATAATCTTTTTTAATTGCAGGGCTTTTGAGTATGTTCTTTAATTAATATTTTTTATTATTTGTTTTTTTATGGTAATAAAAAAAAAAAACTTTATTATTTTATATTCTTTATAATTATGTATTTCTTTTTAATCTTTTCTTTTTCTATATTAAAAATTTAAATTTTAGTTAAGAAAGGAACAGGTTTGTTGTTCTTTAAAATACATAACTAACTTGGAATTGATGTTACTTTAACAGAACTTTGATGTTGCTTTAACAGGCTTGATGTTCATTAAAGAGGCTGTGATCTGGACCATTGTTCTTTAACAGAACTTGATGTTCTTTAACAGGATTGAGTTCTTTACAGAGATGTTCTTTAACAGGCTTGATGTCTTTAACAGGCTTGATGGTTCTTTAACAGGCTTGATGTTCATTAACAGCTTGAGGTTCTTTAACAGACATGTTTCTTGTGTTTAAGGCCTGGTGGACCAGGACCACAGAAGCAGATGGGCCACCAACTATCATTTCATCAGTGAGTTTTAATTTCCCTTTTTTAAAATCTGGTCATTCTTAGGTTTGTGTGACCATTTTCTAAGGTGGATTTAATTCAGGAATGAGTATCTCTTTCCCATTTTATTAATTTGTTTGTTTGATTAATTTTTTTTCCATTTTAATTCTTGTTTGGTACATTTCTTCATAAACAGGACTGACTGTTCTTGAACTATTGACAGACTGCTCTTTGTTTATAGAGTATTTAAATTTTGTTGCTTTCGATAGGTCTTTCTCAGAGACTTGTTTAATATTCATTCATACCATCTTTTTTTTTTTTTTTGCTTCCTTACAGAGCATTTAGCCACCATGGTAGCTGCCACCTTTGTAGGAAGGTTTACATGCAAATACACCAGGGTTTTCTATAGTGATTTTTTTTTTTTTAACGTGATGAGTTGCCAGCCCTATACACATCCTGACATTAGATGCCTTTTACGGATGATTAAAATAACATTGTTTAATTGCGGAATATTGTCACTCATGTTATATGAATGATAATGTAGGCCAGAAATTTTATGAAGAAATTATTAAAAGACAGCAGTTTTTATTGATTTAGGGAAGGTAAAACAGTAAAGTAGATTACTCTGCAGGTGGCCCACAGAGTCCCGTTACCCCTACAGTAAAACTGGGTAAAATACATATCATTTGGTACTCCCTGCGACATTCAATTTTATTTATACTAAAAGAAAAGAAATGCAATACAAAAATAACAATATGAAACAAACAGGTTCAAAAGATTACAGTGGATTCATTTGACTTTCCCCAAGTTTGAATACTACCTGATTAAAAAACTAAGTTTAGTTGATTATCCTTTACAGGACGTGCAATCAACCCCAGCTTTTAATGGCTGTTTGAGGGCGCCGCGCTTATGCGTAGTGGTTACAAACACCGCGCTCTGGCGACCGCAGGTGATTACAGGATCAAACCCGGGCGACGGCATTTGAGGATTTTTCGTCGACCGGGATTTGGACTGGATTAACTCGAGACCTGGCGAGGACATTTGAAGGAGTGTCGTCGACCAGGGACTGGCGGCTCCTGAGCCGACCCAGCTGCAATGGGTACCTCCGAAATCGGCGAGTATTTGCCGGATATGGCGATTTAATAGGGACATTTGTCTTGTACAAGAATAACAGGGATAACTCACGTAAAATCAATGTTCAGGTTAGACATAAATGATTAACCTGAGATTTCGCCTTTAGTATTAGGCTAGCGGGGGTGCGAACGCCAAAACAATAAAGCTGTGGAAAAAAAAAAAAAAAAAAATTGGGACTGTTTGTGATTTTTCTAGGCAAATTTTGTACTACCCTGATTACTTCTAGTATATTTCAGTTTTGTTAAGTCATTTTCCTTGTTTGTTCCTTATGGGGCATTGAAGCCATCACTGCGCAGACGGCCGTCCTGAAGGAAGGTGGCCATTCACCAGAGCATTGGTGGTTTCTTTAGCAATTTGTTTTTACATGATGAGGTTGTCAGCCCCATTGACAACCTCATGAGCTTGCGGTCCAGCACCCATTGACAACCTCATATTGGTTTTGCCTTTTCTGTCATTTCTGAGGGAACATAGTTGTGTTCTTTCATTATTGCAGGAGATAAGTGAAATATATATTAGGTGTGCATTAGTTAAGAATCAAGTTTGCTGTATAAGCAAATGAAAGTTTTAGGTACATACTTCTCCAAATTGTGACTAGGAAACGTATTTGCTATAATCTCATGTCATTATACATTCTGTTTTTGTGAATTTAATTAATTTTTTGTATTGCAGATGAATGTGGCTATCTCCAGCAAATTATAATGTAAGTACAAGTATAGAATCTACGAGATACATTTTTAAATTCACTGTCATCTGTTGTGTTTTGTTCTTTTAAACAGTATATATAAGAAAACTTTGTCCCCGTCATTAGTGATTACTCTGCATTCAAAAGGTCAGATAAGCATTACTGCCTGGGAAATGTTTAAACACAGTGAAGGCTGACAGGAAGATATTTTAACTCTTGTTTAGAAGAGGTTTCAGAGGAGATGTAGAATATAGAGAGGTATAGAATCTTGTACAGAAAAAAAAAAATGTCAGGGATCATAAAACTCATATATAGAACTAATTCAGGAAGACATAGAACTTTTAAAGAGGATTGAGAAATCAGTGAGAATAGAACCATACTATATAGATCAAATTCAGGACCACATTGAACCCTTTACAGAAAAAAATTCACAGAACCTTAGAATCCCTATATAGAATACATTCAGGGGAGACTTAAAGCCCTTTATAAAAAAGAATTCAGGGAGACATAAGAGCTGCTATGTAGAACACACATTCAGGGAGACATAGAACCTCTGTATAGAATGAATTCAGGAGACAAAGAACTCCTGTATAGAACAAAGTCAGGGAGACAGGAACTTATATAGAACAAAAAAGAGATACAGCAAAATTCAAGGAGACATAGAACCCATATATAGAAAACAATTATGGAGGACGACATAGAAACCCAGTATAAAACAAATTCAGGAGGAATAAAACACCTTTATAGAAAAAACTAGAAGTACAAGACCAAAAGATCACTCAGGACGATAAAATGAACAACTTAGAAATTGATGCAAAAAATTGAGGCGAATATAGAATATATTTGATAAATCATTAATGATAGCAATTAATATGTGCATTAAAGAACTTGACTAAGATCTGTACATTGAAGAACCAACAGAGGGCATAGATGTCTCTCATTAATAAATAGTTTAATGTCAACAAGCTGATAATTGGTCACAGAAGTCTGAGAAAATGCAGAGTAATAGTTATCAAGTTGCGTAGCTCTATTCCTTTTTAATATAAAATGAAAGTAGTTCCCCCTGTGCTAAGGGGATTTGAGCAGCGTATGTAGGAAGCCAAACAGAACAGCAACACAAGAGGAGGTCATCTAATTTAGAAGAAATCTTACTCCATCTTGCAATTATTTGTATCCTTCAATTTCTATTCCTTTGTTTTTGTGGAGGGGGCTTTTTGTGGGTGATGAAAAAAGAAACATGAAAGAAGTGGTAATATTAAAACTCATGTTCACTCATGTTTTATATGATTATTAGCTTTTATAACACCATATTCCCAATATGCCTCAAAAGGCATGTAACAGGATCCTTTATCTTTATCATTAGCTTTTATCCCCTCTTCCGCATTGAAGGGGTAGTGAAAGCTGTGATAGTCTTGACATATGGATGTGAGTCATGGGCAATGACTACAACCCACAAAAGCCAGATCCAAACCTCAGAAATGAGGTATCTGAGGAAGGTGGTTGAAGTAACAAGAAGAGACATGGTCCGCACCCAGACGATACGTCAAGGCCTAAAATCCCACCCCCCCCTGCAGACCCAATAGAACAGTCCCAACTAAGATGGTTTGGCCATGTCTGCAGAATGGGAGAAGATCAGCTACCACGACAAGCATGGGAAACAAAGAGCCAGGGATCCAGACCTCCAGGACGACCCAGAGTCCGCTGGGAGGACAACATTAGACAATCTTTGAAGGACCGAGGACTAGAATGGAACCAGGCCAGGAGGAAGACAGCCAATTGAGGAACTAGTCTGGACGCTCTCTCTTCCCAAACCTCTACACCTCATGGTAGAAGGGGAACGACTAAGTAAGTAAGTGAAAGCTGTGATAATGTATTACATATATATGTCATCATCATTTTCCATTTCCACTGCAGCTGATCCCCTTACAGGAATATATAGCCTGTATCAAGCCTTCACGTGCTCTTGTTGCAGTGGTTTATGGAGAGGTCTGTTTTACTTGGTGACGTTGCCAGCCTCATGCCTCACGTTATGTTAGTTGCCGTGTGCGACATGCCTGTGGGAGCAGTAGTCTTATAACTTTCTTTGTCTCCAGAGACCACCCGGGAACTAACGAGTCTCTTATACATATCATCATCATGTGACGTATTCTCTCCAGAATGTTGTCTCCATTACAAGTTCAGACTCTCTGTGATGTCCTGGGTCCACCGTCGTCTAGGTCGACCCCTTCCCCTTTTTCCAGGGACCATGCCTTCCATCACTTATTTTTCCAGACTATTATGTCTTTTTATAAGCCCACAAAATTTCAGCTTCCTTATTGCAATAGTATTTAGGAGCCAATTTTCTTCTAAGGTTTGGTGAGTTATACGTTATACCCCCCCCCATATACTGTAATAATTAAAAAATGTGTGTTATCTTTGCAGATGAATTGTGCATCACCAGCAAATCTATAATGTAAGTACAGTAGTGATACTTCTGTTTATGTAAGTACAGTAACTTTTTTTGTCTTGCATTATTATCTACTTTCCAGAATGTCTTTATAGTCTTTGTAAGTGGTGGTATTAGTTAAAGATTTGTCTAGAAATTGTGGCAGAATTGAACCAGTTCAGTCACTCACTGCTCCGTCAAGTAGCCAGAATCAATCATATCCAGTAAAACTTTCCGGGGAAGGAAAGAAATGGATGTGAACCACAAATTTGACCTAATCAACCAACTTATAGGTGCCAGCAGACCATCCTTTTTTCACCTGAGAACTGGCCACTGCAAACTAGGAGGCCACCTTCATTGCTTCAACATATCTGACACAAGTGAAATTCCATTGTAGGCTGAAATCCACTAAGAAACAGAGGTAAAACAATACTACTAGTGTATCTTGCAAAACATTGATACAGAACCTGCATAGAAAGTCGTAGAAGGAAGGCCAGGCAAAAATGCTGACAGAACTGATGGATTGAGGATATACCTGGAGGGGGACATAAAGAAGGTGGCAGAAATACAAGGTGGCTAGAAGCAAACTTTGCATTGAGTTAATGAAGGCTAATAAGTTATATGAAAGATATCTTCAGTGGAATAATAATAAATAACTTGCTTTTTAGGGCACTTTATAAAAAGTGTATTTATAAACACAGTTTTTTAATTATTTGGTTTTCTGATACAACTGGTTAGAGAGTTAGATGGTCTTATTCTTGAAAGACCAATGTAACTACAAATGAAGGTAAATAAAGACAGATTTTATCAAAAAGTCCTCACCCTGCTAATCATATAGGAATTGCTTATGTTTATATTTAAATGACATGTTAGTGTCTAAGGGGATAAGTGGAATTTGGGGTATGTTGACGTAACGATTCCCCTATCTACATTTTGTGTCTACTATATACTCTACCATTTGAGCATATTACTTGGGGAGACAACCTTTCTTCATTTCTAACGCTATCAATGAAACTTAAACAGTGCATTTGTTTAATTTTTCACAGCACTCCGTCTCTCTCTCTCCCCTCTCCCCCTCTCATCGGTTCAAGGAGTGCACTTCTGCCATACCTTGCTAACTAAGGAATTCTTTGTATTTGTACGCTATGTCACCAAGTTAATTTTATGAGGCCAGCAGAATGGCTTCACAAGTTGCCCCATGCTACATACCAACGTGATTCGCGCTGGACGCTTGGGCGGTCGTGTTAAAAATATATTCCTAAAACTGTGGTTACCGGAGAACACTTTCCACAAGATGGCCTGGTAGAAGATAGAACAGGTTATCAGACCTGTAAATAACTCTTTATAGAGATGATATAGGGAGAGATTTGCTAGTACAGTTGGTAAACGGCGATTGCCTTCCCTGACTGAGGAAGATGGGTTTTTATTAGCCATTAGCACTCTGCTAAACACTTAATTAAATAGAATTAAGTGCCTTTATAAAAGAGACAGCTTACATTAGTGGCCTCAAACTATCATAAGTAAATACTAGAATAGCAAACCACTAGAGCTGAGGAAAAACAGGCAAGCCATCAAGACAGCCATTCATAGTGACTTGGGACGGGTCTTACTGTCGGTACTTAACAACGGGACTTCTGAGGGTTGAAACGTGGAGACTGCAAGATGGGCCTGAAAGACAAGAGGATCCTGCAGTATTGGTCCAACTCCCTCCAGAATACCACTAAGACTTGGCTAACCTTACAGCTAGGCAGACACACACACACACTAGAAAGCGGAGTATACAATACCAGCCTTGAGAAGCATATTTATACATACATAGAAGCCAGTTTCCATATGACGAAAAAAATCTTTTGCTTTTAAGGAAACAACAATATTATATTTCAAGTCCAGTAACACATCTAGTGCATTTGTAAAAACAACACTTGAATTTATATTTGTAAAAACAACACTGTGGCTTGGGGTTTTTTTTTCTAGATTATATCTCTTTTTGGAAATTTCTATTATATTTCTAGAAAATCAAAAACCTCGAGTCTGTTTTATTTTCTTTATGTCACGTTTAAGTTTGAATGTAAACATTTTGGTAATAAGATAAAGTCTTTTATTCTTTTACCTGGGGGAAAACGAGCCAAAATACACTGTAATTGTAGATGACAATAAAATTACAGAAGTCAGGGAAGGGATAAAGTGTGACTAGAATGCCTAAACCTCTGCCTATATCCTATACTTTCTTTCAGTAATCTCTCTGCAGATTCACTAAGAGGCAAGTTTTACTATTCTTATAATATCCCTTTTCATATTCTTAAAAATGAACTGCCCTGATTAAGAGAGACAGAGAGAAGTGTTCTTCCATGTGTCGGTGGACCGCAGGCATTCTTTGTAGAATATAGCCTGTTTCTTTCTTCTGTCACTCTTTTATGCATTCATACACCTTCATTCTAGTATCACTCTCTCCTCAAAATTTTAAACATTACGTCACAGGGTATGAGAACAGTTTCTGTATTTTCTGAATCTGTAACTCGTGCTTTGATATGCTCATAACTTCTTTACACCTTGACATCTCACCATACTATCTTAGGACCATTCTCCCCCTTTTCTACACCAATTTCCCTTAGTCTGTTTTGCTGCCTTGCAAAGTCTGCCCTTCCAGAGATTTTTTTCCTCTTTCTTCTGTCTGGACATTCTCTCCCTATCACTGGACTTTCTCCTGCATCTAATTGGATCAACTTTTTCCTCCAGCTAACTGGATTTTCTTCTTCTTTTGTCCAGATACCATTCTGTGTATCTGAGTTTACCCCAGGTCTGTTCTGTTCATTCATGCACACTAGATATACCTTATTGTAGATGCATCCTTAAATATGAAGATATTACTATTCTTCCTTTGTCTCTTCAGATACCCCAGGGAACTACACATCTGTGAGTTCACATCTCAAAGATGTATCCACATTTTAAAACGGCTACTTGTTACATTTAATTCAGTTCAATCAAAAGATCGCTAGTGCTTTCTTACTTAACATGCACATATCGAAATAGTTAGCTCAGGACACAGACATCATGGTATTTGTTCACAACAAGATCAGGGGCTAACATTACAGCATGTTATTTTTTTTCTGCCCACAATTTTGCATCATGGCACATTAATTATTATTTAATTAAGCATATTAATTATGAAGATTTTTAATGTACAAATAGCATAATATTATTATCAGACACCTAGCAAATACTTGTGAAACAAGGAAACTACAGAAGTCATGAATATGGATTGGATGAAAAAAAAAAAATTATAATGAGAATAAATGAGAAGCCAGTGTTAAATATTATAATGAATATAAAGGCATTTGAACAAGTGAAAGTTTTTTATTTCTTGAGAACATGTATTAAGGGGCTGTCCTACAGTGAAAACTAACTTTTGTTCTAATAACATTTTCAAACTTTTTATGTGCTCAATAGACACAGTGTATGTTCATGAACCAAATTCCACAGTTTATTTTGTTAAAAAACATGTGGTTACCATGGTAACCAAAAAAAACATCCGCCATATTGGATTTTCACCACTTTTCGAGAGCTAAAAACTTATGTTTCCCATTGACCAAACTTTATCAAATTGCACACACATTTTGTGACTGACAATTAAAACAATTTGTCACATACTTTTTTTGATAAGTTTAAAATTCTATTTTTAATGATTTTTAAACAAAATTACACTTTATTTGTATGAAAAAAATGAAAAAAAAAATATTTAAAAAAATATATCGAAGCAAATTACTAAAATATCAAAAAAAGCATGTGACAATTTAAAGGTACATATGTGTACTACATGCATGCCAAATTTCAGACTGATCTATTAGATAGTTTGTAAAAAATAACATTTTTTGTTAATAAAATGTTAGTTTTGAGAAAAATGCATTTTAGTCACCGAGTTACTTGTCTTGTCCATATACTCCATTCTGGGAGGCTGAATGTGTTTAAAATTGTCCAGCACTATATGCTGCACCTCCTTCAGCTTCCTGCAGCTGCTCCTCTTGCCTTTATCTTGCCTAATTTTTCTTCTTTCCTTCTACATGGTAACCAAAAAAACAACCGCCATATTGGGTTTTTCACCAACTTTCAAGAGCAAAAATCTTATGTTTACCATTGACCAAACTTTATCAAATTGCACACACATATTGTGACTGACAATTAAAACAATTTGTCACATGCTTTTTTTGATAAGTTTAAAATTCTATTTTTAATGATTTAAAAAAAAAAAAAAACACTTTATTTGTATGAAAAAAATGAAAAAAAAAAATTTTTAAAAATATATCCAAGCAAATTGCCAAAATATCAAGAAAAGCATGTGATAATTTAAAGGTATATACGTGTAACTACATGCATGCCAAATTTCAGACTGATCTATTAGATAGTTTGTAAAAAATAACATTTTTTGTTAATAAAATGTTAGTTTTGAGAAAAATGCATTTTAGTCACCGAGTTACTTGTCTTGTCCAATATACTCCATTCTGGGAGGCTGAATGTGTTTAAAATTGTCCAGCACTATATGCTGCACCCCCCTTCAGCTTCCTGCAGCTGCTCCTCTTGCCTTTATCTTGCCTAATTTTTCTTCTTTCCTTCTACATGGTAACCAAAAAAAAACAACCGCCATATTGGGTTTTTCACCAACTTTCAAGAGCAAAAATCTTATGTTTACCATTGACCAAACTTTATCAAATTGCACACACATATTGTGACTGACAATTAAAACAATTTGTCACATGCTTTTTTTGATAAGTTTAAAATTCTATTTTTAATGATTTAAAAAAAAATACACCTTATTTGTATGAAAAAAAAATATTTTAAAAAAATATATCAAAGCAAATTACTAAAATATCAAGAAAAGCATGTGATAATTTAAAGGTATAAACGTGTACTACATGCATGCCAAATTTCAGACTGATCTATTAGATAGTTTGTAAAAAATAACATTTTTTGTTAATAAAATGTTAGTTTTGAGAAAAATGCATTTTAGTCACCGAGTTACTTGTCTTGTCCAATATACTCCATTCTGGGAGGCTGAATGTGTTTAAAATTGTCCAGCACTATATGCTGCACCTCCTTCAGCTTCCTGCAGCTGCTCCTCTTGCCTTTATCTTGCCTAATTTTCTTCTTTCCTTCTACATGGTAACCAAAAAAAAACAACCGCCATATTGGGTTTTTTCACCAACTTTCAAGAGCAAAAATCTTATGTTTACCATTGACCAAACTTTATCAAATTGCACACACATATTGTGACTGACAATTAAAACAATTTGTCACATGCTTTTTTTGATAAGTTTAAAATTCTATTTTTAATGATTTAAAAAAAAAATGCACCTTATTTGTATGAAAAAAAATATTTAAAAAAATAGATATCAAAGCAAATTACTAAAATATCAAGAAAAGCATGTGATAATTTAAAGGTATAAACGTGTACTACATGCATGCTAAATTTCAGACTGATCTATTAGATAGTTTGTAAAAATAACATTTTTTGTTAATAAAATGTTAGTTTTAAGAAAAAAATGCATTTTACTCACCGAGTGCCTT
This sequence comes from Oreohelix idahoensis, assembly GCA_024509875.1. Taxonomy (NCBI): domain Eukaryota; kingdom Metazoa; phylum Mollusca; class Gastropoda; order Stylommatophora; family Oreohelicidae; genus Oreohelix; species Oreohelix idahoensis. The sequence goes on along the minus strand of JAMPIV010002596.1, from coordinate 135,060 downwards.
GTCTTGTCCAATATACTCCATTCTGGGGGGGCTGAATGTGTTTAAAATCCTCCAGGGCTATATGCTGCACCTCCTTCAGCTTCCTGCAGCTCCTCCTCTCGCCTTTGTCTTGCCTCTTGTCTAATTTTTCTTCTTTTTACAAGTTTGTCAGCCTCATGTTTCTGGCTGTTGGAGAGACGTTTCCTCAGTCGCACCTGTCCAAGGCGTATTGAGTTTGTTCCAGATGTTTGACCATACAGCCTTTTTATTTCTGCACTGGCTGATGGACCAAAGTTGAACTCTCCAATGGCCACAAGGACACTGAATGTGGCTTTTTTTTGTATAATAATGAAACAAATTTCCGCTTGCTGCAAAACGACTCCATATAACATTGTGTAGGCTTTCATTTGCATTTTGTGTCGCACCTAGCTGACATCGCTAACTCAGCAGATGCTGATCAGTAAGACACTCATAAATAGAGGCTAAGTGCTTATGGAGCAGGTTGTAGTCTAGCGGAGTGTGAACCTTGGTCTCGTGTGGTCCGGTAGCTTCTCCTTTGGCGATGGAAGCCTGATAGAAATACCAGGAGTCTTTGCCTGGCGGACACAAATTATGTTGGGGTTTGTCGTTTGTCGAATACCCATGGTAGAGAGAAGCCATGATGGCTTGTTTCATCTCTGGGGCTGTACTATGCTTGCGGATGGCCCTGGTGTAGTAAATACACAATTTTCGTATGGCATTTTGGGTAGACGACCAAGGGTGACTTTTTGTTTCCTGCAGTCAGTAATCAGTGTCCTCAGTGCAGTGCCTAATCGCTTTGCAACATGGTTGACGCACTCTTCTTTGGTTATGTCAACTTCTGGTCCATACGGTTTGATGTCGCAGAGTCTGTTTTAGGCCTTGGAATCGCCAATCTGATAGCAAAACAGTGAAGCGTAGCTTGTGATTTGCGATGAACGAAGAAAGAGAAGTAAATTCACAGGCTTTTTACCTCCATCATTCCGGCTGACCCTTCGTAATTACGGCCGCAGTCCTTCTGATTGCTCTGCTTTCATTTTTCAAATTGTGGCACAGGCTGATTTTTTGTAGACAGTTGCCACTGTCCAGTAGTCTCACCAGGTGTGACAGATTGTGAAACATACGATTCACCCGTGGTTCCTGGTTTACAGAAGGAAGACATAACACATAGCGTATCGATGATTGCCATCGTGCCAGTTCAAGATGTCAATAAGACACTGCCAAACACCTAATCATGGAACTTATGACCTCTAGTTAAGCCATGTTGCATCAAAGCTGACAGCGATGTCAATTGACTTCTTTTTTATTAATGGTACGATGCTGACTCTTAGCGTGTGTTCAGCTCGGACGATGCTGACGGAACGTTGAAATACTGTAGTAGTGCATGGTATCCAAATGATCAAAAATTTGATCTGCATATTTTATGAAATGTTTTTGGTGCAGGCCAGGGAGGTCTAGGTTCTCACAGAAGAGATTAAATATATATGGGCCCATTCCAGGCATGAGGGCACCAAGAACAGCAGATTTGTTGATTGCATGTCCACGAGGGCCGCGGCCTGCTGGTTCCCTCTCGGATGTGGATGTGTACGTTCTAGAAATTGCTTTTTCACATGTGTGACACACAACTTCCAGGAAGAAAGAGAAACCTTTAGACTTGGTGTTGTCAGTTCTTGTTTGCAATGTGCTTTGCTTACACAAATTGCAACATACATTTTTAAGAAGGTTGTTGAAGAAAGAAATATCGACAATGGTTTTATACGTAGGTTTAGGCTGAGCGCAGACAGTATTATGAGATGCAACATTCTTGCTCGTGCTCAAGCTAATTTTTATATCAGATCGACTTGGGCCAGGCACTACTGGATCTGCAATTGTGAACCATGGGCCTTTTCCTATCGAATGAGTGGGATGCAGAAATTCCACGTTGTTTGTATAGGCCTATCAGTTTTTGTATAATTCACCGCTAATTCTGTCTTACCTTTACCACTAGTAGAAATCACATACTGTCGACGCAACCTGGCAGCAGATATTTGCTTTGATCTCTTACTTATTCTACCCATTTTGAAGTAATAGAACACAATTCACTGAAGTTTAAACAAGAAAAAAATATCGAACTTCCAGCAAACATAATTGTTGACTGGCGGAAATGGCTGTTGCTTTTTTCCGCATCTGCGCACGCAGCCCAAATGTTGTTATGACCAATCAAAACAGTTGTTTACGATTGTGTCTTCAATGAGTCGGGAATGAGGGAATGAGGTCACCACGTGACAACTCCTTATAAGGCAATTAGCGTAAAATTACGGAACTTTTCAAACACATTTTACTCAGAGCTATGAAAAAAAATAGTTTCGAATTTGCGATATTACGGCAGACAATGAAATTCCCTGTGTATCGATACCAAATAGTGCCCGATATGGATAGGGTAACTAAGGTATTATTGAGCAACAAATCTTGCTTTTTCGGCACAAATTTGCAAATCATAGCTGGGGGTGGGTACAGAAAATATGCTTTTTGATGCATCAAATGCATTTTTTATGTTATAAAATCTTGCTTATTCGATTCCTCGATGATTATTTAATAAAATAAGCTCAAAAGTAAAAAATCGATATTTTGTACGTAAAATCGAGTTTTCTCTACCGGGGATCACCTTAAGTCAAGAAAATGGTACTGTCTATTAAGAGGCAAAGAGAGAAAAGGACTATCAGGCATATCGGACAAGTTACTGATGTGAGGTTCCGCATGGAGCAGCTGGCAACCTTATTGTGTAAAACAAATCATCAGAGTATTTATTTCCTAATGAGCGCAAAGGAAAATGATGTTAATGATAGCACTGTATTTGAAGGAAGGCTGCAGGCCATTAATAGATGGATAGAAAATTGTTTTCATATGAAGACTGCATTGGAAAAACCAGACATGTCACATTTTTATCAAAACTGAGTTACTGACCTCAGCACATTAAGTATACTCCAAAGAAGGTGTAGAAACTAAAATTATATTTGAGAACATATTCCTGTCCAAGAAAATGAAGCATAAAAACAGGCCATCCATCTTTAAGTCACTGCGTTTCAGATTTTAAAATTCATTTTTTGTGACATGTCTGGTTTTTCCAGTGGAGTCTTCATATATAATCAAGGCAAGAGGCAGAAAATGTTGAAGATCCCTCATAGTCGGTATTAGATGTAAAGACAGAAATATCTCACTTTATTGGGAAGACGCTTTGTAGTGGTTATTATTTTCCATTGTTAAAAGGAGTAATGGAGTAAAGTGGAGCAGAGTGATGAAAGTACATTTAAATGCTTACAACATTAGAGCATGGATAGAAATGAACCCTACAGGGTACAGCGGTTGCCAACATCCAGATTAAATGTGTGTACATATATACAATCAGTTGGAAATCTCAGTACAGCACAAACATCAAGTTAAGATTGTACGAAAGTTGCGTACTTTCTGTACTTTTGCATGGTGTGGAGTGCTGGAGAGTAACAGAAAAGATTTGTCCAAATTACCCTCTTTCCACACAACCTGCCTAATTCTTCCAATTTTTTAGCCGAATACTAACCAGGAACTGCTTACACGGTGCAATCAAAAAGGCATGCACACCATCATTGTGGGCAGATTGACCTTGTCCTCAGAAGAGACCCTGACACCATAAGAACTGCTATGTTGTGGACTACAGAAGAACTGTGAAAGAGAAGCAGACCAAAGACAACTTGACGGAGAACTGTGGAGGCCAAGATGCAAAGCATAAAAGAGAGTTGGGATACTGCACAAAGGATGGCCACTGATCGAGCAAAATGGGGACAGTTTGTGGCTGCCCTACAAGACGCCACTAGGCATGATGGTCACTGACTGCTTTGTCAGTCAGGGTCTAAAGATCCAAGAAGAAGAAGACATATATAAAATAAAGTTGGCACTGGAAAATATAATTTATACAGCATTACTTCATCACATTGACCACATCACACTCACCACTATTTTTATTCTGTTACAGGATTATGTGCCACAGGGCCCCCCACCCTCAGGAGGGCCCCCAGGCACTCCCATAATGCCTAGTCCCCAAGGTGAGATGCGGCGAACACCGACCTCCTACAGCCCTGTTATTCACGGTAGCTATATATGAGGGTAGACTAAAAAAGTGTTTAGTGTCTATTTTTTTTTTAAATTTACGAAAACACTTCTTGTAACACATTTGTACTATATATGGAAGTTAAAGATCAGAAACTCTATAGCAGTTTGAAACAAGCACATGGATATTTGAAACACATTTGATGTTTTGATACTGTACCTTTATTTTTGTCCCTTAAATTCCATTATCTATATTTTTTCCAAGTGTAGTGTCGTGTTTCCTCTGGCTGCTTCACAAAATCTCTGCACTAACTGAGGCGGTTTTCCCAACAGTGTGACAATTTATATGTGCAACTCTTATACATAACACTACTGACAATTTCAAGTAGCTATTGATGGGCTGAATTCTTACAGAAGTCGGCTAGGTGTATTCTGACAGCCCAGAAATGCCTTAATTGAAGATATGGGTGGAGGATGGGTCGCAAGAAAAATATCTTAGGGCACTGCCAAATTATCAAAATAGTGGTTACAACACCGCTCTGGCGACCGGGTGATACAGGATCAAACCCGGGCGACGGCATTTGAGGATTTTTCGTCGACCGGGATTTGGACTGGATTAACTCGAGACCTGGCGTGGACATTTGAAGGAGTGTCGTCGACCAGGGACTGGCGGCTCCTGAGCCGACCCAGCTGCAATGGGTACCTCCGAAATCGGCGAGTATTTGCCTGAATGGCGAGGGACACCTGTCTCTGTACAAGAAATAAAGGGATACTCATGTAAAATCAATGTCAGGTTAGACATAAAATAATACAGTAACCTGAGATTTCGCCTCGAGTATTAGCGGGCGAACGCAAAAAAAAAAAAAAAAAAAAAAAAAAAAAAATCAAATTCAGTTTCTAACAATAAGAATGATTCTATGAACAAATTGATTTGGCTTAAGATTTGCCTCCATCCGTGCAGTGATTTTGTGGAGAAACATACATTCTATGAACAAATTGATTTGGCTTAAGATTTGCCTCCATCCGTGCAGTGATTTTGTGGAGAAACATATGTTCAACAAGAGTATGGACGATAAAATAAAAAAAAGGGTAATTTGATGAATCAAAAGGGGAAAAAAATGGAGACAAACACTTTTTGGTCTACCCTCGTATCACTAGTAGTTGCTTTTGTGTGTTGTACTAGCATGTGGTTATATGCTTAGCAAGGGTGAAGGTTGCAACCTATTGAAATCATGTCCTTTATTATGAAACGTAAGTGTGCTTCATATTTGACAGAAAGTCTGTGCATGGACAGACACATTAAAAAACAGACCCATTCTTTTTCGTGAAAATAATATTTTTTAAAAAATATTATTTATTTCAAGCAAAGTAGATTCAAAGGCATATAGGAGACGCCACATATATATAATAGTGGTTAGTGCACTGGCTTCTTAGCGCAGTGGTCTATGGTTCGATCCCCAGATGAGGCGGAAAAATTTTTAGGCCACAAACGGCTCCTGGGTCGACCCAGCCCCAAATGGGTACCAGAGCTACTCTGGGAAGGTTAAGGCGGCCGGCGTGATGCCGACCACATCACCCCTCGTGTGCCGACGGTCAAGATAATATGGGCCTAACACCATATTCCCAATATGCCTAAATGGGCGTGTAACGGGTTCCTTTACCTTTACCTTACATATATATAAAACAGTAATTTGTGAGTGCATAAAAATTTTCATTTATAATACGAAGATCTTGTGCAGTAGTTTTAATAAATCACAAAAATACAAAGCATCTTATGTAGCTGCCACATAACGCATCTTCATCAAGGTACAACAAATACAGCAGTGACAGAAATGAATAGCAAATAAAGAAGCTAATGAGAAACAAAATTTAGCCTGTTTCTTGAAATCAACAGTGAACATTTGCACTGATTCAGCCAGAGCAGAGGCATATTTCAGACACAAAATGCATTTCTTTCTTTCTTTCCCCTTTACATTTATACAACATATTCCTGTTGGTCAGAAATCAAATGTCTTAGTATACAGAAAAAGTAGAATAGCTTGCTGTAGTTATCAGTATAATAACCTGTGTGGTCAACATGCCTCCTGAGAACATAAATTCAGTATTCTTTATTTCTTCACTTTTCATCCATTTCTTGTGCCCTGTCTCACATATCTATCCTTTGCTGCATCATATTGTTTTCTTATTTTGAATTTTTAAGACAGTGTAACTGTTTTTGTTATATTTTCAGTTTATAAAATCACATATACACAGAAATTACCCCACCAATTTAAAAAAAAAAAAAAAGTAATTATATATTTGTATATCTTCAATAAATAGAAAGTATATCGGTCTTCTACTTCATGCTGAAAGTATTTTCTTGGATATACTAGTACTGAGAAACATTTTGGCAAATCCTTCCAGCTAAAACAGTGCACCCTTCATCCTTGAACCTTTATTTTTATTTAGACTTTGAATTACCTTAATCTTAACACATTACTCAATACTGCTTCATTATTTTGTTTCTGTTAATAAATAATTTTTATTCTTTATAAGGGGAGCCGCGGTAGCGCACTGGTTAGTGCACTGGCTTCCTAGCTCCGTGGTCCATGGTTCGAATCCCAGTTGAGGTGGGGTCGACCCAGCCTCATGAATTGGGTACCAGAGCAACTCTGGAAAAGTTAAGGCAGCCGGCATGATGCTGACCACATTGCCCCTAGTGTGCTGATGGTCACGAAAATACCGGCCTAACACCGGTCTCCAAATATGCCTCAATAGGCATGTAACAGGATCTTTTACCTTTTTCTTTATAATCTGGTTTTAGAATATTATATATTTATTATTAATACCGGCAAAATTAGGAAAAACCACTTTAGATGGCTTTCTGTGTCTTAATATTACAAATATATCCTGAAATATTTGCTGGTTGTTGTACTGCATATTCTTCCAACCTAGGTTCTGCTTAATATTAAAGAATGACTGAGTTTAAAACTTAAGAATGGCGACTGGAAATACAGTAGACTCTCAATTACCTAGAATGTGAATTCATTTAGAATGCCAGGCCCGATGAAAAAAAAAAAACACTGATATAATTCATCGAAAACATTTACCATTGAAGTTTGTAGAAGATGATGGTTATGTTTTACTGTTGTTTCAGAAAAAAAAAACCAACTGTGTTGGCGTTAACTTATGAAATTGCTGCTGCTTGAAAGTTGGTAAAAAAAATTATCTTTTAAAAATAATCTTGGGGAATACTTGACAACAGCGAGGAATTTCTTGGTTCAGAGAGGTGGTGCCCAAAGCTGCATTGTACAGTGTAAATTAATTTGTGATATGAGCGAGGAAACTGTATGATGGATAAATACAGACCTAATTTTGCCTGGTCATGAAGTAGTAAATGATGAAGACATTGTGCGACACATTGCTGCCAAAGATGAATCAACGGCTGCCAGTGATTTTGAGCAGAAAGAAGACGAGCAAAGAATCAGTCACAGTGCTGCTTTAACATACACTGAAACCCTGCTAGATTATTTGGATATCACTCTTGGTGAGAAAACCCCTCACCATTTACGATGAATTGCTGCAGAAATCACTGCTGAAGAGCATGTATTATTATGCAGGCTTCCTGTTAGGAGGCCAGCAGAAGTGGTGGCTGCATGCTCCATAAGGAGCAGAAAAGGAGTTGAATGAATGAATGAATTGAAATAGTACTTAAGTAAGTGAAGGCAGTTAGTAACTTAAATAATTGGAAGAATTTTCTTAGCACATTTTTCTTGTGAATTTCTTTTACTTTCAGCTTGCGCTGATGATATTAATTTGCTAGGTCAAGCTGTGAGACCAGTTTCCTGTAGTCTCCTGAGGAGCATGTTAACAGATAATTTTTAGATCCACCAATAGCTTTGTAAAATAAACTTCGTAACTATAATTCTTAGATCCACTAATAGCTTTGTAAAATAAACCTCGTAACTATAATTTTTAGATTCACTAATAGCTTTGTAAAATAAGCCTCTTAACTATAATTTTTAGATTCACCAATAGCTTTGTAAAATAAGCCTCTTAACTATAATTTTTAGATCCACTAATAGCTTTGTATAATAAACCTCGTAACTATAATTTTTAAATTCACTAATAGCTTTATAAAATAAGCATCTTAACTAATTTTTAGATGCACTTATAGCTTTGTAAAATAAACCTCTTAACTATAATTTTTTAACTCGCTATCTTTATAAAATAAGACTTAATAATAATTTTTAGACTTGTTAATATCTTTATAAAGTAAACCAATTAACTATAATTTCTTAACCCGCTAATAACTTTATTTAAGTAAAACCTTTTAACTTAACTTACTATGCTTGATTGCTTTCCAGGTGAAAGCCGCCTCCAAGCTTAGTGTGCAATGCTGGGTTTTCAGCACATTTCACCACAAGGGAGAAACATAAAATGAAAAAACAATTTGAGCTGTATCTTGCAACACATAACTGTATCAACATGTAGCGTTATCATTGTATGTTTGTTGAACATTATCTTTAACAGTCACAGTCTCACACACACACACACACACACACACACACACACACACACACACACACACACACACACACACACACACACACACACACACACACACACACACACACACACACACACACACACACACACACACACACACACACACACACACACACACACACACACACACACACACACACACACACACACACACACACCACACACACACACACACACACACACACACACACACACACACACACACACACACACACACACACACACACACACACACACACACACACACACACACACACACACACACACACACACACACACACACACACACACACACACACACACACACACACACACACACACACACACACACACACACACACACACACACACACACACACACACACACACACACCCCCCCCCCCCCCCCCCCCCCCCCACCCCCTTAAAGCTGCACTCTAATTTTAATGTCTTGTATTAGTAATCTGCTTTATTTGGAACAAAATATCTTCTTTGGTCCTTGGCCGCTGACAAAGCAATTAGTGACCATCACGCCTAGTGGCGTCTTGTTAGGCAGCATCAAACTGTCTCCACTTTGCTCGGTTGGCAGCCATCCTTTGTGTAGTGCCCCAGCTCTGGTTCACACTTTGCATCTCTGCCTCTACAGTTCTCTGCCAGGTAACTTTTGGCTGGACTCTCATATGCTTTCCTTCTGGTGTTCATAGCTTGTCATTTCTGGTGATGGTGTGAGGGTCTTCTGAGGATTTGAGCAACCCAGTATGGAACATAACATAGCAGTGTTTTTCTACAGTATTGATTTACATTACAGTAATCTTTTGAGTTTTATTCTTATACCTTTTTTTTTATTTTACACTAACATTAATTGCACATGTAGAAATGTGTCCTGCTCTATGGTTTAGAAACCAGATTACAGACATACCCAAAAATGTATGTTGCCATGTGGTTTGAGAACTTGACATGTCACCAAGAATATCGCATCCAAATTTCAGGCCCATTAACCAACATATGTCGCTGTTGCATTCTTTATATCAGATGGCCAGACTTATTGTTATTGTTGTTAAAAACAAACATGATCATCAGAGTGGTGAGAGCACTTGCCTCTCATGACAAAGTTTCTGTGTTTGAAACCTGGTAAGGTCACACTCCAGTCTACCCAGCAGTAAATGGGTACCTGACTCTGCTTGTGAGTTAGAGAAGGCAATGGGAGCAAGGAAGTGGGCCAGTCACACCCCCATAAAGCAGAGAACTTGTATAGTGAGGTCTCTAACTCTCATTCACTCCCCTACTACTGCTTCTTCTTCTTCTTTCGTTCGCTTGAACTATATTGTCTATATCTGCAATGTTGTTTCTTGGAAACAGTCTGCAGCAGTGCAGGCTGGCTGAGCGAGCATGGATCGAAATGGGAAAGCAAACACGGTCCTTAAAAAATGCCGTGCAGAAGTCAGATGTGTCGACCGAAAGGTGCAGATATCACAGCTTAGGCGCAAACAGACACAACGCAACCACCGTCCTTTTCAGGACGAACGAAGAAGAAGAAGAAGAAGAAGTATAAACTTCACTGTCTTTTGTAGTTCATACAGAGGTCCATATAGTTTTGCTTCCAGTGTTGTTTCTCTGGGCCAGTGGGTTTGCCTCAATATATCATATTCGGGGCAATCTTGAAGTATGTGCTCCGCAGTCTGGGGTGCCTGTCCACATGTACACATGGCTGAATTGCCAATCTTGAATTTTGTATACGTGTGGCTGCGGAGGCGGTTGTGTCCTGTTCTGAGGCGCAGAATGACTATTTGTTCTGATCTGTTCATAGCTTAGTAGTCATCCTGCGTTGGTGTTGGTGGCTTTCTGATAGATTTGATCATCTTTTTCTTCTGATGGTACGTAACTGGTACATCCGGTTGCTCGTCTGCAGCACCTTCTTTAGCCAGTCCGTCTGCTCTCTCGTTTCCTGATATTCCACAATGTGACGGTATCCACTGCATGGCGACCCTGCGCTGGTTGCACAGTTCAGAAAGTAGGGCTTGTATACCTGGCAATTTTCTGGACTGAAGTGCTTGGAGTGCTGATCTTGCATCTGTCAGGAATACTACAGGCTGTGGACCGAGATTGGTGTTCAGTAGTTTCTCAGTTGCCACCTTGATTGCCTGGACTTCTGCATCATAGTTGTTACAGAATTTCCCCGTTGGTACTCTGACCATATCCCTAGTGTTGTTTGGGTATTCTATGTACACTCCTGCTCCTCCATTCTTTACTGCATTCTGTGCTGACCCATCTGTGTATACTCGGACCCAGAGGTCCTGTGGGTATTCATCATCCAGGAAACTGAGAGTGACTGTCCTACGTTGCAAGCTGTTCTGTTCATCCCTGTCAAATATTCCTTTCACTTTTGTGTGGATGTGTACTGGTAGTCCATGCTCCTCTCTCCAAGAGGTTTGTTCTGGCACAGACTTTAGGGGGCTGTTAACTTCAGGCAGGTCTGAGGTTTGTCTACAAAATCGTTTGGCCTGGTGGATAAAGCTGCTTCTTTTCAGTCGCCCCATTGCTAGGTTTTGGAATCTGTCCTTCATTGGATGGCTCGGCATATAGAGGAACTTTTCTGCCTGTGTTAGCACTTTCGTGTCTCTGCATTCTCTCAGTGCTTGTATCCTCCCCATTTTCTCCATCTCCACTATAGGCGTTGATTTCATTGCCCCCGTGATGACCCTAAGCGCCTGGTTTTGCACCTTATCTAGCTCTTGTAATGTGGTGTTTGATGCTGGACACCACGCAGCTGACCCATATTCCAGGTGTGGTCGTATGCCCTGCTGGTAAACTTTACTAAGTATTTTCCCGTTGGCTCCCCATGTGGTTCCACTTAGTTTTCTCAGGATGGCTAGCTTCCTCCTGGCCTTTGTTGCTGCCTTGTTGATGTGCTGCTTCCATGTCAGCCTATCATCGAATGTAACTCCGAGATAGGTGGGTTGTTTATCTTCTCTCAGGAGCTCTTCGTTTATCTTGATGACACCAGCCTTTTGTTTAGGAGAGAGGGTGAAGAGCGTAGTGCTGCACTTGTCTGTGTTGATGCTGACACACCATCTATTTGCTAATGAGGTTAAGGCGTCTATAGCTCTTTGTAGCAGTTTGGTGGCCACTGTTGCATGCTCATCTGTGCACCATATTACCAGGTCATCAGCGTACATTGCCACTTTCATTCCATGTGGTAGTTCAGCAACCAGGTCGTTGATGTAGATCCCCTACTGCTGATAATTAAGAGGTTTGAACTGAAAGGAAAAAGTTTTTTGGTTGCTTAGTATGTATTTTAATTTTATGATGTGATGTCCTTCCAGTCACAAATGCTTGCATACAAGGTAGAATAGAGATTTTTAATTTGAATAATATAATGTAGAGTCTATGTCCTTGTAGGTGATTGATTCATGGATTTGAACCTTTCATTAAATTTTTTTTTCTCTTGTCATTAAGTCTGACCTTTGCATTTGTCTACAGATTCAGGCGGCACGGGTGACCCCATGTATATGATGAAACAGGGACCTCCAGGGATGGGTGGAATGCCAGGGGTGAGTCATGACTTTCAGAATAACAGTACTAAAATAGATTTTCCTTGATTTCATATTTTCAAGTAATTTTTTCCTTTCAGGTGAGAGAGAATATCAAAAACTTGTTTTCTTCATTATCATCAATATTTTTTAGCTGCCCATGGAGCATAGGTCCAAAAATATGCCAAGCCCTTCTGTTTTTTTTTTCATACGTTCATGGTTTTTTTTTTTATACGTTCATGGTTTTTTTTTTCTATACGTTCATGGTTTTTTTTTTCTATACGTTCATGGTTTTTTTTTCTTGTCTTCTGTATCTGTTTCATGTCTGTTTCCAGGTCTCTTTTCCATGGTTTTTTTTTTTTTTCGGGGGAGAGTGTACAGGGATTTTTCTCTCTTTCTCTTACCCTGGAGATTCCAGAACAAGGACTGCCTAGTAATGCTATCCTGGTTTTTATAATGTGTGTACTATCCAGTGCCAGAGTCCTCTTCTCACCATCTATTCCACTGGCGTATATTTGGCTCTTTATGTCAGTTCCACTATGCAAAACTGTTCCAGTAAAATGCCGGTCGTTGTTCTGTTGGAAATCTGAGAACTGAAATAAGAGATTCTGAAACAAACAAACAAATAATAATAATAGTTATTGTGGTTGGCAGTTTTCCTAATGGGTAGGTCTTTCATTTATCTCACATAGCAGGTTTGAATATTTAAATCTGAAGTTAAAGATCTGATTTTGTTTTTATTTTTGTGTCTTTTCAGACTAATGACCACTGTCTCCCAGTTCACATTTATTTTTACATTATGGATAATATTTAGAAAGTTGCATATAATTTTTATTTTAACTGCTCTCTTTCAGTTTCCAATGGGTGGACCAGATGGGCCCATGGGACCAATGGGACCTGGTGACATGCCAGTCATGAATGGTAAATGCTTTATTTCGACTTAATTCCTAATATGTAGTAAATTTATAATTTCTTTCTCTCAAAGTTTTATTCTTATGTTTAATATCATCTTTCTTTATAATTAATCATGCAAAGCTTTCAAATAGATGAGAGAAATTACCAGATCTAACACTTGTAAAATAAATACACCACAGACCCCATATAGCAGATGGCGAGGTCCAAACTCTGGCGCCGGGTTAGAAGTCCACATTGTATCAAATTTCCTTATTTTGACAAAATTTGTCGCTGTGTTACAGAAATCAGCAACCTGGAGAATGTCTGCATAAGCACAAACAACTATTGTCACACGTGAACGAGTGGAGATAAGTAAAAGATATATTAATCATGTACATCTCCATGATGCCAAACATAAAGATTTCACTAAATTGTTTCAAGACAAAGAAATTATGTACATGAAACGGGGGCAAAATTGTGTTTGACCTCTGACTGCATTTTAAGCGGTCTTATGTTGTATGGAGCCACGCTATATCAGGTCTTCAGTGTAGTATAAAAGCTGTCGTCACTTATTATTTCTCAAAAATGGTAACTTCTGAATGTGTAGTACTGTAAGTATTAGGCATTAAAATCTTATAGAACATTCCCTTCATTGTCAAATTAGTTAACCTATAATTTCTTTATCCTTCAGGTGACATGGATGGTATGAAGAATTCCCCAGCCAATGGGCGTGGCACCCCTCGGGAAGACATGCCACCTGTCAGCGGTGTCGGTGGGGGGGACATGGGCCCATATGGGCTGGGAGGATATCAGGACAGTGTGAGTCTGGGTCTTTTTATGTGAGACTGTGTTCTCCCATCCACTTGCCTGCCCACTCCCACCCTGCCCCCCACACACTTTCACATTGTCATTTTTACAGTAACCCAGCTCCATGCAGTTCAACATCACTGTTAGAAATACCTCAGCTCTGTTTTCCACATGCCAGCGAAGAATTATTTAGATAAGTTATATTCCATATTTGTTTGTTATTGCCGTGTTTAACGTACTTCGAAGTTTGGACTTGATGTAGGGTTTTTCAGATAAATTCAGGTTATTATAAAACTAACCTACAGAGATACTGGAGGGGACATTTTGATCTCCTCTGTTTATTTAGTGTTTAGGCTAGATGCTGGTTTATGAATATATACATTTTATAAACCTTTTTCACTAGCATTTTTTTTGTTTTAAAGTTGTGGAGTAACAAAGGTATTGTAATGAGTAGCTTCTTACTTTTTTTTAAAAGCATATGTAGTGTCCCTTTAACAGCAGTGGTTTATTTTTTTTTATTTTATTCATTATTATTTATTTATTTTTTTGGGGTAAATTTTCTTCAATCAGATCCCTCCTTAAGTCGCCTTTCCCTTAATAACCCTTTTCAGTTCTGTTAAGAGCTTTGTAGAGGCAAATGGTGGTTGAAACCCCCCGTCTCTCAGGCTAAGAAATACGGCACATATGTAGTACAGGTGCTGGCCCCAGTTTTAGAGATTTCATCACTGTGATGTTAATAATATCGTAGGAACAAGTTGTTCAAGAAAGGAAATGGGAAGATTTGAAGAAAACAAGAAGGCAGCTGTAAAGGAGGTGCAAGTCTTATTTCCATTACAGGGAAGCCTTGTGAAAAGTACATTTCTAGTTTAAATATTTGCCATAGTAACAGAGCTATTTGTGTCTGAAATATTTCAGTATATTTTTATTTAGCTACTGCCAGTTGTAAATTCTGGTTATTTGGGGGGGGGGGGGGGGGGGGGGGGGGGGGGGGGGGGGGGGGGGGGGGGGGGGGGGGGGGGGGGGGGGGGGGGGGGGGGGGGTCTCAAAATTTTGGTAGTAGAAATCTGTTACAGCAATCTTATATTTTTTTTCACAATTAAATAAGGCATGTTGGAAATGTCCCATTACAAAAAAAAATAAAAGGCCATAACTTTACTAGAGTTGTTTTTATATGAAAAGTGTTTGATATTAAATTTGCAAGATGTTTGTGTTAGAGGCACTCTTCTGTAAAGGAGAAATAATAGTGTTGTTTATAACAGTTGTGACACTAAATATTGTTCCATACAAGAACATGCTTGTTGTGATCCATTAATAGTGGGTTACAACAAACAATGTCTAATTACTGCATTTCTTTAACCATGTTAAATAAAAAGTCATTCCCCACTTGTAAATCTGCAGTGTCTTGATAGATCAAAAGTAGTGTAATGTAATTAGTTGAGCTGACAAAGTTATAAATATAATTTGAATTTTATGTACATTCAGTATGTCTGTGTGTTCTGGAATCTGTAGAAAGTTGTGTATTGAGTTCGTCATGACTGATACATTTTAAAGGGAAAGGAGTTTGTCACCTGAAATTGGCAGCTGCAGCAGGTTGTCATATCTGAAAGTTGAAGCAGGGGGATTGAAGTAAAGCTGAAGTAGGTTAAACAAACAAGATTTGGGGGGGGGGGGGGAGAATGATAGAAAAAAGGCTTAAGTATATTGGGAGGGAATAGGTAATTGTTGAAAAAAAAAGTTTTCACAGCTAATAATGTAAACAACACTGCAGAAAGTCAAAATGGGGAAAGTTGTCATAGCAAGATACATGGAAATAAATGTTAAAAGAATGCCCAGATTTCTGGTTAATGTTGGCGTTATTTAAAAATGTTTCTTAATGACTTCCGCCCCATATCCTTTGAGACAACAGGACAATAAAATAAATCAGTAGTCAGCTGTCTAATTTGTGGTAAAACTACAGGTCAAATTAGAGCAGAATTTTATTTTAAATAGGAGTTTTGCCTCTATTTAATGAGATGTTCTCTGTTCAAACTAGACACAAGGTCAGTCAGTTATATTAGGGCATATGTCCAGATATAAAAGTCCTTGTAGTCTAGTAAGAATGAGAATTAATTTTTTTTTTTTTTTTTTTTTTAAAGTTCTGAAGTGTTCCTGTACATCAGTTAGAAATGATATTACAGATCTTACAAGTACTGAATCACGAGAAGTTGCTTTGTAAGTTGCACTTTTCAAAAGATAAGGGTTGGTTCAGGTTATAAACCTTGATTATTCAGCAGTGGGGTACAGGGGGTATTGTTTAACTCAACACGATCAATTCAGGTGGCATGGCCGTGCAGCTTGTACAGAATAAAACAATCACAGTGCTGTCAACTTTCATTAAAAATACAGAAGGTGGAAGAAAACCACTCTCACACAAACTTGCTCAATTGATTTTAGTTTAGCATAATTCCAGCTGACTGTAAAAAGTGTATAAAATAACATATCTTGAATGTGTGAACATTTATTTGTCTATATTGAAACTCCATTAAGATGTAATCTTCCTTATGAAAACATGTATGAATGTGAGGGTTTTAATATATTTGTGGGCAGGATTTTTCTTGAGTTAGGATGGGTGTGGGTAAAATTACAGCAGAATGTAGTTTGTGTTTAATTATTTTTTATTTTTTTGGTTTGGCAGACTTCTGTTTTTCCTTTTCTGTGTGGAAGTATATTATTAATATATGATGTAAATAATAGTTTGGTGGCAAAATAAGTAGGTTTAAGTTGGTTGAAAGTTGGGTGTAGTAAACTTCCATACAAAGACACAATTTGAAGCAGACATAACAAACTCTCCACCATTGCTTCTGAATGTCTGACAGATCAGTACCACAGTGGACCAGATCATAAATATAAAGCTAACTGTTTTTATTTGTGGGAAAAAAAAGGGTTTTAAGAGATAAGCTTGCTCCCTCACTCTAATTTCCCATTTATTCAGTTCCCTTTTATAATAGGCTCCTGTGATAAACCCTTTGTGGATGGGAAGGAGCGAAGCTCCTGACCGGGTTGGAAGGAAAGTCCTCAGGTTCCCCAGCCTCGCAATGACATGTCATTGGGCCGAAGGGCTGAAAGCCCAAGTGCCGCTGGTTATGGAAAAAAAAAAAAAATAATATCATATTGTGTGTGTGTATTTTACTTAAATTTTTTTTTTTTGGGTTGCTTAACTCTTAGTATCCGGCAAGCCCCGTGAAGTGGCGCGGGTTTAGTACCAATTTTACGGCTCGCCAGTTCAAGTGGCGCGCGACGGTAACGATAGCTAAACTAGCGCGTAAAAACGCGGTTTTAGCTGCCGTATAGTAAGAGTTAATGTTATAAATTATTTGTGTTCTTTGTCAACATCCCAGTTGTTGATGCAAAACTTGACAGTAGTTGAATTTGTTTCGCTTTATTGCTCCTTGGTTTTCATTTATCAGCCTTTTTGTTGTGGACACACTTCTTTGATACCCTTTTTGAAATTTTTTTCCCTTTAGCTATAGAAGCATACTCATGATGATGAGTTCCTGAATTCTTTACAGAAACCTGCTGTTTTTCTGATGCTCTGACCTTAATGTCCATTTGTAATGTGCTCTGTTACTCTGTAATTTGAAGGTTACTCTGTTACAGTGTAATTTGAAAACTACCTTGTAGAGTTACATATCACTGTGTACATAATTGAATTGAAAATTACATTTAGAAGCCAAAGGTTTTTTTTTTACCTTTATATGGATGTGAGCTAATGAGAAAGTAAGGGAAATAAAAATAAATAAATACAGAAAAATGTGTCAGTGATGCTATCACACTGAATACAAAAATAAATATGGATAGAATAAATCACCAGTGTCATATTTTATTCTAGGAAGACCACCTCTGTATCACACGTTTATTTTAATATAGTGTGATCAAAAAGTCTCCTTATTTTTAAATTTTCATATTCTCACTTGTATCTACTAGGTATACATGAAATAAATAATAAAACAAGGAGCAATAAAAATGCTATGTGACAATAAGTTTTATTTTTAATTTATGCCGCTCCACTACTGCTGTACTTCAACTATTGATCCCCGGACCACATAGAGGGCAGCACTTTTGGCTCTCTCGTACATCAGTTTATTGGCCATCAGAACCAGATACAGAAACAAATGGGATGCAGAGCTTCCATTGCCAACACAAAATGATGCATATTACCCGCTCACCAGAAGAGAACAAGTGATAATCTTCAGACTCTGCATGAGCCACAACAGATTAGGATATCATCTATTCAACAAGCTAAAGATAGGAACTACCGATGAGTGTAAATGTGGTACTGATATAATGATTGCTGAACGTCTGCTTCAAAGATGCCCAACATATTAGGATCATAGAAAGCATATATGGCTATCACCAGTACCATTTTTGGAAAAACTCTAAGGAGATGCAAATAGCCTGAAGCTGACTACGACTTTCTTTGAAAATATTCAAATAGACATCTGATAGCGTATAAAGAAGAAGTTTCTGGAAATAAATAGAACTTCTTAGTTAAGTGGCAGTTATTGCACATTGTTTTAACATTTGTTTCATGTATGTATCCAGTAGATTCTAGTTAGGATATAACAATTTAAAAACAGAGACTTCACAATCCAGCAATTAGTAGATAGTTGTTACAGGAATGTCACATAACTTTTAAAAACAGAGACTTCACAATCCAGCAATTAGTAGATAGTTGTTACAGGAATGTCACATAACTTTTAAAAACAGGTATTTTTGGAGTGTCATTTTATGACCATTCTCAAAGCAACACCTTGTATGCGTTAGTAATGTCAGTGACATTACGAGCATTCTAACAGTTCGTTATATTTCTAATCAATCAATCAATACCCTTTAGCTTCCCAAGGGGCTTAGGCCTTCAACAAACACATGCCAAGTTATATTTCTAAGGCTTGTGATGATTAACACTTTGAGTACCTGGGCTTCTCAGTAGCAATTACCTTCAAGTACCAAGGGTTTTTCGGAAAAAATTTCCCATTTGGGGTGATGAAATAAAAAAAATCACGGAGACCGATTGAGTCAACAGATGACATAAAACTTTCAGGATGATATGGGAAGTGGATACGGTGTTGCGTGGTGACCTAGTTTTGTGTTCAGGTCATGTGATCATGGCAGCCATTTTGAATATTAATGAGGCAATAGACAAATATTGGCATGCACTATTGAAAAAATGTATAAAAAATATTATAATCAACTCAAAAGTCATAAGACTTTCCAAGATATAATATTATTCTACATTCTTTCTTAAAAAAAAGCCAAGTATAATATGCTTTTTGATATTGGGGTTAAAAAGCTATTTGATATGGACACAAAATTCCAGGGTCTGTAATGGCAAAATAGAAATATTCATGAGGTACTGACATGATTTCATGCAAAAAGAATTTTTTAAAATACATACTTATAAATTTGCTTTAGCTGGGTGTGATAGTCTATCATAAAATATGGTCACAGATGCAATTATTGTTGCTTTTTTCTCGCGCCTTGGGGGCCTATTTCCTTCCTGGCGGCAGCATTGTCCTCACACTTATAAAAAATTGAAAAGCAGGGCACAACTTAGAGTGGTTTTTCACATCCAATACAAAAAAATCTTTTCTGGACTCTCAGTCCAGCAGAATTACAAACAATGCATCTTGGTCGCTGTCAATTGTCTTCATACTGCTGTCAGTAACATTGTTTGCGTGGACTGTGCTGAACAAATTCTATAATGCCACTTACAAGCAACACCCATGTGTTACCGGGGCCCGAAAGGGGAGCAAAGAATAGTAACACTGCACCCTACCACGCATGTCGTAAAAAGCGACTAAGGAGGGTATGGGCATGGGGCTGTTTACCCCATCCCGTAAAAACTTCGCACAGTGGGCTGATCACCTGCTTGCCAACCAATCTGATTACGGAAACAATGATAGATTGTTTGGTCTGTTTTTGTTCCACAAAGACGCCACCAGGCGTGGTGGAAACAGCGATAGATTGATCAATTTGTTGTTGCCCTAAGACGCCACTAGGCGTACTGGCCACATACTGCTTTGCCGGTTGATGGCTAAGGATGGAAGAAGAAGAAGACTTACAAGCAACCATGTTTCCTGACCTTGCAAAAACAGATGAACGGCCACGCTTCATGTTATGTTTTGTTTTTCTCAAAATTACAGGAAACCCTCTTCTACTATCTGTAACAGTCTAACCATCATCATAACGCTCACATAGGGGTCATCAAAGCCATACAAGTACCACTGAAACAAATCAGCTGCTTCTCTACCACACCCCCTCCTAGTAGCAGGTCTTTTTCTACGCCCCAGATTCTCACTATGGCCCTGAAAATCGCTATCAACACCTCTGACAGCTTCACGAATGCTGGAACTAGGGCAGTTGCTGTCTGTTTCAGTAATTTCAGGCTGCCCTGCATCAAAACTAGACCAACTGTTGTCACTTTCAAAGGTCACCTGAGAGCCAGAATCCAAATCATTGCAACATTCACTAGTTTCACTCATTGTTAAAGAAATTTCCACCTAAAGATTAATCAAAACACGTGAAAAAATTTTCCGACCGTCATTGAGCATTTCTCAATAAAATTGAGTTACTTCCCTTGATATGCGTTATGTTCAGACACTTGCCGTGATAACATTTTATGCTGATGCTATACTTACGCCAAAAGGCGACATTGGTACGGAAAATAAGGTTTTTCGCCAATATGCGCCCATGTTACTCAAAGTATTAAAAGGTAACACCCACCTGCATTCAGTCAATACATTTCAGCTCTCAGAGGAACATAGGTCCTCAATAAATTCATGCCCTCTTGTCCTGTGTCATTCTGTCAATGTTGTCCTGTGTCGTTCTGTCAATGTTGTCCTGTGTCGTTCTGTCAATGTTGTCCTGTATCATTCTGTCAATGTTGTCCTGTGTCATTCTGTCAGTGTTGTCCTGTGTCGTTCTGTCAATGTTGTCCTGTGTCGTTCTGTCAATGTTCTCCCATGTCTTCATTTATGTCTCTAGTTCTCTTCTCCATGTGTCTCCCTCTATATCTCTTATCCTGGGATTCCAGAAAAACGAATGCCTTCAAATGCTATTAGCACATTTTCTCAGTGTGTGTCTTATCCATTGCCAGCGTCTTGTGTTTTATCCATCGCCAGCGTCTTGTGTCTTATCCATCGCCAGCGTCTTGTGTCTTATCCATCGCCAGCATCTTGTGTCTTATCCATCGCCAGCGTCTTGTGTTTTATCCATCGCCAGCGTCTTGTGTCTTATCCATCGCCAGCGTCTTGTGTCTTATCCATCGCCAGCGTCTTGTGTCTTATCCATCGCCAGCGTCTTGTGTCTTATCCATCGCCAGCGTCTTGTGTCTTATCCATCGCCAGCGTCTTGTGTCTTATCCATCGCCAGCGTCTTGTGTCTTATCCATCGCCAGCGTCTTGTGTCTTATCCATCGCCAGCGTCTTGTGTTTTATCCATCGCCAGCGTCTTGTGTCTTATCCATCGCCAGCGTCTTCTTCTCGTCTCTTGTTCCACAAGCACTTGTCTGGTTCTTGTCATCAGTTCCAGCGTGGTGGACTTATCTTACCATTGTAATCCTTCTGTTGTATGTACGCAGCCATTGATGAAAGTCTGTAACTTCTTGTTTGTTGTTTTTACTGTTCTGTATGTTTCACAGCCATATAATAAGACTGTCTTGACATTGGGGTTGAAGATTACCCACCTACATGACAGCATAATAAAATATCACAAAACACCTAACCCTTACCTTTTTTTTCTGTTTTGGATGTTTGAAAGCTCAGCTTGCAGTTTTTTCAGCTCGTAGTCATTTCAAGATCCCATGGCATGCTATGAAAAAATAGCTGACATTGAACCAAATGGCACATCGTCATAAACACATAAGTTCCCAGAGTCTCTGGTCAGTTGGCCATATCTCATTTTTTTTTTCTTACAGTGTATTTGCATCAGAATAATTCTTTTACCACTCTTGAAATACAATATTAATCACACCAAGGGCCTATCTATTAATCACACCGAGGGCCTATCTGTTAATCACACCGAGGGCCCCCATGCACAACCTCATGTTAATCAGCTTTTACAATATACCTGAGGGAGCAGTTGGTCTATTCTTTATCTGCCTCATCAGAGGCCCCCACCCCACCTACCAGGTAACTGCACGGGGACCTTGACATTTGTGTGCATAAAAAAAATGGGGCAGAGGCTTGTTGGATTGACCTCATCATAACCAAAAGTACTTATTGTAGATGTGTTAACAAATTTAGAATCATAATCTGTAGCCAAAAAAAAGAGCACAATTGATCCATGCTGTAAATCGGTACTGGGTTAAATTTCATAGTACCAGTTCAGTCACTGAAATGAAAATGTGTGTTACAAACATCAGTTTATTCACAGAATGCACAGCCCACCATTTCCTGATGCCATGCTTCCTGTATACCTTGTCTGAATGGATCGGTGTATTTTTGTCCATGAACATAAATAAAACGCAGCCATGCTGTTAACAGTTAGACGTACTAATTATCTTTAGTAAACTATTTTTAATTATCTGTGTTTCACAACCAATTAGTTAACATTATCTTTGCGCGAAAGACTGGTTATTTGAGATGTCTTTAGTGATACTTTCACTTTTATCAGTTAATATTTCCCGAGGCTCTAAATACTCATAATTGTATTAATTAAAGTTACTGTGTTGTAATAAATGTTAACTTCATTTGTTCCAGGATATATTGACAAGTCTTAATACCAAAACCTCAAAATTGGCAGTTATTACACATTTTTTGTTTATACATTTCCCTGTGACTTTCCATTAAAGTCAAATTAAGTAAAAAAAAAAGCTGTTAATATTTTTTTGCACGTAAGTCATTTTTCATGTGGTCTCAAGATAAAATGTGATTTTGTATTTGCAGTTTTAAAAAAAATATATAATTAAACACATTTTTCAAAATGCCAAATGCATTGTGCCAAGTGGAACAAAATTATCAGTGTTTGACAAGTGTTAATGGCAGACCTGCCGTCATTATTTATTTATGCATTGCATGCTTAAATGTTGTCTGCATGGTACCAAGCTTGTGTTTTGCTGCTTATCGCACCTCCCCTAATGCTTCTTTCCTCCCATTTTTTTTTAAAGAAGTCTTATTAAGAAGCTTTGATATCCTATCACTAACCATACATTTTTTTCCAAACGTTGCTTCCTTGCCCACGCCAAGAGAAAAAGAAGATACAAAGTATCCATTTAAAATTAGAAATATGTGGTATTTTTTTTTTGCTTTATTCTAATTTATTGTAGATAGTGCCAGCATGTATTTTTAAAATTTCTTTTCCCCCTTATTTCTTTTTTTTTTTTTTTAAAGATGGTTTGCTTCTGTTTCCCTGCCTTTGAATGCATGATGCATGGATGGATCATGTTATTCATTTTTTTCCCTCTATCTGTTTATATCAGTGCAGCACTTTATCATTAATGGTGAACACTGTACACAGTTTGGTAGAGCTTATAGACCTGTTTTGAATGTTGAAGAATTAAGCATTATGTTATGAGGATGTGATTTTTTTTCTTCAGCCCCAAGAAATTGATTGGTTGCTAGAAATTGCCAATTTACTATTGGTGCAAGTTATAAGCATCTTTATTAATAATGAATCAGTTTGACACTTCAAGATATCATTTTGTTATTTAGCTACAAATTTACATTATTGGGGGGGGGGTGTGTGTGTTTTGAGGACTTTTGGTGGAAGTGTAGAGTAACGTTAATTGTTTTAAAAGATTCCATAGTCGGAAATTACTTGTTAACAAGTTTTCATATTTTTCTTTAATTTTCCCCTCATTACAAGTCATCATTGCACAAGGCACTAATAATGAAGTATCTTCCCTCATCCTCCCCCCACCCAATCCCTCCTGCCATCCCCAGTTGCTATCCTCCATCCTGCTCCTTTCTTGTGGACATTAGAGAGTATTTGCATGTTCAGCTGCATTTTTTTTGCTTTTTTTTTGTAATTGTCAATTGCTATCCTCTTCTTCTTTGTCTACTGCTGTTAATTCTCTTGCCTTGCTGCCGTGTTGAAAATCGAGTCTGTCGTCGTTCTTTGAACATCGAGTCTGTCGTCGTTCTTTGTTATTGTATGTTTGTCAGTCAGCTTGATTAGATTACTATTGAAGTTAATGAAAAACTTAACATTTCAGCTGTGAAAGCATGCGTAACTTAGATTATTTTCCTGATTAAGCTTTTTTTCCCCCCCCCTCTTTAGTCGTGTGCATCTTAATATGATTTCTTTATGTGCAAGGCAAATTAGCCACAGATCTGTTGTTTTAACATACATCAACCTCTTATATTACAATCTCTGTTAAAACCTGAAATGGCCTAAATATGGTTGACTCCCTGTTTAAAATTTTCAGGAGCATATCGAGTCCGCAGCTATCCTAAAGATTAAGGAGTCGATGCAGGAGGAGGCAAAACAGTTTGAAAAAGATGAGCCCCATGAATTCTTCATGCAATCCTAGCAACTTTGTTTTGTTTCTTTACTTAATTGGTTATTTCATTTTTCTGTAAATTTTGTAAAGTAATTTATGAGTGACATATATGAGGAGCTGTATCTTAAAACCGTGAACAATTAATGTGGTATGTTCGTCACAAGATACAAAAGGGAGAATAAAATAAAGGAACAAAAAGCTATTAATAATTTAAATAGTAATTTTTATCTGAGAGTAAATGCACTGGTAATTTATTTTAATTTTTGTAGATTAAAAAAATTAATGCATATTTTGGCATTCTCTGTCTTTTAAGTACTTAAAACCGGATGCAGCCTTAATTAAAACCTTCTAAATTTGGCAAGAATTTTCAACTTGCCAGCACTTTAGATAGAACTTTTAAATGGTGTGCATGAAATTTCACTTCGTGCAGTCTTTTCTGTTACATTTTGTTTGCTATTGTTAGTAGTCTTTGCTTCAATCTCCTCATTTTTTTTGGTGTGCCTTGTTAAAGCATGGAATATCAGTTTTAAAATACTTTTGTTCATACCAGTGAAGGGCCACTTTTTTGTATTTTGCTGTTTTATTTTTCTTTAGATTTTTGTCTTTCCTTCTTTTATCTTGGTCCCTGAAACCCCCCCATCTCAGCCACCTCGAAAGTTAAATAGGCTTTATGCAGCTGTAGTGTTTCTCTTCCTTACCTTCCCCACCCCCTTTCTATATGTATGGTTCTTTTATGTCTGTTTTTGATAACTATAGCTCTTATTATTTGAGGAATCTGAAACTGTTTCATGATGGCAGGTAAACAGCAATCCACCTCAACTCTTAAAAAGGGTAAAGGTAAACCCATAGCAGATTCTGTTATAGGGGAGTGTAGTGTTAAAGACTTCACCATACTAGGTCCAGCTTTCTTATGAGATCGGGTGGCCATTCCATTCCTTTGCTGCATTTTCCTTCCATAACTCGGGAACATAGTCAGTACCCATTAACAGTAAAGTAGCATAACGCTATCAAGTTTTGATCCTGGAACCTGGTAACTGTGCTGTGAAAGGAAAGTGCTCTAACCAATTATCTCAGCTTTTTTATCTGAAGAATGGGAGATAATATGTGGTTTCCCTGCCATGTTTTCCATTTTTTTTTATTTGGAGCAAAGATGAAATGTGAAAGGTAGTACCACTTGAAACATCTTACTGAAATTTTTTTTAAAGTCTGACGACATTTAAATAGAACTACAAAACTTGTTGCCCATGGTTCAACAACAGGAGGTTTTGTGAGGTGCTGTTGTGATTGTTTAGACAATGAAAATTAAAGTTAGTTATGTGAGGTTTTTTTGTGTTTTTGTTTTCCTCTACCAGAAAATAAAGAGCTGAATTCAATTAAAATAGTTTTTTTTTTTTAAATTTTTCAGTATTTGTGACATGAGAATTGATCTGAAAGCCATATGCTTTTTTTTTTCAATGTTTTTCTTTTTCCTTCATTGGTTTTAGAGTTTTGGGATTTTATTCTTTCATGGTCAGATGTTATTTATTTTTGCATCACCACTTCCTGCAGCCTAGCACGAGGGTTTGTTCTAATCTGACACTTATGGCCCACATAACATTTTCCTCGTTGAATTATCAGTGGCCCTTGCTAATTTAGCTATAGCTTGTATTCCAAAGATACATAACATAAATAAAAAGAGTGGGAAAGCTAAATATGAATATCTCATAGCTCAGCTACTGCAGTTATCACCATAATTTACTGGATGGGTGTGAAAAAACATCGAAAAAAGGTGATTCGTCTTACGAGGACAAAAGAATAAGAAAATAGCCAACGTTACGGCCACAAGGCCTTCGTCAGGGAAAGGAAAGAAAGTGAATTTACTGCCATTGTAGTCATAGCTTATCACCTCAGCTTCATTAACACGTCCACTCATTGACTTATCTTTGTGTAATTCTTTCATTCACTCTTGTGCTGATTCATTTATATATCTTGCCGTTCCTGATTCTTTCCCTATTGTATATTCTCATGGGTGCATGTCAGTCTCAGTTTTCATTTTGACTTTTATATTTTCAGACTTTAAATTTCTAGTTTGAAGGTTTTTATAACTTAAAGTTATTCAGAATATGTTACTGCTTATGGCTTTTAAAAAATTTATTTAAAAAAAATTAAATGTCAAAGTGTATTGATTACTGTAACGTCCAAACAAAGAAATGGGCCATCTGTAATGTATTGTGACGTAAGTCCCATTAGGTAAATAATGATTTAAAGTTTTTTTTTTTTTTTTAAGGAGGAATTATTATTTGTTCTTCATTTACTTTTAAAATATCTGTCCTCATAACATGCACAGCTTAAGACATTCTTGCAGCCATCTTGAAAGTTTTGTACACCTTTGGTTTTAAGGTTCGTCTTGTACCTCATACAGAATGCATATGTAACTGTGTATTTTTATGTGTGCTGTAGATGTTCACTGAGTATTGAATGTTCTTGTTCAGCTGCAACTCTGGTTTCGCTGCTTATTGTGTATGCAGTGCAAGACCAATGGTGATTATATCTGCACATTTTGTCCAACCAAAATGTAGGATAATTGGTGGGGGGTTTGTATGATCATAAGCAGGCCCAATGTTCCTGTTTTTTATTTATTTATTTGTTGTTGTTGCTGCAGAGCAGTGTTTAATGGCAAATTCATTCAGTATGAGAGGAATTTGTCCAGGATTAAGTTATCTCAGAAGGCTCTTGGATGGTCTGAACACAGCAAAAAAAAAATATATATATATATACACATTTACTCAATAAATAGTTGATCTGTTATGTTTGCAGTGTGTAAATGTTTGAGTTTTTTAGTGTGGGGAAGAATGGAATAAGTTAGGCTTGTATGATGTTTAATTTTTACCATCTCCTTTTCTCCTACATGCTATTTTTTTTTTTATCTCAGCTCACTTCTAGTTATGAAATGACATTTCTGACAACTCAAGGCACCGAGTATTTTGTTAGGTTGCTTTCCTTGCACTGGTACCATTTTGTTTAGCCTGTCGGGGTAGTTTGCATGCATTTAATAAGTACGTTTATTGTGTTATTGTTAGAGTATATATGTTATTTTGACACTGAAATGTAATGTAAAGTGCTAAATGTTTAAATGCTTTTAATGTACTCAGTTCCCGTGAGTGCTATGTGGAAATGTGCTTCATTATGACCATTAGTGCAGCATACAATCTTTAGCAGTGCCAAATACCATTCGACCTAGAGGTTAAGGGATTAAGGTATCTATGGTGGTGTTTGAGTAAAGTTCTCTCTCTCCTCCCTTTTTTCTGGGATACCTTATTTAAGTCATTTTCATGTAGTTGAGATTTGTAAGTTATATGTCAGAATAAAATCCATAACAGAAAACTATAATCGTAATTTATATAAATGCATACACTTGGTAAACAAAAGAATTATTGGAATTTAGTTTTTTTTTTTTTTTTTTAAATCTATCCTTTGCTGTTTTCTACCTACTCCATGCTGCACCATATTTTCAGGGGTGGAAGAAATAATAATCCTTTGGAATTTTTAAAAAAAAAACAGACAGTAATTTTCAATCAACTTTAAAGTGGAGGCAATAAATACAGCTGCAATCATCATCATAGAAAGTGATACTTTGCTAGAGACAAGATAGTACTCCTTACAGACTCACTATCAGTCATCAGGAACAATAAAAACAAACTATACAGTCTGGCAGAAGTACTAATGAAAACCAGCAATGAATTCAAACAAGTAAAAGTTCAGTGGATCCAGCCCACTGCAGTATGTGTGGCAATGAGAAGGAAGATACATTTTGGCAAAGTAGGAGGAAAGAAAATCCAAACAGAAGACTACATATGACAAAATAAAAGCAATAATTAAAAATAACTAGACAGATAAATGGTATAAGAACACCCAGACTCCGATAATGCTGAACCATACTATACATTACCAAGATGAGATCAAGTGATAATTTTCAGACTAAGAACCAGCCATTGCAGACTCAGATACCATCTGTACCACAAATTGAAAATTGGACAGACAGATATCATACTAAGAACCGGCCGTTGCAGACTCAGATACGATCTGTACCACAAATTGAAAATTTGACAGAGAAATATCATACTAAGAACCGGCCATTGCAGACTCAGATACCATCTGTACCACAAATTGAAAATTGGACAGACAAATATCATACTAAGAACCGGCCATTGCAGACTCAGATACCATCTGTACCACAAATTGAAAATTGGACAGACAAATATCATACTAAGAACCGGCCATTGCAGACGCAGATACCATCTGTACCACAAACTTGAAAATTGGACAGACAAATGAGTGTTCAGGCAGGGAGGGCAAACAGACAATAGAACATATACTCCAAAACTACCAGCTCCATGAGAGGAGCAGAGTGGCAGCATGACCTTTAACCTAATTGAGGGAGGCACTGTATGGTAACGAATGAAGCCTGAGATGGACCGCCAGCTTTATAAGAGAGATGAATGTGGTTATTTGAGAGCAAACCATGAAGAAGAAGAAAAATATTGAATTCAGCTTGTTTCTGGTTCAACAACTGGAAAAATCATTTCCCAGAATACCATAAGTACTGATGTGTTGAGACAATACCAGAAGTACTGATGTGTTGAGACAATACCAGAAGTACTGATGTGTTGAGACAATACCAGAAGTACTGATGTGTTGAGACAATACCATAAGTACTGATGTGTTGAGAAAGTTACAATGAAATTGTTATGGTTTCGTTATTTTCATATAAAAGTGACTGGTGGGTAGTCTCATGCAGTGGCGGTTCCAGGGGGTTGTCATTGGGGGTGCTGCACTGTTCATTCATTTAAAATACTATATATAACACTCACAAATTGTGACCACCATGTGAGATATCAACCCAGACACAAATGATTAGTATCTTATCTCATCTAAAATCTGTCAAGAAGTTCTGAAAAGTTATTTTAAAAGTTTACTGCAACTAGGAGTAATCATTGTCAGTCGTAGCAGCTTCCCGAGTCTCAAACCAGGTTACACAGACATTACATGTCTATGCTGCTATTTCTCGTGTTTAAAATTTTCATTGTAACTTCCCTTTAATTAGAGATAATTTCCACTTGAGCTGTCTTGCCTTGCACTCTAGTTAAAAAATTCAAACCAATCGCAGTTGGCCGCATGCTGTGTGTATAACAAGCATTCGCTTATAAGAGGTCAAGGTCACTTGAGCTGTCATCATCTGCAGCCCTTACCACAATACGTGTTGGATAATTTATTTTTTTTTTGTATTTAACCCTTCCGGTGTAACCTCAATTTTTTGGTCTGTCCGGATTATGTATTATAGTAGAGACGGTATGCAGTCGAGTCCTTTTTTTTCAGGGAGTGCTGCAGCTCAACAGCACATTAAAGAAAGCCGCCACTGGTCTCATGGCAGATAATGCCATAAGAGAGTGAATTGTTAGAGACTTCACTATTCTAGTTCTCAGCTTTATGTGGTGTAGTGACCCATTCATTTCCTTGCTGCCTTTGCATTTCCTAACTCAAGAGCAGAGTCAGGTGCCCAGTTACGTTTGGGAAGAGTGGAGCGTGACGCTACCAGGCTTTGGTCTGAAACCCAGTAACTTTGCCATCAAGAGGCAAATGCTGCTGAAATTGGTGATAAAAGTTTATGATGATCCTAGGGGGAAATATTTCCTCATGAAATTTTATGGTTGGAAGTTGGTGGGAACTCTGGATAGGACAACTACTGTTACATTTTCCTATGACATCAGTACCTATGATATTGTCTCATGTGTGTCTGTATGACATAATTCAGTGTGAACAGTGGGCAAGTATCAGTAGTAAATCAGTGTTCTTATCACATATTGCATTTCAGATTGATTATGGTAACCAGTAGTTTCTGAAGCTAGGAAACGCAACCTATAATTTTATATATGGGTTTCTGCTCATGAAATGTATTATCTCCACCTTTCAGATGAGAACAGCACACATAATTTATCAGCAAATACATTACAGATAAGTCAGTTTAGTATAACCACAAAGTACTGACAGATAAAGGAAAAGAAAATATGAAGTTTGGGTTAAAAAAGAGTATCTGATATAAAATTTTGTCACTTGTATGGTACATTTATCACCACTTGTCCTGAGGTTATCATTAGTTGAGTGTAAGCAGATTTTTATTTTATTTTACACTGTGGACAGTGACTGCCTGAACTGGTTTGGCCCTGTTATATAGATTTTGAATGTGTAGCATCAGCAGCATTGAACCAACCTGTGCTTAAATTTACTGTGACAGAACTGTACCCAGACAGGAATCATAAGTAAGCCTTGCAATCATTTTGTACTCTTGAGACTATTTCATCATGTCCACTGGTACAGCAAAATGGCGAAGGGGGTTACTCACTGACCTATTATTTGTGTCTTTGTTTTTTGTTTGTTTCTTGGTTCATTTAAAGTGGGTTCAGAGAAAGGAATGAGATGGTGTGTTATGAAGCAGGATAACTGGGATATGGTGACTGTTAGAATGAATAAATGTATCACATTACTATAAATAAATCTTTTTATGAAATGTACAGTGTATTTATTTATTTTATAGTTTGTTGCAAGTAACAAATGTCACAAGAAAAATGTTGACAGATTTCTCACATCATTGAAACGCCTGCATACAACTGACCAAAAAAATGGTGTAGAGAGTTTTGTGAATGTTCCTGTCTTTATGCAGGGACTACTGTGATGAGATATAATTGTGACGTCGTTACATGCAACAAATTATAAAATAAGTAAGTACGTACTTTGTACCTTTTATTAAGGAAGCAGTACCTTTTTAATTTAAAGAGTGAACAAGAAACAATAACATTTTGTCATTAGGTAAATCTCATGGGGGTGCAAGTATTTCTTTTTTATTGTGTTTTTTTTTTTTTTTTAATTTAATATAGTAATTATTAGTTATACATCTTTCCTGCTGATTAAGGAAATATTTATGGTTATCTTTATTTTTTTTACAGAGTGACACATTGTTTTGTGGCAGTTCATTTAAAAAAGAAATGTCACAATTTTCAACATTAGCAAACCTTTAAAAGCAAATAATAGATTATATTCTCTTTTGGCCAAGTCTGTAGTTATTCTTTTTTAACATAAGATGATATGGATATGTTAATTTGAATACTAGTGAGTTTTGGTTTTTTTTTTAAATTTTATTAAATGCTGGAATATATAGGAAACAGAACTGTGAATTTTTTCAGTAATTTTATTATTTGTTTCGATGTTTCAAGTTCTTATTTTATACTATATGTCTTATGTATAGCTGTATATAACTTTGTCAGCATATTCTTTTCATTGATAATTTTGGTTCAAAGCTTCCTTGGGTTTGAAAAGTAGGAATTATCTTTCATAATTGTCTTCTGTTCTTCATTTACCTTGTTAAGTAAAATATAACAGGAGTGTATATGTGTGTGTGTTTTTTTTTTTTTTTTCAAGAATGTTTTCCCAGTTATCCTGCATACTGTTGTCTGTACCAGGGATTATTCTGTTAGTTGACGTATCTTTTCATTAAGAAGCAACAGCAGGTAATAGAATGTATGGCTGCGAAAGAACAAAATAAAATGTGGTGAATAAATATGTACTATTTTCTGCTTCTTCAAAACAATGGCGCCACATTGAATGTCACAACATAGCACTTGCCAGTAAGACATTTTCATGGAGTACTTAGATTAGCTTTTTGATTCATCATTGCAGTTTGCACCATGAACATACACCTCATATCATGTGCTCTAATTCAGAAACTGTCATTATGGACCATTTTCCAGTTTGCTAAAAAGCAAAGCTCTTAGAAATTTTCACCACTTGTCCTGGGGTTATCATTAGTTGAATGAGCATTGTCTTCTCTTCTTCCATCCTTAGCCACCAACCGGCAAAGCAGTATGTGGCCAGTACGCCTAGTGGCGTCTTAGGGCAACAACAAATTGATCAATCTATCGCTGTTTCCACCATGCCTAGTGGCGTCTTTGTGGAACAAAAACAGACCAAACAATCTATCGCTGTTTCCGTAATCAGATTGTTTGGCAAGCAGGTGATCAGCCCACTGTGCGAAGTTTTTACGGGATGGGGTAAACAGCCCCATGCCCAAACCCTCCTTAGTCGCTTTTTACGACATGCATGGTAGGGTGCAGTGTTACTATTCTTTGCTCCCCTTTCGGGCCCCGGCAACACATGGGTGTGAATGAGCATTGAAATACAATTAATTTATTTTTCAGATAGTTTTGAATTTATCTAAAAATTACTGGACTGCTTATAAGTCAAAAACGAATCTTCCACTTTGTTTGGAAGAAAAATCCATGATAGGTGTAACACCAGGTTTATATTTCCTGTTTAAAATAAATTCTGCAAGCTGATGGCTAAAGCTAAGAAGAATAGAGGCATAGTGTAAATCTGACATTTTCAGTTACCCATCCTTGGCATGTATCTGTTTAAAATGCTATAGAATGAGCAACAGAAGATCATTTTCCTTTTTTGTTTTATTTGTATGCAGCAGTGTCTGTTGAGAATAAATGTAAGCATTCATTGTTCGTGTGCACGCATAAGATTTTTAATTAAAAAAAACCCAAAAAAGGAAGGAAAAAGGTATTATAGGCAATGTCTGCATGGTTTTTTTTTTCCCTGTGGTCGTGACAGTAAGGTCACAGATTATATTGTTTATGTCACTTGTTTAGTGTGAGCAAATTTTGTGTCTGTTAGATACATTTTTCGTATAAGAAATATATGGAGAATCTCTCTGCCCATTCTCTGTGTAATAAACACATAATGTATTTGGATTTGATCTAATTGTTTTTGTGATACATACAATCCATGTATCATTACTGACTGTTATTAACCATAATTTATTCATTTGCATTTGCCTGAATTGTCTTCAGCATTTTCTTTGCACTTGTGATTTCATTTGCAAAACAATAATTACTCATCGTTGTGTTTTGTTTCATCTTTGCTCGTCGGATCTTTGCCTTACTTGCCTTTGGTATGGAAGAACAAAATGGTATAATTGTCATTGTTTCATTGATATCGAGATTTTTTATTTTTTTTAGTCATGGAAATCTTTTTTTTTTGGATATTCAGAATTCTGTTTTTTTTTATTTTTCTTTTTTCTTAAAAAGATGTTTGCTTTTGGTTTTTGGCTTGTTTGAGTGATTTTATGCTAAACATACATGGTAGAGAGTAACCGTGGCTGTACTGCCATCCCACATGCATGTGCGGATTCATACACACATCTTTATGCATTTTTAATTCTCACTTCTCTTTTAATCACTTCATCTTGTAAAGTATGTTCCTTCTTAATGAATGCAAAAAAGATTATGAACACTGAGGATTTTTGTTGGGTCTGATTTGTAGTTTTCGATTGCTCATTTGAAGATTAGTAGATAAAATTATATCCTAGTAGTCTGCCTACTCAAAACATGCGTAAATCTTTGCAGCACATGAGTATGAAGTAAGCTTTGCTTAGTGAAAGAATGAGATGACTCTTCATGGAAGGCTTGCCATTTTTTCTTACACCTAAGCTGTTTAAAAAATGGCCACTACAAATGTCTAGTAATGGTGAAAACAAGACAACCAACAAAACTCAGGTCTGCCTGTTTCATAGATGGTCAGTTAAAAGCTGTAAATGTAAACTGTTTTAGTGTCATCACAAGCTTAACAGCACATTACTGATGTTCTTGCTTTGTGTGTGTACGTAAGTTTGAGAATCACACAGCAGAATATGTTGCCAGGAGATTTTTAGCTAGCAATTGTGATGCAGCCTCAGAAAGTCACTAATCATGAGGGCAAATCTGATTTTGAGACAACCATTTTTTAAAAATCTTTATTCTGTTAAAAATAAAAAAAATTAAATCAACAACTTGATAGTATTATGGAGAAAAGAGCTGTAAACAAATGAAAGAATTGAAGAAATGGAAAGACCTTGAGCTGATGGTACCAGGTCTTTTTAAGGCCTATGCTCCTTTGGAAACTGAAAGATATTGAAAGCATGAAAGAAAGTCTGATTTTGAGAAAACCGTATTAAAAATCGTTAATTCTGTTAAAAAATATAAATTTGATAGCATATCAGATTTAGAGAACAACCATTTTAACAAACCTAAAAAAATGATTCTGTTAAAAATATAAGTTTTTAGATTAGTATATTTGCTGGCCAATCGACAATGTGGAAACCATAGAGGCATATTAGGCGAAATCTCAGGTTATTATTAATATTTTAACCTGACATTGATTTTACGTGAGTATCCCTTTGTTTCTTGTACAGAGACAGGTGTCCCTCGCCATTCAGGCAAATACTCTCCGATTTCGGAGGTACCCATTAGAGCTGGGTCGGCTCAGGAGCCGCCAGTCCCTGGTCGACGACACTCCTTCAAATGTACTCGCCAGATCTCGAGTTAATCCAGTCCAAATCCCGGTCAACGAAAAATCCTCAAATGCCGTCGCCCGGGTTTGATCCTGTATCACCCGGTCGCCAGAGCGGTGTTATAACCACTACGCTAGCGCGGCCCCCAGTGTCCCTGGTAAAATCTACTCTAGAATCCTAGAGCAGAGACTCCGACGCCTAGCTGAGCCACAATTGGATGAGGTCCAGTGCGGATTCCGAGCAAACCGAAGTACTCAAGACCTAATCTTCACACTCAGACAGCTGAGTGAAAAGGCCCTTGAGTATAAGAGTGAGATCCATCTTTGTTTCATAGATCTGGAAAAGGCGTTTGACAGGGTCCCCTGGAGCACACTTTGGGACTGTTTGGCAAGGAAGAATATTCCAGCACCTCTGATTCATGCTATACAGAGCTTCTACAAGTCTTGCAGAAATTATGTGAGGACAGCAAACCATAAGTCAGAAGAGTTCAGGACCACCACTGGTGTAAGGCAAGGTGATATCCTATCACCTTACCTCTTCATACTCCTTATGGACGATGTCATCAAGGCATGTATGGAGAGAACAAGAAAGTATTCAGTGGGGTACTGGAAGATGAGACAGGTCTATATTTCGGAGCTGGCATTTGCTGATGATGTTGCCCTGATTGCTAAATCAGAGGCACATCTCCAATCCAACCTGCAAGTCTGGAAGGAAGAGCTGGAGAAGAGAGGGATGGTCATAAGCAGCTCTAAAACAAAATCCATGGTGATATCACGAGAAGAAAGAAAACATCAGATTAAGTTGGGAGAACAGGTCCTGGAGCAGGTCGACCACTTTAAATATCTCGGAGCTATTATAGACCGAAAGGGAGGCATCAAAGAAGAGTTGGCCACTCGGAAAGCAGCGGCTGGGAGACTTTTTCAGGCCATAAATCGTGGATTCCTCAGCAAGAAAGAGGTTGGTAAGAAAACGAAGATGGCTGTATACCGCTCCACCTATGTCCCAGTCTTGACATATGGATGCGAGTCGTGGGCAATGACTACAACCCACAAAAGCCAGATCCAAACCTCAGAAATGAGGTATCTGAGGAAAGTGGTTGAAGTAACAAGAAGAGACATGGTCCGCAACCAGACGATCCGTCAAGGCCTAAAATCCCATCCGCTGCAGACCCAAATAGAACAGTCCCAACTAAGATGGTTTGGCCATGTCTGCAGAATGGGAGAAGATCGGCTACCACGACAAGCATGGGAAACAAAGAGCCAGGGATCCAGACCTCCAGGACGACCCAGAGTCCGCTGGGAGGACAACATTAGACAATCTTTGAAGGACCGAGGACTAGAATGGAACCAGGCCAGGAAGAAGACAGCTGATAGAATGGTCTGGCGCTCTCTCTTCCAAACCTCTACACCTCACGGTAGAAGGGGAACGACTAAGTAAGTAAGTATATTTGCTGGCACATCAGCTTCACTGTGGTGTAGGTTGTGTTTGTCAAAAATGATCATAAATGTTTTTAAAATGCATTTGAAAACAGTGACTTATTCTGATTGTCAGCGTTATGTTGCATTCATTCATTAGTACCGTCAGCTTTCTTAGGAGCCAAAATCCTGCCAAGCTTATCTACCCTGTGCCATCTGTTCTTATCTACCCTGTGCCATCTGTTCAATGTGTTTCCAAGTCTGCTTGTTTCCCTATCATGTCTGTCTTCAGTTCTCTTCTCCATGTGTTATTTCAGTCTCCCTCTGCCTCACTTACCCTGCGTGTTCCAGGAAAAAAAACTGCACTGTTATACTATCAGCTGGTTTCCTCATGTGCCCTATCCAGCTCCAGCATCTTCTTCTGATCTCATGATGTGGCATCTAACATCTGATCACATGATGTGGCATCTAACGTCTGATCACATGATGTGGCATCTAACAGTCATCTGATTTCATGATGTGGCATCTAACATCTGATCACATGATGTGGCATCTAACATCTGATCTTATGATGTGGCATCTAACATCTGATCTCATGATGTGGCATCTAACATCTAATTTTCACAGTTTTTCAGATTTCAGAGGCCATATTTAAAAAATGCATAGTCGTTTCAAAAGATTTAGGGTTTTGTTTTTTTCCGTCATTCCAAAGATCTTTGACGTGCATTACCTAAATTAATCCTGCAATCTCAGAATGCTGATTTATGAGGCTGTGTCACAATTCTTCAGTACATTTGTAATCTCAAGAATTTATGGACGTAGGAATGTTGTGAATAGTACGATATTAAGTATTATTTTTGCTGTTGCTTCATGTGTACAAATAAAAAAAACATTGTATCATTTATCATCACCATCATATTTATCATCACTTATCTATTATACTTGGGGGAAAAAAAAGTAGCAAAATAAAAATAATTTCATTTGTAATGTCACATTTTCATTGATTTAAATATGGACACAAGGAAAGTCATCATCATTATAATTTGTCAGTCAGTTGACTTTGCCCATAAGTAATTTATTCTTATTATGTATTACGTTTTCAAGTTTAGTTCTGATTTTGGGACTCGGTAGTTGTAAATGATTTGTTATTCTATGATATATTATTCATGTTAAATGGGTTTCATTTACACTTTTTTTCCCCCCCCATTTTAATTCATGTAATTCTCACAACATTGACTTTGGATGTACATTGCATATTTTTATTGTCAGTGTTACTTTTATTTCATTCATTGTTTTACTATGATGTTTTATGTTTTGTAAATATTTGTTGTTAATTTGTGTTAAGTGAGCAACAAAAAATAAAGGAGATGTCTTGAAAAGTTGAGCCCTCCTGAAATGTGTCAGAGGAAACGAAACAAAACAAAAACATGTTAACAGTTCATTAACTTGTACAGTTGTTTTGTTTCTCTTTCCCTTGTGAAAATGTTGCATAGTTTATTTATTGGTCTGTTCCCTCACGTGGAAGAGTTGATTCATATTTTGTTTCGTATTGCATCACTTGAAAGACCCACTTTTTGTGTAGTAGTTGTAAACTAAAATCAAAATATTAATGGCAATATTGTGTTTTTGTGTATTTTTGTATGTATAGTGGCGTGCTTGTTGGTTGTGAATGTATCACAATAAACTGTGCAAAAAATAAATAAATAATTAAAGCATTTTGAGGAAGTTTGGAAGTAAAAGAGATTTGAGGGCATACACAGAGGCACAAACTGCATACATGTGTTGTAGTCTTCTTTCTTGTTCAGCAACAGTTGCATCTAATTTGCACTGGATTCTATAAGGCTTTTTCTGAGTAGATTTGTTATTTCATTAGTCTTCATTTGCGGAAACGTGCTATATGTTTCCTAAGGGTAATGCCTTCTGATTAATGTCATAGGTTGTGTGGTTAACCTTGTGGTCAGAGCCATCAGCCAGTGAGCGAGACTAGTGTGGCAGTATCAAGTAGGGGCCTATACATTATGAGCATACACAGACTAGAAATCTGAGGTACACCAAAAAAAGAAATAAAAAGGTTCATTATTGTTTATGTGACCTAACCGAGCAGGATACTACCCTTTTGTATCCAGCAGATAACACTCCTATCCTAACGAATTATGAAGAGGCAGTTGGGAAGATATGTTATCTTAAATGGAGACGATGTATTAGACATTTTTTAAATATGGCTTGGTCTATAACGAATATATAGAAACTTTTTAGTAGGCTTTCATTTCTCTCTCTGCATCGTAAAGTGCATTCGTTCCATGCTTGACTTGGCAACGCAACCTGACCTAGTTTTGGCAAAATCAGCTTTATATCGATACAGGTTAGTTGTTGCGATACAGGTTGGTTGTTGTGCAGAATATAGGTAGGATAGAAAAGTGGGGCAAAGCAGTGGCTGTGCGTGAACAGTCGAAATAAACTATCGCGAGATAGGGGTTATTCGCATTTGCGTTTCTTCATTTCGTCTAAACTCTAAACCCACAATGTTGTAGTCTGTCTTTTCGTTTGTGTATAAAGTGACTTAGAGAGATGTGTTTTTCGTTTGTGTGTGAATGGTTGTCTTCGCTAATGCTAGACACGTTTTCTTCAATATTTTGTTAATGTTGCATGCTTATCTTGCCTCTCTCAAGCGATTTCGTGCCATGTAGCAAGTATGTAACTTACATTGTAAGACGAGAGAAAGGAAAGACGGAATGTTAAACGGGCCAGCTCACCGAATTCTCGTCCCCTTGAAAATATCGTTCTTTTAAATGTTCTTAGCGGTCGGTGTCCTTTCATGCCTCGACCTGTATCTGGTTCTTAAAAACAGTCGGTAACTCACTCTGTTGTTGTGTGTGCGAAGTCGTAATATTATTACCTCTTCTCTTGAGTTAGCAGTGTGCATTGTTTGTTGTTGTTTTTTTTTCTGGGGGCCTAGATGTATGTCTCCCAGTAGTTCCATTATTTGCCCTTGATATCCTTCTCTGTGTAGTCCGTCAGTGCTATACTGCAGTCTCGTAACGTAATCGCCTATTCTAATCTGCAGCACATATTCGTAATCGCACTGTTAGCCAGCATTCGTTTCACGTGTGCATTTATCGCAAAGTGAATTTTGTTCTCATTCTACGTTTGCGGGTGTTAACTTTCGTTAACCTACCCCTTCACCCCGCTATAGAATATAGACCTAGTTCGATCTAGAAATTGCTAGTCACTTTTCAAAAGAAGGTCTTATTGGCAGGTAATAGGTAGTCCCAGTAACACAACACACACACATAAACGCGCGCACTAAACCTCAGGTTATGTGAATCGTATCGATACACGAATAAAAACGTCTTACACGTTTGGTTGGCGGTTGCGTGAAGGACGTAAAACATCTAGAAATCCGTGGCTTGTTGAACTTGAAATGTTCTCTAGTGTGCGGTGGAATTGAAGGTGAACTATGGGGCAACGTTCAACCTGTTCAAGGCAGGTTTAAGACTGCCACATTCACCGCTTCTTCATTACCCTCCCCTAAATTTGGAAACTAAACCAGGTGGGAGCCATTATTGAAAAAAGACAGAAAAGTTTAAACTCTCTAATATTTATAACGTTGCTATAGTACGTTTTGAGTATAAGCATAGATATAAAGCAAGGTTCATTAACCGGTTGATCCTGACCTACCGGTAGTCACTGGTGATCATTTCGTAGATCTCGAGGGGGAAATAGTCTTTAACATAAGTAAATTTCGGACTAGAATTCTCCTGCCGGCACTTAAAACCGTGGTGTACCTGGGATTAAAGGTACTATTACCGCATTCTCCGTGAAACCCGCAAGTTAGCTTACTACAATTCACTTTATTCTTTTCTTTGAAGTGAAGTTAACATTCGGTAAAATATTATTTAGTTTTAAAATTTTTCACCCACTCTGTTGATGAAATTGCAAATCGTGCTATATTGATAAAAGTTACATAAAGACTGCACTTATGTCAAATATTCAGAAAATAGACATGACTTTGTCAAGGTTGGTCTTTAAGAAGGCTCAGTGTTCCTAAAGTAGATCCCAACAGTGTCTGGGTTGCCTACCGCTGCCATCGAGTATAAACATGGCCTTTTTTAAAAAATAATTACGTTTGTATTAAATGGGAACACAGACATGATTGAGGTGTAAATTTTGTCGTTTCTCAGTGTGCTTTACTGAATATGGCTAGCCACTTCTTTAGAAACAACTGCAATGTAGTTTTGTGGTGAGAATGAATCCAAAATGGCTTAGCTCTAATCGTCACACACAAAATGTGCCATTCAAGTCATAGGCATTTGAGGCTGGTCTTTTGACTTTTTTTTCCTCCCCGACCCAGCCGTTGCGCTAACAGGTCATGTTATAACTTTGCCGCGTGATAAGAGCTAAATGTGGAGGTTCGTGATTTGGCAGCAGAAGTTAAGAGAACGTAACAGAGCTCGTAGAAAACCGGTATGTTTGGTAAAGGGAGCGTAAATTTTTCCCTTTTTTATTCTTCTTGAAATGATCAGGATGGTTTGTAATAGCCAGTATGAATTATCAGACGAGACTGCGATTACAAGAAAAGGGGGATGTTCAGGTATTTGGCTTCTAAATAAATAAAAAAAAAGCATGATGACGTGTGCAGCTTGTGATCTACACTTCAGCTTCAGATATCTGACAATGCACCTGACACGTAAATTCCAGTTTTGACGTAATCATTTGACCCAAATACGGGATCCGAAACCTGGTAGCGTCATGTTCCAGTCTACCCAGTTGTAAATGGGTAACTGACTGTCTTGAGTTACGGAAGGCAGATGAAGCGATGTAGGTAACTGATTCATGAACCTCATGAAGTTTGACCTTGCATATGAAAGCTCAAACTCTTCGCTTCCCTACGGCAGTATTTGCTGTTGGAACTACTTTTACTTGTACATACACATTACAAAACACTGCCCCACTGACCTTTCGGTTTTTAGGTCATGTGAAGCATTATATTTGTCCACAACGACATAGTTTATATTTTCACTACTTAGTTTGAACATTGCAGAATGTCGCAGTATCTGTATATTGCTAACATGAAACTTGTGATCTAGTAGATTTTAACAAGTTAATGATTGTGCCACAATCACCACAATAAAAATGGTATAGGTTGCTGGTGGATGGGAAAAAAAACAAAGTGGTGTTTTCATTGCTGTAATGTATTTTTCCCAACCTGTTCGTTTTTGTCTGTTTTTGTTAAAATGTAGTTTCAGAGGGCTCAAATAAAAGTATTTGTCAAATGTTTGATTGAGTTTGTTTTGTGTGTAAGATTTCTGACGATAATTGTGGGCACAGTGTGTGTTGGGATATGCGATGATAATAAATGATTGAGGATTTTCTTGCGAGAAGTGTTATATTGATAAATGAGTGTAGACACCACGTGTGTATAAACGTGTAATAAATTATTGTGTGTAGAGAAGGGTAATACTATGTATGATCCCGAATATTAGGTGTAGTGTTATATAGTCAAGTGGTTCTTAACGTAGGCCATGCCATGTTTCTAGGAGGTCACAGTAAGATGGATACGAGAGGGCCACAGAGGTAAATGAGGCTCAGAAAGCCATGAGCAAAAAACAATTGAGAACCCCTGATGTAGTTTACTTATTGGATCCATAGCTGCGTAAGACAATCCGTGGTCATCACACCAAGCAGAGGCTTAAACTTTCATCAAATTGGGAAAATCCAAAGGGTGTTAATTACTCCTTCAAAGAGAAGCAACCCCTAGAACATGTAATCTCAACCTGCAAGAATGTCGCTAGCACAAGGGTTCAGTAGTGAATGCAATGGGTCTCGTGGCCTCCTATGTACATAATGCATATTAAAAAAAAAATAGGTCAGAACGAAAAAGAGAAATGAAAACCCTTGGTGAAACTATAGAATAGTCCTCTTACTGTTCGTAGATAATCTTAATAGGTTTGCGATCTCGTTGCGAGGCATGCATCTTTTCAACCTATGCCAAATCCGTCGGTTATATCAGAACGCAGTTGCCAGTTAAATGGAAATAGTATGTACCTGATCTCTTGTGCAGCGTTGACAAACGTTAAGCCCTGGAAAGGACTACTAGTGCCTGTTAGCTAGCATGAAGAAGTCCTGAGAATGGTACAGCAACGGCATAAAACAGTAAGTTCATATACAGCCAGATCAAACTCGTCACTGGTAGAACTGATACAGCCAGATCAAACTCGTCTCTGGTAGAACTGATACAGCCAGATCAAACTCGTCACTGGTAGAACTGATGCAGCCAGATCAAACTCGTCACTGGTAGAACTGATGCAGCCAGATCAAACTCGTCACTGGTAGAACTGATACAGCCAGATCAAACTCGTCACCGGTAGAACTGATACAGCCAGATCAAACTCGTCACTGGTAGAACTGATACAGCCAGATCAAACTCGTCACTGGTAGAACTGATACAGCCAGATCGAACTCGTCACTGGTAGAACTGATACAGCCAGATCAAACTCGTCACTGGTAGAACTGATACAGCCAGATCAAACTCGTCACTGGTAGAACTGATACAGCCAGATCAAACTCGTCACCGGTAGAACTGATACAGCCAGATCAAACTCGTCACCGGTAGAACTGAAACAGCCACGATCAAACTCGTCACTGGTAGAACTGATACAGCCAGATCAAACTCGTCACTGTGTAGCAAAGTTTGATTTTGCTAGGGAGGTTATGATGGTATCCTAAAAGAATGAAAACGGTGTCTGCATTAGCCGTGTGAGGTCAAGCACATGTAGGCCCCTGACTCTATAAATGATGATGATGAATTATGTGCAGGGAACCTAACGCTACCT
Source organism: Oreohelix idahoensis (assembly GCA_024509875.1). NCBI lineage: Eukaryota > Metazoa > Mollusca > Gastropoda > Stylommatophora > Oreohelicidae > Oreohelix > Oreohelix idahoensis. Next base: position 92,152 of record JAMPIV010002596.1, on the reverse strand, counting down.
CCCTAGATCTCACACGGTCACTATTCTTGTCTCTAGTGTATGGTGTACCTAGTGTCTAGGGAAGAAATGTAATGATGGTACACAACAGTAAAACACTTTAAGTTTCTATAAAGACGAGAATAAAACTAGTAAAGTTTTTCTTTGAAATAAATTTTTTTCTATACACTTTATTTTGCCTGTCCAGCCAAATCGTTTGGACAGGTCTTTGAAAATGAGGACAAGATAGTTTACAGAAAAGAACAATTAAAATTTTGGGGCAATTTGCCCAATAACTAAAAAGTTTATATATATATATATATATATATATATATATATATATATATATATATATATATATATATATATATATATATATATATATATATATATATATATATATGTCTTTCCTGTAGGAAATATTCATAGATTTCACTTTATTCATCTAAAGGGAGAGTCACTGTATATGAGGGCTGTAGTTTCATCCTACCCCCATAAACGTCCTGAGTATTGTTTCACAATACTAGTGTTTCGTACAAGAAAATGTCAGTTATGCCCAGATGTTTAACACATCACCTGGGATTCCTTGTTGAAAGATATTACAATGTGTCGTTGCAGAAAGTCTCAATTTCACCTCCCGCCAAAGCTCCTACTGTTATCTTTGACAGCATAAACGACTGGATGGTGTTATTCGTACTCAGCAGGTTTCCTGTCACCAGCTGGCAACAGGAAATAGAGCCTCTGCAACAAAAGAACACCCTGGCCTTTTACATCTGATCACTTATTCTAACACTTAATTTAATACATGGGTATGGGGTCAGCCTCGCGTGCATTTCAGGTGCGCTCACCCCGAATGTTACATGACTCCCACCTTGCTGTGACCACACCTCAGATCCTTAAGGCAGATACGCCACTGTACGTTTACATACTTTTCCTCAATACAATAATGTGGAGTAACCACATTTCCTTTGATATGATCTTATCTTCTTTTCTTTTCAAATATAATTGCTTCAGGCATGTAGACAGTGTTCATTGAACACCGAGGCTTACTAATATATTCTAATATAATAATATGACAACATATTCATGACAACATACACCAGTTAAATACATTTCAAAGTGAGGACTCAACAATGTCTGCTCCCGGCATGTCCTTCACTTTCCCCCATAGCAGTATCTAACTTTGGTAGTTGGAATAAACATATTAATTCATAAAGCATCCTTACCACAATTCAAGAAAATATAAACAAATGACGCTGACTTTAGAAGAAATGGCCTCAGCTTCCTCCGAACTGCACAGACTGTGAATTTCTTATTTATTTAAGTTTAAAGTTAACACAGCTGTTTCTCAGCGTATCTGAATGAAAATTTTAGTTTGACTGGCAATGAATAATCAAAGCCTTTTGCTAATATTTACTAGCACTGGCCAATCAAAACGTGCGACTACTTGTATTCAAATGCAATTTTTATGAAAAAAAAACAATAATTGCAAGCAATTTCTGCGTCTGGTAGTCGATTGGCCAGTCTGCTTTAGTTATGCCCAATACAAAAGGATGTTTCGTTTAGGATTACATTTTTCCGTTCATACTCTTTTTACCCAAGCGAATTTGAATGTACCTCCCTGCCTCTTTTTCAAACTCGCGTCCCCAATAACGTTAAAAAAAAAAACAAAGCAGAAACGACAGTCTGTCTGGTCGAGCGTCCGTAGACATTAGTATTTTCTCAATAACTTATCTAATACTGGAACTATCATATTATTTAAAGTACATTCTTGCTCAGTGAACTCTACGTCATACTACCATATAATTTTTATGGGCAGTTTCATAATAGTTTAAATTTTCAATTTTTGTCATAGTCAATCGTCAAATAAAATTTTGCACAAGACCGCCATCTTTCCTCTCCTTCATCTCGCTAGCATGTATTTTTCAAATAACTAACTTGTTTCAGTTACGTCAGAAATGCTACCGCGAGGATGAAAATAAAATTGTCTGCGTGTTTTGCTTTGGTTCGCTTTTCCGCAGCGTGTATATACGCATGGCAGACTGTCAGCGAAGCGGGGTTGTGCGCGGCAGATTAAGAATTAGCGTTAATAATTTGTATTGTATCGTGTAACACTACCAAAAAATGTACGGATCACTACTAAATTTTGCGTTAAAGTTGACAGAATACGTTAATTCAGATAGTTATTTGGCGGCACACTTCCGCCAAAGCCTTAATTGTAAGTCTTGCCACAGTCTCTATAAAATCGGGCAAAATGTTAAAAATGTACGTCACAAGGAACGTGAGTAGGTTTAAACGGGGGGGGGGGGGGGGGTCGGTTCTAAGCCGTTCCAAGGCACTAAATTCAGCGCTATGCTGGCGAGTGTGAGCATCACCGTCAGACACAATAGGGCTGTTGTATTTATTATCCTTTTATGACTAAAATCCTACTGAAATGAGCGATTATTCTCGCAGATTTTACTACACACTGGTAGAACTCATACAGCCAGATCAAATTCGTCACTGGTAGAACTGATACGGCCAGATTAAACTCGTCACTGGTAGAACTGATACAGCCACGATCTTTTTACCAACACTATATACGGTATATACATTCTATTAGCCAGAAGTGGAGTTGGGAACCTCAACCCTTTCTTATGAATATCGTGAACGATTGCTGCCACCCCTAATCCTTAGTGAGAAAAGCTGCCTAAGCAAAAACACTTGTCCAGTGGGATACCTACTGTGACCTCATTGCTTCCTTTTGCTGTTCTCTCTACATCTTTTTTTTTTTTTCGCTTATAATTAGACACTTAGAAAATATCATCGGTACCTGTAGCCTACATGAGCGCACACAGAGACAAAAACTATGTCCAAATCGGTCATAAACCCATCTTTCTCTCTGTTTCCCCCCTCTTGAATTTCTGCCTTAATATTGAATATAATGAATTTAGGTATGCAGCAATTTTTACATAATCACAAGTAATAAAAAGTATGTCTGAAACAAGAAAGTATCAACAAAAATATCAACCAATAAGTTACTTTCATAACTTGGTGCTCGCGTAGAATAGAAGGATTAAAATGGTACGACAAGGTTACCAGTGGAATAAGATATACGAAGACGCTAACGATGGATAGGATTTCCCTGACGTAATGCTGTCCTTGGGGAATTCCTAGGGTAAGAGGTAGATGGAGCGTGAAAATAGTAGTGAAAGGTATACAGAAGACATAGGACTTGGCGCGAATTAATTGAAAGTATATGCTCTTAGGGGAGCAGAAGAGTCATGAATGAAGTACTAAATAACGTGCACCACGAAAGAAGCGATCACCTTCAGGGAACCAAGACACCACAAAACATGTCAACAGGCTTCTAAATGTGAACGATGACGTTTCTTAGATAAGGACTAACACCGTTGGGTTCCAAAATTTAAGACACGAATTGTGGACTCGTGCTTCGCCATGATGAAACAATAGCATAACAAACTATTTTAAAGACTCTTATGGGGTAAAGTGTTAACCATATGTTTACATTTGTTAATAAACACATTAGGGAAGATGATGATGAGGGGTTCAGTATTGAGGTAACGCTACCATAAGAGGTATTATCACGTGCCTGTTCGTGTAATTTCGTCGACACTTGAAATACCGTACGTCACGTTCTGATAAACTTTGCAATGTGCGATCAGCATGAACTCGACATGTCAAAAGTCAGACAGTTACTCCATCTTGACATGTGGATTATTTTACAGGACAAATATGGCGACATTTTGCTTTAGAATTATAGATGATACGAAATCGATATATTACTTTTAAAACAGTAGTAGGCACCTGAAAAGATAAAACTTCACAAGACTAGATACATTAAGTCTTTATAGATAATACATTTTACCTCGCCATAGACAGCTTCGGCATACTTAACAACACAACATGGGAGCCGCGCTGGTGTAATGGCTTCGGCGTTGTACTGGCGACCAGGTGTTCATGGTTCAAACCCGGGCGTCGGCGTTTGAAGGAATGTTTACGACCGGAGATTTGACTGAATATCCTCAACGGCTCCTGTGATAAACCCTCTGTGGATGGGAAGGAGCGAAGCTCCTGACCGGGTTGGAAGGAAAGTCCTCAGGTTCCCCAGCCTCGCAATGACATGTCATTGGGCCGAAGGGCTGAAAGCCCAAGTGCCGCTGGTAAAGGAAAAACACAACATATTCATGGTGACCTCTGGTACATGGAAGCAATTTGGAAATTTCCTGCTTCTTCTCCTTTTTTTAACACTGGTTAGGGAACATTTGGATATTACTGTGGCTCTCTTGTATGAAGCTTGCGCCAAGGAACTTCCGGTACTGGTTGAGTGGTGATTTATGTAGCAGCTGGTTTCACGTGACGAGTTTGCCAGCGCCATGTACAATAATCACATTAGTTGTGGTTCTATTCTTATCCCCGCTAGAGAACATGAGAACACAGGCATTTAACGCTTGTGGGGGAAAACAATTGCGTGCATACTGTTCATAACCTGTAATGAAATCTGTTTCACCGAATCTGTGACACTTCTCCCACCTCATCCCGTTTTTAACGATATAAATTAAGTTTAATTGTACCATCGCCCCAGTTTCTAATTTTAAGGGTGCATAAAAGACATTCACAGCATTCAGTCTACAACTTTGATTGTTGTGTTGAACGAAATATTAAAAGTAGGCCATTCATGGTTACATGCTGATATAAAGTCACTTATAAAAATAATATAGATTTGCAGACCAAAGTTCTATGACAAAGTCACTTGGTTCTGACATATAAGTAGCTGTTACAATACATATGATGGAATACGGTTACCTAAGGCATGCGTTCTAATTAGATATGATTGTCTAATTAGATATGGGCTATTTCAGGCCATAAATCGAGGATTCCTCAGCAAAGGAGAGGTTGGTAAGAAAACGAAGATGGCTGTATACCGCTCCACCTATGTCCCAGTCTTAACGTACGGATGCTAATCATGGGCAATGACTACAACCAACAAAAGTCAGATCCAAACCTCAGAAATGAGGTATCTGAGAAAGGTTCTTGAAGTAACAAGAAGAGACATCGTCCGCAACCAGAAGATACGTCAAGGCCTAAAAACCTAACCCCTGCAGACCCAAGTAGAACAGTCTCAACTAAGATGGTTTAGCTATGTCTGCAGAATGGGAGAAGGTCGGTTGCCAAGGCAGATATGGGTAGCTAAGAGCCAGGAATTCACACCTCCAGGAAGATCCAGAATCCGATGGGAGGACATTAGACAATCTCTGAAGGACCGAGGAATAGACTGGAACCAAGCCACGAAGAAGACATCCGATAGGATAGTATGGCGCTCTCTCTTCCAAACCTCTACACCTCACGATAGAAGAGTAACGACTAAGTCAGTGTAATTAGATATGATTAAGTGCTGTCTCCACATAGATGTTTGAATAGAATGGATTCCAATAATTTCTACCAGGGTTGTGGAGCCGGCCCAAAAAAAAAATGAAATTTTAGTAGTCCACTCCACCCCTTTCCCATTTTAATTCGTGTAATTCTCACAACATTGACTTTGGATGTACATTGCATATTTTTATTGTCAGTGTTACACTTTTATTTCATTCATTGTTTTACTATGATGTTTTATGAGTGTTACACTTTTATTTCATTCATTGTTTTACTATGATGTTTTATGTTTGGACACCCACTCCAACTACAGCTTTATACTAGTCCGATGGCATACAATTTAGAGTCAGAGTCCGGACTTTTTTAACCGACTCCGATTCCACTAAAAACGATCGACTTCACGACTCTGACTCCCGACTCCAACTCCACAGCCCTGGTTTCTACCTCTTTTACATTTGACAGACTACGTCCCGTCCATCTCTTCCTATTTTCTTAACCATATTATGATAAACGAGCACCAAGTCTTATCGCTCTCTTTTCCATAATCTTTCTTCATGGCATTTTCAACCACATTTTGCATTTGGCTCGTTGCTAAAGTTATCTTGTTAATCATGACTGGACTTCAAACTGTAACTTAACACTCCTTTGATTCAAGTTCCCACCTTGCGGAACACACCTGGCTTCATTGTTATCTTGTGAAACACCAGCTTGGTCATAGACAACTTCTTTGATATCTAAGTCACTGTGTAAATATCGTCAGATATGCCACCTTGTATTTTGGAATACGCCCGGCCGACACAATATGGTAGTCTTTTCATGGCTAATCCGCTGTTTAAACAAACGACGGTCACTGTTTCGCAATACAATAGCCGGCGCGACAGTAGACTCCGGCGACAATGACTCGGGATGCACACATGAATGATTGTTTCCAGATGGTAAAAAGAGAGCAGCATACGCCTTAAATGTGAACACGGAGATTAGGGAAAACCGTCTCACAAACTTTCCTTGGACGCAACATTTGTGACAGGAGGATGCGTAGGCTTCTGCAGCATTAGCCGTCCAATCATCAAACACCTGTTTGTCGTGCAAAAGGACATGCAGCACGGCATTGGAAGTTGTTGCGAGAGCCCACCCCCTTTTAGCCAGTGATACGCACTGACTGGAGACAAAAGACAGCCCAGGCTTAGGCGACCAGATGGACTCTTGGCGATTGGATTATGGGTGGAGTTTTATACGTCACAGGCCCAATAGACCTACCTTTGGCTAACCCGCAATATAATCTACCGCAGAGTCTGCCAGAGAGCAGTTACAGTTTCAACAGCGTGGTGTAGTTAATATCACAGAGCATAGCCTGCAATTAATTCAATGTGGACAAAATAATTCATATCTGTGGTGTATTGTGTTCTTAAAGGAGTTTGTGAACGGGAAAAGGAGTCTAACAGAAGTCTGAGCATTACGTGTTTGGCGTCTACCAGAAAGAAACTAGCAAAGTGTACGTCTGGATAGCAGAATTCGCAATTTAGGACATCCTTCACTTCCTCAATTAAGAAGGAAGATTTCTCGCCCACGTTTTAAACTGGGGTTGCGCAGCATTTTATTCACCTGCTTATCAAGTGCTCACAAGTTGATTACATATTCAAATATCAAGTTCAACTCTCCCAAAAACTTACCGCATGAGTCAAGCTAAAGTACGCGCAAGTTGACTGTCATATTTATAGCAAGGCCAACACACTCAGAAGAGCGCATTTTGAGAATCAAGATTCCATATTTACAAGCTGATTCGCATATTCAGTAGCAAGCTCACCTTACTCCAAAGCATATTTTATGAACCAAGAGTACATACTGAAGTTGTTGAGTCTACATACCAAGATCATTTCGTGTAAGAGCGCCAGTCTAGCCAGTACCTTTCAAGGATAATTACCTTTATTTATTTATTTACTAATTTATTAACTGTTCACAGGACTCAAGGTTTCCTCCATCATTTATTTAAGAGTTCACCCACCCGTGACTTTAACCTACCCGTCTATTCTGTGTTATTCGTCTTCCACTACACATTACTGGACACAAGTATTTCGGCCTTTATTTAGTCCATACTTGCTGACTGTGACGGTATTGCCTCCCCTGCTTTGCAGTAGTGGTTCAACAGTCCAAAACTCAAGAATATCTAATATGGGCTTCAAAGGTATCTACCTTCGCACAAGATTACTCTTGGCAGAGATGTAGATAGAAGGGTGATGACACTTCTATTACAAAGGGAGTCTTCACAAGATATTCAGAATAAGCGAGAACAGTACTGCTTTGGCTGAGTGTTAACTCTGTAACTCTGCCGACGCTTTTATGAAGGATTTAAGCACTTATTACTTTCAGCTCGTTTAAGCCCCCACCCCTGATTTACTCAGTGGAATTCTATTATTCTAGTATAGCTCTGTTTAGAGCGTATGTAGTAATTTGACTGAGACAAACATGCAGTAACTTTAAAATGATTAAATCGAAGTTAAATTTATAACATTACAAATAACAAAATTTAATAATCACTTTAGGTTTTAACAGTTGGAAAATAATTTGAATAGTTATGGATCAAGAAAAGTTATCCTCACAGTCTTTAGGGAATGTGAGATATTACAAGAAGTTCAAGTGGCAGCATATATTTGAACTTGGCTGCCAATGACGGTTCTGCTCCTTCTTATGGGTTGGTTCTTTTCACTCTGCTCGCGCTCGTCTCTGATCAAGGTTGTCGGGGTAGCTCGTTTTCCAGAAACGTCAGGGAGAGTCTACCACGTGCGCCCTTCGTCTTAAAGCTTAGGTCACAGTTCCCTTCTTGTTCAAGAGATACTACTTTCTGCTGGTACCACCAATAACTATGGTAAAGAATAGAAAGAAGCGCTCTTCTGAGTATGGCGTTCTCCACCCCATAGTTATGGGTTCCTATCTTCCCACACCTTACTTACTTAGTCGTTCCCCTTCTACCGTGAGGTGCCGAGGTTTGGAAGAGAGAGCGCCAGACTATCCTATCGGCTGTCTTCCTCCTGGCCTGGTTCTATTCTAGTCCTCGGTCCTTCAAAGATTGTCTAATGTTGTCCTCCCAGCGGACTCTGGGTAGTCCTGGGGGTCTGGATCTCTGGCTCTTTGTTTCCCATGCTTGTAGTGGTAGCCGATCTTCTCCCATTCTGCAGACACGGCCAAACCATTTTAGTTAGGACTGTTTTACTTGGGTCTGATGGGGGTGGGATTTTAAGCCTTGACGTATCGTCTGGTTGTGGACCATGTCTCTTCTTATTATTTCAACCACCTTCCTCAGATACCTCATTTCTGAGGTTTGGATCTGGCTTTTGTGGGTTGTAGTCACTGCCCATGACTCGCATCCATATGTCAAGACTGGGACATAGGTGGAGCGGTATACAGCCATCTTCGTTTTCTTACCAACCTCTCTCTTGCTGACGAATCCTCGATTTATGGCATGAAAAAATCTCCCACTGCTGCTTTTCGAGTGGCCAACTCTTCTTTGATGCCTCCCTTTCGGTCTATAATAGCTCCGATGTATTTAAAGTGGTCGACCTGCTCCAGGACCTGTTCTCCCAGCTTAATCTGATGTCTTCTTTCTTCTCGTGATATCACCATAGATTTTGTTTTAGAGCTGCTTATGACCATCCCTCTCTTCTCCAGCTCTTCCTTCCAGACTTGCAGGTTGGATTGGAGATGTGCCTCTGATTTAGCAATCAGAGCAACATCATCAGCAAATGCCAGCTCTGAAATACAGACCTGTCTCATCTTCCAGTACCCCACTGAATACTTTCTTGTTCTCTCCTTACATGCCTTGGTGGTCCTGAACTTTTCTGACTTATGGTTTGCTGTCCTCACATAATTCCTGCAAGACTTGTAGAAGCTCTGTATAGCATGACAGAGGTGCTGGAATGTTCTTCCTTTCCAAACAGTCCCAAAGGTTGCACCAGGGGACCCTGTCAAACGCCTTTTCCAGATCTATGAAACAAAGATGGATCTCACTCTTATACTCAAGGGCCTTTTCACTCAGGAGCCGCGGTAGCATAATGGTTAGTGCACTGGCTTCCTAGCTCAGTGGTCTTTGGTTTGATCCCCAGATGAGGTGGGATTTTTTTAGGCCGCAAACGGCTCCTGGGTCGACCCAGCCCCCAAATGGGTACCAGAGCAACTCTGGGAAGGTTAAGGCGGCCGGCGTGATGCTGACCACATCACCCCTAGTGTGCCGACGGTCGAGAAAATATGGGCCTAACACCATATTCCCAATATGCCTCAATAGGGCGTGTAACGGGATCCTTTACCTTTTCACTCAGCTGTCTGAGTGTGAAGATTGGGTCTTGAGTACTTCGGTTTGATCGGAATCCACATAGGACCTCATCCAATTGTGGCTCAGCTAGGCGTCGGAGTCTCTGCTCAAGGATTCTAGAGTAGATTTTACCAGGGACACTGAGAAGGGATATGCCTCTATGGTTTCCACATTGTCGATTGTCACCTTTTTTTAAAATTGGTGTTATGATGGCAATCTCCCAATCCTTTGGTAAGGTTTTGTTGCACCACGCTGCATGTAGGACCCTTAAGAGTAATAGGTCGCCTGATGCTCCCATGTACTTAACCATTTCTGGTGTTATACCATCATGCCCTGCTGCTTTGCCCATCTCGATTTTCTCCAGTGCTGCCTTCAGTTCTTCCATCTGTGATAGGGTGGGGGAGATGATGATGTTGATGTTGTGATATTTGATCACTCTCTTTCACACTCGCAACCGATCCGATTCAACAATAAAACTCTGATTCTTAAGGCAGGGGCTGTATTTATTTTTACAACCCTATCAGTGACATTAAGAGCACACTGAAGCAAACATTAAACAAATAAACCAACAAACCAAACACCAAACAAACACCCAGCCTGTGCTCGATTGCTAATCTGAAGAAGCAAACAAAGCAACGACTGGTTAAAATCATTATAGTTAAATAATCAGAGACCCCATGCTCTCACCTGTCAAACTGTCCTTCTACACCCCGTAAAACTGAATATTCAACTATCATGCACACACACATGCATGTCGTCTAGCGAGACTAGTATGGTGTTGTGCATGAGGCTGGCAATCTCACCGTGCAACATAGATTGCTACCGAAACTACTACTGGACGAGCATCTTTTGCTTTTTGTTTTTTCGTACGCCCGCTAATACTCGAGGCGAAATCTCAGGTTATTTTTAATGTCTAACCTGACATTGATTTTTACGTGAGTATCCTATTTTCTTGTACAGAGACAAGTGTCCCTCGCCATTCAGGCAGATACTCGCCGTTTTCGGAGGTACCCATTAGAGCTGGGTCGGCTCAGGAGCCGCCAGTCCCTGGTCGACGACACTCCTTCAAATGTCCTCGCCAGGTCTCGAGTTAATCCAGTCCAAATCCCGGTCGACGAAAAATCCTCAAATGCCGTCGCCCGGGTTTGATCCTGAATCACCCGGTCGCCAGAGCGGTGTTGTAACCACTACGCTAGCGCGGCTCCATGCACGAGCATCTAAATGCTTCATACAGAGGCAAACCACACTGGTGGCCCCATGCTCCCTCAGGAGCGGAGAAGAGAAATATATCTCTAAGTGAGCCCACGTGCTCTTTCAAACCATTCTACACATAACCATAATTAAATAATAATAAAATATGTATCAAATAGAATTAAACAATATGTACAACCAATACTCTCCTTTATGGGCATAAACCACTACCTCGCAACTGATCCATCTAAATATTCATTACTGCATTCTGAACATGTCGTAAGTGACGACTGTTGCGCCTGGCAACAAGCGTGTCGTATATGACCCCTGATAAGATTGGGAACTCATCACATGAAACACATTGTTACAGAAACAAACCACTGCCATAGCATATAATTGCTTCATGCAGGCTTCTGTTGGACACAGCCGCACTGGTGTCGCCCTGCACAGCAAAGGAGCAAACAGGAACGTTTATGTCTCAAATGTGCTTTACGCGCAAGGAGTGGCCTCGCGCTCTCCAGAAATCTAAATGACTATCCTCACTTCAAAGTAACCCACCAAAGATATACAGTAGAATAATCAATAATCGTGACATACACTTAATTACTTTTACATTAAAGAATAAAATAAAATTACTCTTAACTTTAACAAAACTGGAATTAAATACATCACATAAAGGAAATTTACCACGAAAACTCTCTCTTCTATTACTGGGGGAAATTACATTTAACCTACTTTCACCCACGTGTCAATTCACACGATATAAAACTGCGTAACATTATAGGCCTGATAACTAAGAGTGTTACTGCAGACTCCTCGCGCCGCTTTTATACAGTCATCACCACGTGGCTGCCATCTTGATAACAGTTAATATTATCTAAATCACAGTAATAGATCGCTTCTCTGCCTGGTTTCATGTATGAAATAGTTTCATACTATATTTGCCTTCCTGATGAATGAAATACTTGATACTTAACTATGGCAGCCGTAATCTGGACTAGTAAAATCTATCCGCACATTATTTTCACTCATCTATCATTTCAGAACTAAATCTAATGTTCTTAAATCCTTAGGAAACACATCCTTTTATCTATTTCATTAAACATTAGAACAGACACGCTCAATATCATTTCAGAATTATAGAACACTAATGCTATTCTAAATTAACTCACGTGCTCAAGGCATTTACAGCTTGGCTCTGGTGTCTAACTTCGTTTCTCTCTGGGCGGCTTTTGCAAAATAAGCCCGTTCGTTCGTTCGTTCGTTCCTTTGTCTACTATGTTGCTGTTATACCCTGTTCAACCTGAAAGTTGGTTATAATTGGGGTATATATTGCGTTTAGTTTCTTCGGTGCTAGCCGGTTGTTAGTCCTGAAAAGGACTGGTCCTAAAAAGGACCACTAGCTGACTGTCTGGATACCTCTTCGTTGCTTGTCTGGTTATGGTGTTGTGGCGTGCTCATGGTATTCGTTTCCTGCCTAACGGGTTACAAACGGTTATATTGGGGGATAAAGTGTTTTGACGTCTTCGCTGGTATCGCGATCCTTGTCCTGGAGATGACTGGTCCTGAAAAGGACCACTAGCTGCCTGTTTGGTCCTTACTCGCTGTTGTCTGTTTCGATGTGTGTTGTTCTATGGCTGACTTAATTATATTAGGTATGCTTTCTATTACGGCTGCTTTTGTTCTTTCTTGATTGCTTATTAGTTGCTGTATGATTTCGGTTCTCATTTTGTCTTTAGTTTCTTTGTTTGTTCTCTACTTTTGGTAAGGATATCCTCAACGATCCTTCTCTCTGTTTCAATTCTTTTGAGGATTTCTTCGTTCTCTGCCTTTAGTTCTGCGAGTTTGGCGATGTCGACTTTTATCTCGTGTTTGATGGATTTCATTTCCTGTAACATTGCCTGGGCGCTCTGTAAGGCTCCTATTGTCTCGTCTCTTAAGGCATCTGAGTCTTCGTTGTGTTGCTTGTTCGTCTCGACTTTGAGTTGTTGTTTTAAGTCTCGCACCTCTGATGTTATTTTTACCAGCTGGGCTCTTGTGTGCTGTTCCTGTTTGACAGTGCCGCCTGAAGCCACTCGGTTTCTTGCTTCTCTGCAGGGGATGTTTTTTGTTATCGATTCCTTCAGTATGGCCTTTGTCTCATAGAAGGTCGGACATCCACGGTATCTTGCCCCGTGGTTCCCGAGACAGTTTGCACAGGTTATGTTGGAGTTGCGTACTTTATAGTTGGTATCTTCTTTCGCCTCAGGACATTCGTTGTATGCGTGACTTCCCGCACAGTACCGACAAACTGTCTCTCTCCTGCACGTTTTCTTGGTATGTGAAAATTGCTGGCAGTTTGAGCACTGCATAACAGGAGGGATGTACTCTTCTGTTTTTCGACATCTATCGTCTAGGTTGAGTTGCCTTGGTCTTGAAGACCCCTCGATAGTTACGATAATCAAGTTGGTGTCCTTCTTGTCCCATGTCTTCAGTCGTTCTACCTGTGTAATTTTTATGTTCTTGTTTTCTGTTTGCAGGCGGCTGTGGACTTCTTGTGTAGATCGATTTTTGTCGACCCCTCTTACAACTATCTTTTTGGTCTTCTTGAAGATCTCCACAGTAGCTTTAATCTGGTGGGGCAGCTGGACTTCTTTGTGTCCGGATTCAAGTTCGACCATCAGTTGGTTTGTCTGCTCCGTGTTGTTTAGAGCTATTATAACTCCGTTGTCGTGTCGTGAAACTTTAGAGATACTTCTCCTGCCCGTTATTGCCTCAAGGATACCGATCACTTTGTCGTCGGGTAAGGCCCTGAGCGAGGCCTCACTTCCTGACGTCTGGGTGATCTTAATTATCCTTTCCTGCAGTGCCACGTGGGAAACGGCATTCTTTTGCTTTTGAAGTTGGCTCATTCCGACATCTGTCTCAGTTTGAGCGTGCGGTCTGCGGGACAGAGTCACATTCTGGCTGATTGTCTGCCTCTGATCTTGTTTTACCGAATTTTTCTGGTCGCTGTGTGATGGAGGTTCGACTGTGATATCTTGGTTTGGTGGTGCTTTAACTTTGACGGGCTTCAAAACATTGCTATCTTCTGTCTTCGAAGTTTTGTGGCCGTGTTTTGCAGCTGTTGTCTGGTCACTGCACACTGGAGCCGCCGCCTCGACATTGTGCTTTATCGGTGATGTTACTTTGTCAGTCTTCGGGGCCTGGTTGACTTCTGTCTTCGACGCTTTGGGTTGTTCATCGGTCGTGTCGATGGTTGCTTTGTTCGGCTTCTGAGAGGGACCGGCCCCGATGCTAGAAGTTGGATTAATCGTGCTCTCTGGCCGACTCTCGTGGTTCTTTGCTGGTTCTTGTTTGCTGCTGCTGACAAGCGTTTGAGGGCTTCTATAGATTTTCCTCTTTTTCGCATTTGGCTTTGTACGAACCATTTTAGTATATTTCTATCGAACAATGTGTGAGCGCTGTGGACGTCCTGAAAAGGACGCTGGTTATAGTGCTGTCTTGATGTGGTGATGTGTGTGAAGCCCGTTTGCCGCTCGCTATCTCTTTATATAGGCACTAGGCTAATCACTCGACTCAAAGTAACCCACCAAAGATATACAGTAGAATAATCAATAATCGTGACATACACTTAATTACTCTTACATTAAAGAATAAAATAAAATTACTCTTAACTTTAACAAAACTGGAATTAAATACATCACATAACGGAAATTTACCACGAAAACTCTCTCTTCTATTACTGGGGGAAATTACATTTAACCTACTTTCACCCACGTGTCAATTCACACGATATAAAACTGCGTAACATTATAGGCCTGATAACTAAGAGTGTTACTGCAGACTCCTCGCGCCGCTTTTATACAGTCATCACCACGTGGCTGCCATCTTGATAACAGTTAATATTATCTAAATCACAGTAATAGATCGCTTCTCTGCCTGGTTTCATGTATGAAATAGTTTCATACTATATTTGCCTTCCTGATGAATGAAATACTTGATACTTAACTATGGCAGCCGTAATCTGGACTAGTAAAATCTACCCGCACATTATTTTCACTCATCTATCATTTCAGAACTAAATCTAATGTTCTTCAATCCTTAGGAAACACATCCTTTTATCTATTTCATTAAACATTAGAACAGACACGCTCAATATCATTTCAGAATTATAGAACACTAATGCTATTCTAAATTAACTCACGTGCTCAAGGCATTTACAGCTTGGCTCTGGTGTCTAACTTCGTTTCTCTCTGGGCGGCTTTTGCAAAATAAGCCCGTTTGCCGCTCGCTATCTCTTTATATAGGCACTAGGCTAATCACTCGACTTTAGTGCGCTGCGCGTATTAATTTTGCTCCTTAAATAACACTCGCCTTTATTGCTCTATTAGGCACGAAAACACAGATATGGCCCACAACTATCAAATATAACACACGACTATCAAATATAACACACCACAACTAATTCTTAGGCTTTATTATGGCTTAGACATCAATCTTCTTCTTTGTCAGAATTTTCACATCCCAGCAATGCTTGCTCGCGCCGTCACGTGGGCTGACAGTCACGTGGGTTGCGCGCACATCGAAAATATACGGGCGATAAATATGCCATGAACATGAAGGGGGAAGCCGGGGGTGTCTTTACGGCCCCATCACACATCTTTATGTCATCTTCACCATCATTGGTTTTCTCTTCTGTGCTAGTGGTTATCATTTCTGATGCTTCACCATGCTCACCATCCAGGAGTTCTGAGAAATATTCTTTCCATCGTTCCATTACTTCCTTCGGGGCAGTAAGCAATTTGCCTTGCTTGTCCTTTATAAATTTGAGAGCATTGTTTTTCCTTCCTCGTGTTCTTTATGGTCTTATAGAACATTTTCTGGTTTTCTTGCACATCTTTTTCTAGCTTTTCTCCAAATTCTTCCCAGGACTTCTGTTTTGCTGCTAGCACCTTGTTTTTTGCTTCTGAGTGTCACATATTCTTTATATTTCTCCATTTGTCCTGTTGTGTTTTTAGCTCCTAAGTATTGTTTCCATGCCACTTTCTTCTCTCTTATTTTCTCTTTGACTTCCTCTGTCCACCAAGGTGTCCTCTTTCTCTTGTTCCCAAGTCGGACTTCACCACATGCTTCTGCAGCAGCTGTCTTTATAGATGTCCTTTAATTTAAGCCAGATGGTTTCCAAGTCATCAGGTTGTTCTTCTGTGCTGCTCACCGCTGCAGCAATAAGCCCCTGGTATCTGGTCTTAATTCTTCCCATACCACCATCCCAATTACTCAGACTTTACCCTCGATGAGAATTAAATTTAGTCCCCCGGGATAAAACTTTCTTTTCATTTAAATAGAATAGCTTTCATAGTTACTTTATATTTAAATGAAAAGGTTAATAATACAGATATAGTCTGTTTACATATACATCGCCACTGATTGAAAAGTGTTCACAATATAAATTGAATATGTTTTCATTTATGTTTACAATTATTGAAAAGTTTGAAACTTCCATTACTTTAAAATGAATATTTTCACATAGACATTTACACCGGTTTTAAAGCTTGAAATCTTACATTACTTTTGAAGTGATAATGTTTATAGGGACATTTACACTGCTTTGAGAATGTAAGTATTATACTTAGAATGTACATCATTTCTTTCATTTTTCTTTCCCTGCTCCATAGGGAACCTGGAACTACTTTATACATTTAGTTCTCTTTACGAAACTACCAATAAAGCAATCACCAGCCCGTGCAGTGGTGGTTCACGAATAATCATTCTATACGCTGAGGTTGCCAGCCTCAAATGGCTTTGACATCCAATAGCGAGTTTCACACATTAAACTTCACATGGTAATATATACATATATATGTTAGTTCACATGTTAGTAATAAAATATGAAATGTAAATCACAACGTATGCCAATCCTGGCTACAGACTTGTTGCTCAGATAAATAAAAGAGACTAGTCGGTCTCTTACACGCGTGTGGTGGATTAACACCGGGGAGGTTATTGATGGTAAATAAATGAAAAACTAAGTGTCAACAGCATGAGGTCAAGCTATGTAAGACCCTGAGTCTAATAGTTGAAAATGGTGTTGATGAGTTCTCAGTGGACCTAACGCTACCTCCCTCAGATCTCACGCTGTGCAATATTTTTATATCTATTGTGTGATGTTTGTTATATGGCTACGTGTCTAGGGTAATGCAAATATAGTGATAAATGCCTGAAGAAAACAAACACAACCTTAACTCAATGAAAATTGAATCAACAAGACTGGGGTTAAAGTTAGAATATTATATTACAGTTTTAATTTCCTGTACCTCAAATCTTTTGGGACAGGAATGTTTAAAACTTAAAATGAAGTGTATTGATGTACAGCATTAAATAAATATGAAGGACATCTTGTCCATAAATGTCACTACTACAATGTTTATAGAATTTTATTCCCTGCTGAAACAATACTGTCTTATGAAGTGTCACTACTTGGAAGGACTGGGTGTCTCATCATTTCACAAAACAGTTTATAGTAGCGTGTGGAGAATACAACGTGATGAATTGACATAAGCCCGCAATCTTATGGCTTATCTTGTGGTTCCTTTGAAGATATATGAATTGCTGGAAAATACACACTCGTTCACTACAGTGTTCTCTGGAGGCAGATACGACTTCAATATTCAACAACCAGCATGCTGCCTCAAAACTCTGCAGCTCCAGGTTATGGCTCACTGGGTAATATATGATTCAACCCGCAATCAATGAAATATTTCACAAGTATACGGTTAACTAGCGATCAATGGCACAAGTTCAGATCGCCGACTTCCAAACTGCAAAGGCAATTGGTCACAAATTTGCTCTGCGTCTGCTCTTAACCCTTCTTGGAGGAAATATTTTTTCAAGTGGCACTTATGCTTAGCAAAGCGTTCGTTTATCCCCTCTCTTCTTAGACTAACCTCAACCAATCAAATCAAGTCAAGCCAATTTGACTTTCTTTCATAAAACGAGTTTAGAAAATGTAACATCCGAAGATTTTCAAAGTTGAGCGGTTACCAATGTGTATGTCTGTCTGTCTTCAATTTTTATTTTCTACGATATCTCTGTTGTTATTGAAGCGATTTTAAAGATTGAAAGTGATTATTAACCGGACAATTGTCCTTTATCTAGCCAGTATGTTTTCATTTACTTCTTTATCCTAGTTTTCATCTTTGTACTTTTCTTCTTTATTTATTCAGAACAACTTACTTTTACTCTAAGGCAAGCTAACATATTATAAGGATTAATATGGTATTCCAATAACCAATATTATCGTTTCTGTCCTTTCCTTTTATTTATTTTTCCATTAGAATGCAATATATTATCTACGTTTTTCTTGCCCCCTTTCTCTGCCCTGCACACATTTGGTTTGCTAGTTTCAGTTTCACAATGCACAAGTTAGGTTAGATTTTTTCCATGTTAATTCCCCCTCCCCCCCTTTTTTTCTCTCTCTCGCCCGTTCTTTTAAAACGATACAACACGTTGGCCGGCTGCCAAACTGTCTAATGGTCGTTTTAAATATTAGGACGGGTAACGAAAAAAGCTTGTGGTTTTTGGGGTTGGGTATCATACGTTTGGCATTAGTTAATTCAAATCTTGGACAAGCAATGGCCTTGGAAAAAAAAATATTCAAACATGTTGTAGTTATTTATAGTTACAACCTGTCTCTAAATAATAGGGCGGGTGTCTATGCGGTTTCTGGGGGATAGGTACCCTCTTCCAACTTATGGTAAAAAAAAATCAAGGAGTGTCCAATTCTAAGCTGAAAGTTTGACCTTTGTCCTTAACATTTTCAAATATAATAGTGGGGTTAAAAGTTGTAAAACTACGTTACTATTTTCGATTGGGGGACAAGAAATCTGCCTCAGACCTCTGCAATCCAAGACTATTGCAGTATGTGTTAATAAAACAGCTGCAGGTGCTACTGCCTGACAAATGCTGATTATCAATCAATATTCACCATTAATCTTCCTTGAGTTTGTCCCATGACATGTCCAGAGGTTTTTTAGATGCCCCTCAAGGTTGCAATATTTATGAGGATGGAATCTATAAAATGGTGATAGCAGAGTATGTAGGGGGTCCAGTAATTTCCTCAGCAGCCTGGATAAAACACTCGGAGTAATTCCAATCCAAAAGCAACATATGAATTCAATGTGCCCCTCCGATGTGCTCACAGCCATCCCTTGGTCTGAGCTCAAGCTTGATTGGAATTTGGAAAAACCCTCTACTAATATTCAAATGATTCTATAATTTGCCACTCACATGGAGGCCATATTCACCAGCTGTATTCTTAGCCTTGCGTCAATTGGTGATATAATATATTATATGGGGAAATGAATTCCTGCATCAAGAATCAATTCGCCCGTAGCATTGCTATAATATGTGTGATCTCAATCCAATGTCCGTACAATACTTCCAAATGGACTGTATATAGGGTTCGGTCAACTACCACTTTCACCGGTGCCCTTATAATGCTAAGTTAATAGCCGTATTCTGAAGCGAGCTGCACATTTTCCCAGGTGCTCAAACGCCCGCTCCCCCCTTTTCTCGCGTGATCACTTAGTTTCGGTTTCATTGTTGTCCGATTATCCTCATTGCTATCCTCAATGCTAATTTTTGCCAGTTCCCGGAATACTGCTTCAAATTGAGCCGAGGAGGACTGGTCTTTGTTTATGTTTTTTCTTTCTGCCCTACGCAGAGTTGCCATTTTACATGTATTTTTGGAAGACTGGGTGTGAGAAGGTGCATGCCTATTCACGTTATCTACCTTATTAATTTTTGTTTCCTTTTTATTTTTAGGCCCATGTTCTTCAGAATGCTTGGCTTGCATCTGAGTATTATTTTCTTTCCATCGCGTGGAATGAACTTTGCTGCACTGGTCACAACTTTGTACATACTGGGCAATGTCTCCAGCTACATTTGGCCAGAAATATTTCACAGATGTCCTTTGACGGGTAGTGCTAATTTTCTGATGCCTACCGTCTGGTACAACATGTGCATGTTTCATAACTTTCTCCCTATAACTCAATGGCAGTACTAACTGTCCATATCCATTAGGTCCTGCTCCAGCCTTCTTGTAAAGCAGTCCCTCCTTCAAATAAAATTGTCCTTTTCTAGGGATGTTATGGCTATTTGGCAATTTGCCAAAGCAAGGCTTTAATGATTTATCCTTTGCCTGGGCCTTTCTCATCTGTTTAGGATGAAAATTTAGTGATGGTTCCTCCTCCTTACTAGGGGTCGACCTGACCTGGAGCGTGGCCATGATCACAGGTTTTATAGGGCTCCCTAGAAAAACAAACCTTTTTCCTAACACCAGCGCGTAATTAGGATCCATACACACGGCTGCACTAATCACTCCTTCCACGTACCTAGTTTTGACATTTATCCTGGCTACGGGAAGTGTCATGGTGGCTGTATCCTTCAATGCCACTTGTATCTCCACTTTATCTGTGGTATACTGGTCAAGGTGCACCAGGTTTGCACTCACAACTGAGTCATATTCCAATCCTGAATCGTAAAGGCACATTCAGCAAATCTTCATAACCTGCAGCTCATAATATGGCCTGTGCCATGGTGGAAGCATCAGCAGACAGGGTCCTCCACTGCTCTCTATCCTCAGCAATGCGTACAAGTGTGGAAAAACCGTGTCCTGCCCATTCTTTGATGTTATCAGCCCAGGATTTTCTTGGTGTATTAGTGATGGAATAACATAGGGATATATACTATATATTCAGGAGCTCAAACACATGCGTCGACTCGCCATGACACACAATGGTAAAAGACCCCGCAGACTATATCCTCTCATTTGCATTTTTAGTTTCAAGTCTGCCAAACAACCATATCGGCATGACGTCACTTCCTGTATTAATAAATGACTCAGTATAAAATAAACAAACAAGGAGCCCTGTCGAGCTAACTATTATACCAACACAATAGTTATGAATTTTAATCATAACAGACACACATATATATTGGTGTTAATTTCTTGCCTGATCACCTTCCACATTTACGTCCACAGTGATTTCCAGTACTCTTCAAGACTTTTAGTAATGTGACAGCGCCATCTTGTCACTACCATAGTCTCCGTGGTTTAGTGGCCTTTTTACCACATTATCTTCAAGAAGAAGATTTATTACTAGGCCACAATAAAGCCTAAAAATAGTTGTGTGTTATATTTGATAGTTGTGGGTTATATTTGTGTTTTCGCTATTTCTAGAGCGATAATTGCGTGTGTTATTTGAGTGGCACAATCAATACGCGCAGCGGACTAAGTTGAGTGATTAGGCTTAGCGGCTTATATAAAGAAGTTCCTAGCCGGCGAACGGGCCTATTTTGCAAGAGCCGCCCAGAGAGAACAAACGAGACGAGGCGCCCTGTGTTGATAGATGGACAAAGAAACCAGAGCACGTGAGCTATAATTGTTAGCGTATTTTGTAGAAATTAGCATTCGTGTTCTATAATTCTGAAATTATATTCAGCGTGAGTCTGTTCTAATGTTTAATGAAATAGATAAAAAGATGTGCTTCATGAGAAGATTTCTTTTTAGGACATTAGATTTAGTTCTGAAATGATAGTTGAATGTTTCACGCAGTGTGGAAGAAGGACAGTTTGACAGGTGAGAGCATGGTGTTTCTGATTATTTAACTAGTATGATTTTAACTAGCCGGTGCTTTGTTTCTGTTTCAGATTAGCAATAGAGCACTGGCTGGGTGTTTTGTTTGTTGGTTTATTTGTTTAATGTTTGCTTCAGTGTGCTCTTTGTCACTGAATGGGTTGTATAAATAAATACAGCCCCTGCCTTAGAATCAAGAGTTTTATTGTTGATCGGGTCGGTTGCGAGTGTGCAAGAGAGTGATCACATATCACAGCAGCATCATCATCGATCATCTACAAGGATTGCTTGATCAACAAATAATCAAGAAGAGTTGCAGTCCTTGGGCCTCCCCAACAGTTTTGGTCCGGAAGAAGGATGGTCGGCTTAGACTCTGCGTAGACTTCAGGGCACTCAATAGCAAGACGAAGAGGGATGCATACCCTCTATCCCGAGTAGATGAGTACCTGGATGCGCTAGGAGGAGCAAAGATATTCTCATCGCTTGATCTGTCAAGTGGTTACTATCAAGTAGCAATGGATGAGAAAGACCAAGAGAAAACCGCTTTCACTACCCCTTTTGGACTTTATAAATACACCAGGATGCCTATGGGCTTAGCCAACTCTGCCAGCACCTTCCAACGATTAATGCAGAGCAGTATGCATGATTTAGTGTTCCAGCTGATACAAGAATACCTTGATGACATTTTAGTGTACTCTGCTGACTTCCCTAACCATTTGAGCCGACTGGAGAAAGTATTCTCTAAGCTACGCCAGCTAGGGCTGAAGTTGAATGGAGAAAAGTGTAAGCTGTTTAGGACAACGATTGAATTCTTGGGGCATACTATATCAGCAGATGGAATAGGAGCTATGGACGACAAGGTGAAGGCTGTTCAAGAGGCTTATGTACCACGGTCCCAGACTGAGTTACGGTCATTCTTGGGATTGGCCAGTTACTACTGCAGATTTGTGCCAGGCTTTGCAAAGATAGCCAAACCACTACATGATTTAGTAGCTGCGCTCAATCAAGGCATGCAGACTAGAAGACGAAGTAAGTCACCCATAGGAGAGTTGTGGACCGAAGAGTGTGTTGTAGCCTTTGAGACAATGAAAAAGGCACTAACCTCCACGCCGCTACTAGGGTTCCTTAACTTCTCGCTACCATTTATCCTGGAAGTAGATGCATCATATGAAGGATTAGGAGCAATCCTTTCACAAGTGCAAGATGGAACAAAGAAAGTCCTGGCATATGCAAGTCGCACACTTTGACCCTCCGAAAGAAACTCAAAAAGCAGTATGAGGCTGGAACTACTGGGTCTTTGGGCCATGGCTGAGAAGTTCAGAGGATACCTGTTAGGATCACAAGTAGAGATATTTACAGACAACAGGGGTCTGGCCTTCTGGGAGAAAGCTAAACTGGGAGCTACAGGGCAGAGATGAATGGCCCAGATGGCGATGTTTAACTACACAATCCGACATCAGGCAGCGAGAGCCAATGGAAATGCAGATTATTTGTCCCGTTTTCCTATTGAAACCACAGGCGAAGAACTAGAGGATGATGCAGATGTTGCAATAAGTGGCATAACAGCTGAGGTTATCAGAGAGTTTACCCAGATACCACATGAGATAGGGTTGATGGCAGCAACAAGCCAGAAAGATATCAGTGAAAGGGTACCTGCCGAATCAGCCACAGCACCAGCAACCACTCAAGCATTTCCCACCTATTCGCGTGAGGAATTGATAAATCTCCAGGGAGCTGATGATGTGGTAGCGATGGTTAGGAAGATGGTAAATGATGGCACCAGACCTGCAGGAAGAGATGCTCGAAAAATCCCCTTGGCTGCAAGAAAACTACTTAATCAGAGTAACCGGCTCGAAGTGACAGATGGGTTGTTATACCGGACAGTGAAGGGATCAGATGGATCCTGCATGAAACAACTGGTAATACCTGAGTCCATGAAACCACGGATACTAGACTCTGCTCACAGGGTGGGCCATCAGGGAAGAGAGCGCATGCTACAGTTGCTGAGAAGTAGGTGCTTCTGGGTAGGCATTACAGCTGATGTTGAAGTCTTTTGTCGCAGATGCAACCGATGTAACATTGCCAAGGCACCTCAACTGAAGTTTCATGGGCCATCTGGAAACCTGATTGCCTCCAGGCCACTCGAGGTGGTAGCAATGGATTTCACCCTGCTAGAGCGGGATTCTAAAGGGTTTGAGAATGTATTAGTGCTGACAGATGTGTTCAGCAAATACACCATTTCTATACCAACAAGAGACCAAAAAGCAACAACGGTCACCAAGTCCGTGGTGGAAAAGTGGTTCCAGTATCTTGGAGCTCCTCAGAGGATACACTCTGATCAAGGCCGGAACTTCGAATCAGCGATAGTTGCAGAGCTGTGCAGGATATATGGAGTCCACAAGAGCCGCACTACAGCTTACAATCCTAAAGGCAACGGGCAGTGCGAGCGCTTCAACAAGATGTTGCATGATTTGCTGAGATCAATGACAACGACCAGAAGCGAAGGTGGTCTGAGCATCTAGCTGAGGTGGTTATGGTCTACAACTCCACCCCCCCCCCACTCTTCGACAGGGTACTCACCATACTACCTCCTCTTCGGCAGAGAACCAAGGCTTCCTCTAGACTTCATGATAGGCACGCGCCCAGATGAAGAGCCGGAGACAACTGATGAGTGGCTGCAAGGTCACCTAGAGAGGTTGCACGTAGCACACCAAAAAGCTGCAGAGAGAATGCAGAAAATGGCCGCTGGTAGGAGGGAGAGAGGTAATCAACTTCCAGGTCCCACACCATTGCGAGTGGGTGAAAGAGTGCGGAAAAGAGTGCACTACACTGACAGGGCCAAAATACAAGACGTGTGGTCCAATGACGAATTCATTGTATCAGCAATTCCAGAAGCTAGCGGTGCTCCTTATGTGATAAGGCCAGCAGGCAACGAAGATCTGAAGATTAGGGTTGCGGCGCACGAACTGAGACGAAGTGAAGACAAAGATGATTCTCCGGATCTGGTAGATGCTACACTAGGCCTACCTGAGGCACCAGCTTCGCCAGATGAGACAGACCCTGGGGAGGACGTGCATGGTCTAACGCCCGAACCAGGCTGGTATGCCCTGCAGCCGATAGAGGGTCCTGCCCTGAGACCATCTGAGAGGTTACAATTGAAGCGCCAGAGGTAGTGCTGTTGTCGGGGCGACAAAAAAATCAGGCGGGGAATATATGTGACAGCGCCATCTTGTCACTACAATAGTCTCCGTGGTTTAGTGGCCTTTTTACCACATTATCTTCAAGAAGAAGATTTATTACTAGGCCACAATAAAGCCTAAAAATAGTTGTGTGTTATATTTGATAGTTGTGGGTTATATTTGTGTTTTCGCTATTTCTAGAGCGATAATCGCGTGTGTTATTTAAGTATCACAATCAATACGCGCAGCGGACTAAGTTGAGTGATTAGGCTTAGTGGCTTATATAAAGAAGTGCCTAGCCGCGGACGGGCCTATTTTGAAGGAGCCGCCCAGAGAGAACAAACGAGACGAGGCGCCCTGTGTGGGTAGATGGACAAAGAAACCAGAGCACGTGAGCTATAATTGTTAGCGTATTTTGTAGAAATTGGCATTCGTGTTCTATAATTCTGAAATTATATTCAGCGTGAGTCTGTTCTAATGTTTAATGAAATAGATAAAAAGATGTGTTTCATGAGAAGATTTCTTTTTAGGACATTAGATTTAGTTCTGAAATGATAGTTGAATGTTTCACGCAGTGTGGAAGAAGGACAGTTTGACAGGTGAGAGCATGGTGTTTCTATTTAACTAGTATGTTTTTAACTAGCCGGTGCTTTTTTTCTGTTTCAGATTAGCAATAGAGCATTGGCTGGGTGTTTTGTTTGTTGGTTTATTTGTTTAATGTTTGCTTCAGTGTGCTCTTTGTCACTGAATGGGTTGTATAAATAAATACAGCCCCTGCCTTAGAATCAAGAGTTTTATTGTTGATCGGGTCGGTTGCGAGTGTGCAAGAGAGTGATCACATATCACAACAGTATCATCATCATCTCGCCCACCCTATCACAATTTATACAGTTCCTCCATGCTGCTATTTTCTATCTTTTACTTTTCTTTTCTAGTTTTCTCCTGTCAGAATTGTTACTGTCCCCGATTGACAGTGCGGTTAGAGCGCTGTTTTTTCGCGGCAGAGGTGTCGGGGTCGATTCACAGTATCGACACGTTCCTGTCCACCAAGCTGCTAATGGGTACCTGACTTAGCGTTTGAGTTAGGGAAGGAAAAGGCAGCGAGGAAGGGAACTGGTCACCTCCACAATCTCGCTGCTGGACATAGTATAGTGTAGACCCAAACACTTTACTCCCCTACGGCAGCACTTGCTATGAACTACCTTACCATTTACCATTAAATAATTCCCATTCTTTAGGGTATTTTTATTTTTTTTTAAAGGGGGGCAAGACGACACAGAGTTCGGTTGGAGGACAAACATTAGACAATCTCTAAAGGACCGAGGAATAAACTGGAGCCAGGCCGATGGGATAGTGTGGAGCTCTCTCTGACAAGCCTCTGCATTCCAGGGTAGAAGAGGGACGACTAAGTAGTAGACTAACCTACATTGATGTTAAACTTTACAGATAAGATCTAGTACCGTCTTCGCAGTGCAAGCTGGCTGTAATTTAACTCTAGCAATGTAGTATGTCCCGTCTCTTAACTTGAAGGTACACTCTGTTTTCTGTCTGTTCTTGATTTTACTTTCATCCTTGAATTTACGAGTCACGAAAATTGGAAAAAAAAACAAAAACGAAAAATTATAAAGGCATGTATATGTGAAAAAATTTCAGACACGATCACAAATTGAGAATCCCTGCCCGATTCATTTGGAACAAAGTTCATGCTCATATAACTTCCTGAAATTCAAAATGGCATGGGCATGATAAGCAGGACGACTTCAGATTTTAAATTAAACGTATTTTATTTTTGTCCGGAGACATATTATGTCATCATCTCATGTCGGCGCGCCTCTTGATAGTATTACATATTATAAAAATACTTCTAGCTACCACATCATGTGTGTCGGTAGACAATGAGAGTATGTGTCAGTAGATAATGCAGAGACCTCACCTCTAACTTTCACTATGTGACTCTGTGGCTAGCTGTCTCACTAATTTAACTCAGACATGAATGGAAAACCTCCATAGAAGCCTCGAATCTTCAAGAACAGGTGTGGATCCACTGTCCTCGTCGTGCAGGGATATGCAGAATTGAAAGAGCGGATAGACTAGTTTCTAGAGCACGTATAGTAGGTGCATTAGATATGGACAAGGGAGAGATACTGATGACAATTAAGAATCGTTTATTAGAGAATGACACTGTTATCGATGAACCATCAAGGCTAAGATTGCTGGAGTTTGGCATTAGGCGTATAAGTCTGGCAGGGATGAACGTAAGAGAGGATGCATCTGGCGTATATACAACCAGCGCGCAACATGAACAATTAACATTTATACCCTTCGACGTTTGCTGAGGGAGACTGAGTACCTATGGGTTTGCCCGGAGTACAATGATGTCGATTCTGAATATAAATAACTCAAACATCGTGGCTTTCCATAAGTCTCACAAATTTCCGTATATCTTATCAAGGCCAGCAAGTAAAGGAATAAACGTGTGCAATCCAATTCTGGATTACATAAACTAGGAATTAGGGGCGACGATCTTAATCCCAGCGAGTCACATGTTGCGGTTAATGAGTCCTTCAAATATGTCGAATAACTGTGGATGAGGCTTTCCCTACATCTGTGGGCAGACAAGAAAGGGTAGAACTCGCTGCTCACTCGATTAGTTTGGCAGCCTAGCAGATGCTTAGAGTGATTATGGTTGACTTGTGTCGTGGGGTGAATACAGAAAAAAAGAAAGGCAAAGGCAACCAAATTGGACTGCCAATTTAGTGCAGTGCAGAAGTGGTAGGGCAGACCGACACACAGGGTGTGATGGTTGAGTGACAAACAACGACCAAGATAACGGGTTACTAAGAGACCTCAATCTTTGGTTTTACCTCCACGCCTGTTTTTAGTTGTAGCCACCCACTCTCTCTATTATTCAGATCAGACAGATAGAGAGGGACAAAATAAAGGTTGGGAAAACTGCGTGTCTGGTC
Source organism: Oreohelix idahoensis (assembly GCA_024509875.1). Taxonomy (NCBI): domain Eukaryota; kingdom Metazoa; phylum Mollusca; class Gastropoda; order Stylommatophora; family Oreohelicidae; genus Oreohelix; species Oreohelix idahoensis. Next base: position 64,546 of record JAMPIV010002596.1, on the reverse strand, counting down.
TCTATCTTTTGCAATATCTGTGCAGAGCGTCCGCTGTGTGATGTACAATATTCTTTCTGTCTGAAATAACTCTGGGTCTCCCGGAGTTTCACTGAATATGAATTACAGCTTCCGAAGAACTGCCCTTCTCATGTTGATCAATGCTTGAGCACCGAAGTTGTCTGGCTAGGGCCAGAGTAAAATTGATATATGTATTCCACAATGATAGCTGCCCCAACACACTGGGCTTTTAGAGCCAGATGGGATCTGGGTCCTAAGGGGTAGAGTCACTAGGCGACTGAGTACCTGTGCTGCGATGAGGAGCGCTTTGGCAGGCTCATTATAATATGTATTCCAGCACAGTTCTAGTTAAACCGACCCCGTATGACTGAGTGACTGTGTGGGTTAAGAGGTTGTTTGGCTACTGCTCGATCTTGACTTTACCATGAAAGCGATGTTTTGCTCCCTGACTGGCGAGAGATTGGACCGGCTGTTGTCTAGCAGAAAAGTATCTGTTGACTTATAGTGACTGAAATACGATGACTCGATTTTCCACTTCACATAACAATTCCGTGTTCGCTGCTGCTAGTGAGTAGGAAAGGTAAAGTGCTAGCTTATATATGGAAACTGTCTTACTTCTGCTCTTTTTCTTGTTCACGCAGGTTGTCACAAAGAACGGCGGAACTGGTCAGTGACAAAGGCTATGGGGGAATGGGATTTTCCTCGATGGGACAAGATAAAAGAATAAGGTCGAGTGGGAGATTTGTGAAGCGTCCGAAGACCACGCAGCTCATGGGGGACTCTCTCTCTCTCTCACACACACACACACACACACACAAACCAAGGCCCTGGTCGTGCAGGTGTTTTCGTTTCCCCGTCTGCCCGTGGAAAGTTAGATCATAGATGAGAGCAAAGGAATACCAAATAGTTAGCTCTCCCCTGAATCTAAGACATCTGAAAATACACCGTGATCAGCAGAAAAGTATTCAGTCGGCTCTGTGTAGACGAGCAAAAGATGCATGAGTGAAGAGACCTTAGGGGCTGTCTAAATGAAGATTCACACTGACGAGGTTTGGAATTTTACAGTAGTCTGAAGCTACCAACCAGAGACAGAAAGTCACGATATAAGAGGACCGGGTTACCGAAGGCGGTATCGACACAATCCTTTACTCTAGGGGTTCCCAGCCTTTTTCATTCCCCGTAACCCTTGGTTTTAAGTAAACCTTCCCGTACCCCCTGGTTTAACGTAAACCGTCCGGTACCCCCTATTTAATATGAGAAGAAATAAATTCTAGAGTTTACCACGTCTATGCACACATGAAAATAAATCTATTAATCCATAATTCATTTTTTTAAAATTATTAGTTATGTAACGACAATTTTAGTATCATAAAGTCGTTAAATGTTTAACAGAACGCAGTCAAATACTTTTGTAAGACCATTGATTATGTTTCTTGTTAACCAAAAATTTTATTCTTGGTACAGTTTTTTGAAAGCGATACCCACATTTTCTCTTCAGTCTCCCGTTTATTTCTTGCTTTGGATTTCACTGAGAAGAAGACTCGCGGTTCGCTTTCCACAACTTATTTTCCTTACTACTTTTAGAACATTTCAATAGGATGATATAGTTCAATCAATCAATACCCTTTAGCTCCCCGAGAAACATAGGCTTTCAACAAACACATGCCAAGTTCTTTCCATGTTTTCCTCATCATTTTCACCTCTGTATCCAGTTCTCTTCTCCATGTGTATTTGGTCTACTTCTGCCTCTTTTTCCCTGTGGATTCCAGAACAAGGACTGCCTTGTAATGCTATCAACAGGTTTTCTCAATGTGTGTCCTATCCATCGCCAGCGTCTTCTTCTCAACTCTTGTTCCACTGGCACGTGTCTGGTTCTTGTCATCAATTCCACATTTGTGACTGTCATACCATTTCAGTCCTTCTATTCTACGCAAGCACCCATTTATAAAAGTCTGTAGCTTTTTGGTTGCCTACAGTGTAGACAGAGAATCACTTTGGATAATATAGTTATTTGCCAAATATTCCCCTTAACCCCCTGTTACACCCTAACTATTACAGTCTGAGTGTGTGGGGTGTTTGTTTACTTGATTACTGCTGGCGAGGGTGATGCCAGAAATGTCGGGCTTACAGTAGTGGCCGACTTATTATTTGATAACGCGAATATAGTGATGTGGGCCGTAAGGGCAGGCCAACGGTGATGAGATCAACAATACTGAAACGATGGGTCATCAGCTTGACCAACTGTTAGCAATGTACACTGGACCCATGTTGTACATTAAATGACGATGTTTATTGTAGGGAGACGAAGACAATAACATCACTGGTAGACGAATAGTTCAAACGTAGTTTCATCATGGTTGTCACGAAAGGTTTGAGATGTTATTAGAATGTAAGATATCCTGTACAAAAAGATGTATCAGATGATACCAGGATAGTGCCTGGTAAGAAACTGGTCTTACAAGAAATACCCCCTTTTCTGAAAAGAATAAGGGTGTATCGACCTCAAAGGTTAGAATCCAGCTGTATAAATCTCCAGGTGTTGAAAGGTATGTCCTGAAAATCTATTTGCTCCTTTCGAAGATTCTCCTTTGGTATTATGTGTTATTATTTATTATTTATGTTGACTAGTTGTTCTAGGGGTATTAAATATGGTCTATCTCTCAATCTAAAATAAGTATCAACCAAACTTGAAACTTTAATGCAAATAATTTCAGTAAGTCAGTGGATACATATATATACAATTTATTTAACCTAAACCGGTTCTCTTTTGGTTAGGTAAATTTAGAAAAATCAAAGGTATTTACATCAAGAAATAAATAAACATAGAAACTTAATTTATGAAAACATAATATTGTACTGAAGTTTTTAATGTCTTCCACATGGATTAATACTTTTAATTTACTAAAATGTCACTGAGTTTGACTGTGAAGGTAGAGTGGAGTCATACAGTCCATACTCATCATACACTGTAATTTCAGCAATATAGTTATGTTTTATTCTAGTGCTATCTTTTGTTGTGAACACGCTGACCAGTGGCTACAAAAGGGCACTTATCTTGAAAACAAGAAGATCCCACACTCTTCTGCCATGGACGAACACTTCTGTGAATTGCCAGGCAGTGGACAATGGTGTCTGGCTTCAACAACTTCACGAGCTTTCACACCTCAGAGTCCAATCGAGTTATAGGAATCAGATACTTCGGGTAATGTGCAAGGTACAACGTTTGCAGGATAAAACCTGAAATGCAAATAATCACAACCCCTTTATGGTCCAGCACTACCCTGTCTTTACACACAAAGGACAGAACATACAGTGTCAGACATTGTGCTAACATATGCACAGGACAATTTACCTCACCACCCATCACAGCCAGTGCACTGTGACTACAATTTCCTTATAATTCCTAAGTTTGATTCCCTTGTCCATGATTTGCTTTCATACAATGATTTGGAATAGTATAAATTTACTAAGTAATATCTTGATCGATTCATTACAACAAGTCATGTCAATCCTTCCTTAGGTTCCATGATACATGTCATTCCTTTAACAAATACTCTTTCAAATGTATTATCAAACTTACAGTCGTATTTTTGACACCATTCTCCATTAACCTACACATTTTACAATGCTGGCTTTCGCCTCTAAGATCAACACATGCTTTCCAGCAAGCAACACATTCGTCCTGGAATATTCTTAACACAGGCTTTTTCACTTTCTAACACACAAGTGGATTAAATCACAGGAATAATACATAAATATGTACATAAATATGTACATTATATATATATATATATATATATATATATATATATATATATATATATATATATATGTACTATATATATATATATATATATATATATATATATATATACATATATATATATATATATACATATATATAATATATATACCATATATATACTATATATATATATATATATATATATATATATATATATATATATATATATATATATATATATATAATGTATATATATATATATATATATATATATATATATATCTTTCTAACCCTCAGACAAAACATACAAGCTGTTAATGGCATCTATGGTCTGCACAACAGATGCGGTGGGTAAAGGTACATGACGATTACAGTTACCGATTTTTTCTGTACAGCTTGAAGTTTGAATTTTTGTTAGTGGCGTCAAATAGCCAAGGGCAAGGTCTTTTATAGTCACGCCTCCGGCGTATCGGATGACATGGGTGGAAAAAGGAGTAAAGAGTCCCAAAATGATGCATATTTTTGCCTTCTGTTCAATGTATAAAATCTAGTTTTTCACTTATCTTCCTTATTTATAGCTGATTTTGGTCAATTAAAGTTTGAATTATACTGTGAATTATTTTGTATCAATCTATCTATTTATTAGTTAGTTTGCAAAGTGCATTTAAATGTATGCATGCTTTGACTAGCTAAGTTGGTCTAATCCTGACGTAACACAGCTCTTTTACTCGATATTTCCATCTAACTAGAATATTACTCGATAAAGTGTTTACACCTACCTCTAAAGTAACATTCCCGTTGATGAATTATAAATCCTCCCCAGTGATACTTCTTTATTCTTTCCACAATTAATTATTATCGTACTATCGGTTACACAAAATTGGTCTCTTAGGTTTTAGCATAGTACGTTTCCTACCACACAATAATAAAGGTACGTTTTCATTGGTTATTGTATCGGAGAGTTTCCTATCTATGGCAAGCAGTATGTTCAGATTATAAAACCGTGTTATGAGACAGATCCAAATCACGACAATGGTAAAAATCATACATCGTGTAATAAATGTCATACAGCCGTTTGATTGACATCACCGGTTCTTATGAGCTGAAGGTCAACAGCTTGACAAAAATACATGGTCATAACGAAGGGACCATGTTTTAACTTCTTTACGTATTACATATATTAATCTGGAACATCATCGCTCCTGATGTCAGGGTCGCACTAGCAGCTGGACACCCCAGCCGAAGCTCTGCCGTGACAATGCAGGAAGGTTATATATATATATTGGAGGCGAGATAAATATACAAACTGGCACGACTCTTGGTAAGCTGCTTCAAGACCGGCCTCTTCATCTTTCAAATAACAATGGCATAAACGCCTGCATGTCCTCCCTTGACCCAGGGCAGGTACATAAAAAATTATGTCTCTCTTCGACAAAATATATTCCGGAATGCCTCAAGGGTATGATTTGTATACCAACAAATCGACGCAACAAAAGTGCGTCATCTGCATTCAAAGATGATGCAGAAAATTACGCATAACTATTTAAACAAAGTACATCTATATCAGATGCGCTCACATGTGCGTCTATCAAAATTAGACTGGCATGTGAAAGTCTCACACACTTAACTCCCAAACGTAAAAAGGACTTAACAATATACGTCGCCCCCCGGAGAAAACAAAATAAAAGCAGAGCTTTTATTTTTTTTTTTTTTATATATATCGGAGAAGTCAATCAAAGTCCATTTTACAATAATCAATCAGACAAAATTAATGTTAAGTCAACAGAGTAAGTGAGATGAAATGTGGGAAAAGGAAAACACATTCCAAAATCAAACAAAATAAATGACACATAATGTATCAAAAATGCACCAAATACAAATTAAGAAGTGGCAAAGGAAATGAGATAATGAAATAATAGTAGCGAAGAATGAAAAGAAATGGTGAATAACGGTGACAGCAATCAAACAAGATGCTGAAAGAAAAATGTCAATCAATGAAAAAAATTAAATTGAGTAATGTAGGTATGTATGCGTATAAATGTGAGAGTGGAAAACAATTAAAGAAAATCAAGGCGCAAACTAAAATACTCGAATGAAACAACAGAGTCAACAGAGGGTGTAGGAAGAATCAGCTACACAGCTTAAGCAAGTATGCTAATAGGGCCACATGAACTAGATCCATGTGCCAAAAATATCAAGCGCTAATGATGCGCGATCATATAATAATAATAGTGTATAGAAAATACTAAACTAATTAAGTTAAAAATTATTGTCATAAGTGTTCCAACTTGTTCCTGGAATATTAACATGTGAATAATTAATCTAACTCGGACTACGGACTACGACTTATGGAACTTGGAACACAAGAAGTATAAATGGGAAGGAAGAGGAGCTGGTGGAAGAGATGAGGAAAGCAAAACTAGAAATCCTGGCTATAACGGAAACGAAGAAAAAAGGACAAGGAGTCATGGATCTCGATGGCAACACGCTGCTCTACAGTGGTGTACCTATATCTGAAAGAGCTAAAGGGGGCGTGGGTTGCATTGTGGCGCAAAATCAAAAAGATAGTATCAAGGGATGGAACTTTGTCTCGGAGCGCATTATGGTTGTAAAACTAAAAGAAGGAGAAACCATAGTCAACCTGGTCATAGTGTATGGGCCAAATGAGGATGAGAGAGCAGAGGTCAAGGAGGAATTCTTCGAGCTGCTTCAAAGGACAGTCAGTGGATGACTCGCCTAGATGAAGTTATTTATGCTCGGAGATTTTTATGCAGAGTTGAGAAATGACCATGCTAGATGGGGTGGAGTTATCGGAAGATATGGAGAAGATACTCTCAATGACAATGGAAAGCGACTCTTAGATTCTGCAAGTGAGCAGAATCTGATCATTACAAACACAAAGTTCCCCCATAAGCGCATACATGCATACACTAGATGTGAACCAACCAAGAATGAGAAGTCAGTGATCGACTATGCCATTGTTCGGAGAAGCTCATTCAGATATGTCCGAGATGCAAGAGTCTGGAGGGGGCCAGAGATTGGAAGTGATCACTACCTGCTAACAATCAAACGAACAACTGAAAGAGTTGCTCAGCCTAGGAACTGCCCAACATCACGCAAGAAACCAAGTAAACGAGCAGGAGAAATGAGCCTTAGGACCTACAAGCTGAGAGAGCCAGAAATTAAGACCAGATATCAGGGGCTTATTGCTACAGCAGTGAGCAACACAGAAGAACGACCTGATGACTTGGAAACCCTCTGGAATAAATTCAAGGATATCATAAAGACAGCTGCTGCAGAAGCATGCGGTGAAGTCCGACTTGGGAACCAGAGAAAGAGGACACCTTGGTGGACAGAGGAAATCAAAGAGAAAATAAGAGAGAAGAAAATGGCATGGAAACAATACTTAGGAGCTAAAAACACAACAGGACAAATGGAAAAATATAGAGAATATGTGACACTCAGAACAGAAGCAAAGAACGAAGTGCTAGCAGCAAAACAGAAGTTCTGGGAAGAATTTGGAGAAAAGCTAGAAAAAGATGCACAAGAAAACCAGAAATTGTTCTATAAGACCCTAAAGAACATGAGGAAAGAAAAACAATGCCCTCTCAAATTTATAAAGGACAAGCAAGGCAAATTGCTTACTGCTCCGAAGGAAGTAATGGAAAGATGGAAAGAATATTTCTCAGAACTCCTGGATGGTGAGCATGGTGAAGCATCAGAAATGCTAACCACTAGCACAGAAGAGAAAACCAATGATGGTGAAGATGACATAAAGATGGAAGAACTGAGGGCAGCACTAGAGAAAATCAAGATGGGCAAAGCAGCAGGGCATGATGGTATAACACCAGAAATGGTTAAGTACATGGGAGCATCAGGCGACCTATTACTCTTAAAGGTCCTACAGGCAGCATGGTGCAACAAGACCATACCAAAGGATTGGGAGATTGCCATCATAATACCAATTTTCAAAAAGGGTGACAATCGACAATGTGGAAATCATAGAGGCATATCCCTTCTCAGTGTCCCTGGTAAAATCTACTCTAGAATCCTAGAGCAGAGACTCCGACGCCTAGCTGAGCCACAATTGGATGAGGTCCAGTGCGGATTCGAGCAAACCGAAGTACTCAAGACCTAATCTTCACACTCAGACAGCTGAGTGAAAAGGCCCTTGAGTATAAGAGTGAGATCCATCTTTGTTTCATAGATCTGGAAAAGGCGTTTGACAGGGTCCCCTGGAGCAAACTTTGGGACTGTTTGGCAAGGAAGAATATTCCAGCACCTCTGATTCATGCTATACAGAGCTTCTACAAGTCTTGCAGAAATTATGTGAGGACAGCAAACCATAAGTCAGAAGAGTTCAGGACAACCACTGGTGTAAGACAAGGTGATATCCTATCACCTTACCTCTTCATACTCCTTATGGACGATGTCATCAAGGCATGTAAGGAGAGAACAAGAAAGTATTCAGTGGGGTACTGGAAGATGAGACAGGTCTATATTTCGGAGCTGGCATTTGGCTGATGATGTTGCCTGATTGCTAAATCAGAGGCACATCTCCAATCCAACCTGCAAGTCTGGAAGGAAGAGCTGGAGAAGAGAGGGATGGTCATAAGCAGCTCTAAAACAAAATCCATGGTGATATCACGAGAAGAAAGAAAACATCAGATTAAGTTGGGAGAACAGGTCCTGGAGCAGGTCGACCACTTTAAATATCTCGGAGCTATTATAGACCGAAAGGGATGCATCAAAGAAGAGTTGGCCACTCGAAAAGCAGCGGCTGGGAGACTTTTTCAGGCCATAAATCGTGGATTCCTCAGCAAGAAAGAGGTTGGTAAGAAAACGAAGATGGCTGTATACTGCTCCACCTATGTCCCAGTCTTGACATATGGATGCAAGTCGTGGGCAATGACTACAACCCACAAAAGCCAGATCCAAACCTCAGAAATGAGGTATCTGAGGAAAGTGGTTGAAGTAACAAGAAGAGACATGGTCCGCAACCAGACGATCCGTCAAGGCCTAAAATCCCATCCGCTGCTGACCCAAATAGAACAGTCCCAACTAAGATGGTTTGGCCATGTCTGCAGAATGGGAGAAGATCGGCTACCACGACAAGCATGGGAAACAAAGAGCCAGGGATCCAGACCTCCAGGACGACCCAGAGTCCGCTGGGAGGACAACATTAGACAATCTTTGAAGGACCGAGGACTAGAATGGAACCAGGCCAGGAAGAAGACAGCTGATAGAATGGTCTGGCGCTCTCTCTTCCAAACCTCTACACCTCACGGTAGAAGGGGAACGACTAAGTAAGTAAGAATAATTAATCTACAATGAAATTAATTAAAAGATGTCAGAAAATTACCAAGTCGGCAATTAAGATTGTCATAGAATCGCACAAATAGTGGCGGAAATATATTACTATCTTTTAAAACCTAATGCCATGCAAATATTCAAGTGTTAAACAAGTTCAGTTTATGTCATTAATAACACATAAGGAAGGGAAACCCGAGGCCTGTAAACAGTAAATTAATATTCATCTCATCTCATCTCAACCCATAACCCGTCATGGGTCGTAGGGGTGCCATGGTGGAAGCATCAGCAGACAGGGTCCTCCACTGCTCTCTATTCTCAGCAATGCTTAAAAGTGTGGAAAAACCGAGTCCTGCCCATTCTTTGATGTTATCAGCCCAGGATTTTCTTTGCCTTCCTCTTCTCCGTTTACCTTCGACTGTTCCCTGGAGGATCATTTTCGAAAGGGAGTCATGACGAGTTACATGCCCAAACCAGGCAAGCTTTCGACGTTTTACTATTGACAAAAGTGGTTCTTGGTGGCCTGCATAGGTGTTTATCTTCTCTCTAACATAGACATTTGTTTTGTGCTCTTTATAGCAAATGCGCAAAATTCTTCTATAACATTTATGCTCGAAAGCCTGAATCCTTCGCTCCGTATCTGCAGTGAGTGTCCAGCCCTCACACCCATACAAGAGAATAGATAATACAAGTGATTTGTATAATTTGATCTTTACAGGAAAACTGATGTTACTTTTCCAGATCACATTCAACCTTGTCATGGCAGCTGAGGCCATCTCAAGTCTTGTCTTGATTTCTTTATTTGATCTTCCATCACTACATATAGTGGACCCGAGATATTTAAAGGTGTTAACTTCTTCTAACGTTTGCCCATTTAACGTAATGTTGGTCGGAACATGTTTCTTATGGCTATTCACCAATATCTTGCTTTTTTCTATATTAATTTCCATCCCATACGTTCTTGTTACTTTCTCCAGTCTAGAGGTAAGGTCTTGAAGTTCTGATTCTGTTCCAGCTATCAGATCAATATCATCAGCAAAACGTAGATTACACAGAGGTCGGCCTCCAATCTTCTTCTTCTTCGTTCGTCCTGAAAAGGACGGTGGTTGCGTTGTGTCTGTTTGCGCCTAAGCTGTGATATCTGCACCTTTCGGTCGACACATCCGACTTCTGCACGGCATTTTTTAAGGACCGGGTTTGCCTTCCCATTTCGATCCATGCTCGCTCAGCCAGCCTACACTGCTGCAGACTGTTTCCAGGACCACCACGTGGAGGTGGAGCACGGTCTTGACCAGCTCTGGTTCGCTGGTCCTGACGCAGGCAGTCAAGCTATGAGTCGCTGACTGCATTCACTATTGCTGCATCTTGGGGTCCGGGCCTCCAATCGATAAGGTTGATTTATAATCGTAGAGAGCCTCCTGCATAATATGTTCTAGATATATATTAAAGAGCACTGGTGACAGGATACATCCCTGCCAAACTCCTACAGTTATTTTGAAAAATTCTCCAATGTCGTTGCTTGCAAAAACAGCACTGCTTGCGTCCTTGTATAGTGCTTCAATGATATCTATGATGTTGGTATCCAAATTGAATTTTCTCATTATTTGCCATAATCCTTCATGCCAGACTCGATCGAAGGCTTTTGTGAAATCGATGAAGTTATGGTATAAATCATGTTGATGCTGGAGATGTTTTTTGATCAGTAATCTAATATTGAAGATTTGTTCTGAGGTACTTCTTTTTGGTCTAAAGCCAGCCTGTTCCTCTGACAAGATTTCTTCTGATTTCTGTTATATTCTGTTCAAAAGTATCCTTAACATCACCTTACTTGGATGACTAATAAGGCTAATGGTTCTGTAGTTCTTGCACATTTTTAGATTTCCTTTCTTTGGAAGCGGTATTACTAATGACTGCGTCCATTCTTTTGGCCATTTTTTTGTATTCCATATCTTCTGGCAAATTGTTGTCATGATTTTTACTATATCTGGTCCTCCATATTTCAAGAGCTCTGCTGGGATATTATCCACACCCGGTGACTTCCCTCCTTTCATCGAACATATAGCCTCTTTCACTTCTTCCCGTAGTATTGCTGCATTTCCGAGTTCTCTGTTTTCGCACTTAATGTTGTTTAATATGCCTAAGTCAGTGTCAAGCTTACAGTTATATAATTCTTTACAATAATCTGTCCACCTTCTCATTACAGCTGTTTTTTCATTGAGCAGAGCCCCATTGCTATCTTCTATGACAGTTACCCTGGGCTGTTGGGGTTTTGATAGTCTTCTTAATGTGTAAAAAGCTGCCTTGCTGTTACCTTTTATTAGCCCCGTATTAATGGAATCACATTGATCAGCTACCCATTTTTCTTTGGCCTGTTTCATTTTCTTTCTAATATTTTTATTCACCATACTGTATTGCCATGCTGCTTCAGGAACCTCTTTCTTAACCTTTTTCATTTCCCACCGTGTATCACATAACTTCAGAATGTCATCTGTAACCCATGGTTTGTTTATTTTCTTTCTTTTACCAAGTATTTCTGTTGCTGATTCAATGAGCACGTCTTTCATGTTCTCTGTGATTGAGTTGATATCATCCTCCAAAAAGTTGAGAGCTGCGAATTTTCCTCCAACAGTTGCCTCAAAGATTCCCGCGATTTCTGGATCTTTCAATTTGTCTAAATTGAATCTTAGCTGAGAACATCTGTTTTGATTATAGTTCTTTTTGAGTTTAAGCTTGAGCGTCATCAATACCACGTCGTGATCACTACCAAAATTAATATTAGACAAACATAAATATACTGTCCTTAAGTCTTCTATCATTTACTGGACACAGTATCAAGGTCTTTGTCTTGTTTGGACTGACATATACTGCTGAATAGAGGAACAACAGAAGTGATTGCGTCATTAATAAGCTTAGGTGCCCATTGTAAACTTCCGGTGTTGTCTTGTGTTTCGCACTGATGACCGGTCAGTAAAGCATCCTTTTTTGGGGATGCCTAGCTGGCCGTGAGGTTAGTGTGATTCGCTTGTATAGCTAGGCGGTGTTGTCGTACGAAAGGTACGGGGTTCGAACCCTGGGTAAGTCACTCACGTCTGTTGTTTTTCTGTTGCCTAAGTGTTCTACTTCTTTATTTCTTACGAGTGCCTGAAAACATACCTTTATGTTTGTCTAATATTAATTTTCAGTTTATGTCATTTTAGTTTTCGACAGAAATTGATTTAAACTCGTCCAATAGTCAATGTTGAAACAGCAAAGGCACTGACAGTTAATTAAATTCAGAATCACCATAGAAATTTTAAAAAAAAAATGTGGATTTGTTAAGTATGTTTTAAATATAGTATAAAAATGGTGCGAATATGGTAACGTTATATTCGATAGTGAGCTCATGGCTTGAAGACGTAGAATAGCACGTGACGTCATAGTTTGCAATCAACAATTTTTTATCGATGACTGTGGAGCGTAGTGGTGTCGCAAATTGAAGGGTGCAGAGGCTCGGTAGAGTCTTGTGGGCAACGTGACAAGATATCATTCACTGCGGTGTCAGAATCACGGATGGCCCGAGTAGCGAAATCAGCTGTAAGGAAGCTCGTGCAGGCCTGAAATTCGTGAAGTTTCCACTCTGAAATCCAATAATCGTTTGTAGTTGAGATGCAATAACAAAATGCGAGTCAAGCAGAAAGCATAGTACTGACCAGACAATGGTCTACAAAGAAATGTCTATCGAAGTGTTGAGGCGTGCAGTTTCAATCAACTGGCGATAGGAGTGATGCACTCGCATAGCTCCGATACCCATCGAAAACACGTTCCTGCGAATAAGGATACGAAAATTTCTTTTTGGCAAATGTACGATATTTGTAAAGGAAGATATGAAATTTATCTTACCGCAATTGGTCTGGTACATCATGAACCACTGTGTCATGATAGTTGACCCTTTATTTAATAAAATAGAAAAGGTGGCATTGACAGTAGATAAGAAGAAAATGACACGAGTAACAACATAGGGTGACAAGATTGTCCGAATAAAATAATAGCATAAGAAGAAAGTTGCGCAAAGGGCCAAGCGGAGCATAAAATACAAGCACAAGAAAAAGCATGAAATAACATGAGTGTGCGCAATGACGTACAAGGAAGATATAAATATACAAATAATACATGTGTCAAGAGGAAAATCGATAAAAGTGGAAGGATGACTGACTATCTCAGTCTTCGTGGAAGAAAAATAAAAATTAGGTGACAACGACATAACCTTAAGGTTGAAATGAAGTCATAGCCTGTGCACTGGGTAATGAAAAAAACATTATAAATATAATAAAGATGCAAAACCAGACATGTGGGAATCTGGACATGAGTCGAATTTCAAAATTAGAGTAGTGAGTGTGACAAAAAGAAGATGACCAGGAGAATACTGAGTTAACCGGCCCAGAAAGAAAAGTAAATAATCCCACAAGAAATACAAATGTACGGAGAACTAAGTCTGAACATGTGGTAAAGAATTCACAAGTCTGTGAAGAAAAGAAATTGAAAACTACGTGACTGAATGCAGAGTCAGTCGTGGTGACAAAATCGGCGTGTGTGTTAGACACAACAGAGGAATCTTCCTCTTTAATAGATCCCAACGAAGACCTATAATCTGAGCGACGACGAACTGAAGTGTGACGTAACGGGCTCATAGAAGCATCAAAATTGGTGTAATGAATAATAGTATCACTAGCAGTGCAAAATTCTACGACAGTAGCAGAACGTAGCACGTTAGCAGAAAGTACATGGGAATTAAATTTTGGTGTAGTCGTTAATGTGGTAAGGCGGTGTTGCCTTTCCCAAATAGCAATTTGTTGAACATTACACTCTTTAAACCCATGTATACGTCCAATAATAAGATCAGCTATTGGTGCCGGAAGCATACAGACGTGTATGTTACCTGTAAACAATGGTGTAGCAATGTGTACGATGGCAGTTGGAAATGTCTCAACTGTGCCACCGAATGTAATACATTTTACCATTTTACATGTTGCACATGACGGGTGAACCAAAGATTGCCTAATTCCTACCGTAGAACAACCTGAATCGAAAAGAACTGACACGGGAATATTGTTCACAAGTCCCTTATGCAAAGCAAGAGAGCCAGTTCCATCATGGGCAGACATGGCAGGAAGAGTAGGCAGGGGATGACCGCAACTCAAAGTTGTAATCGCCTTAGGCTGAAATAACGTTGTGCATTCAGGACAACGAGAAGCCTGCTCAAAATCAAGAGTACATTAGGATGTATTATGAACAGCATTACCGTCACCCTGATCTAAATTCGTTTGATGATCATGCTGAGCTGAGTTAGCATGGAGATGTGACCTATCGTTTGAAGATCTATCTCTACATCTAGATCGATTTTGACTATTATCCCTGAAGTGATTATTGTTATTTCCTCTATTGGGACCATTATTTTGATTTGAACCCCAATGAGAATCACTGTGGTAATTATTTTCCCTTTGACCAAAATGTCTGTTTGAAGAATTTTGTTGGTTTTGAGAAAAATTAGATCGTGATTGCCAATCACTGTTTGGATTATCTCTTCTAAAATTTCCAGAATTATATCTATTAAAATCCTGTGGCATATTAGATTTCCTCAAGTTTTGCTGTGCTGGAGAATTACCACGGAATGGTGTACCTTTGTAAGGATTGTAATTCTTATAGTCTCCATTCCTAAAGCTCCGATCAGCACTATGTGATCGATTGCGGAAATGATTTCCGTGCGGCATAGCAGAGGCAACAGGTAATCCTTCTCTGATCTGAGAATGGTTCACAATCATATTTGGATGGGCTGTGACATATTGTCGACAGGTTTGTTCCATATCCTTTAAATTTGTGGGTTTCCGTTCATGTAGAAAAGAAAGGAATGATGTATTGACTGAAGTCATGACTTTATCGCGAAGCATTAAATCGATTATGGCTTCATACGTATGTTCAATCTTCGAGAGTTCAATCTTCGAGAGTTAAATCTTCGAGAGTTCAATCCACCTATTAAATGTGAGGCTATATTTGCTATGAACTCAGTGAAATCCTTTCCAGTTTCTGGTAATAAAGATTTAAAATGGAGCCGATATCCGTCCTCATCGAGTTGAAATTTCCGAGGTAGAGCAGCTCTGACAGCATCGTAATTATTTTTGTCAGGTTCTTGCAACATATGAACAGTTGCCATTGCTTCACCTGAAAGCAATTCCATCAGTCGTACACAGTATTCCGACTTATCAATTTTATGTGCTTCGCATACAGTCTCGAATCTAGATAAATAAAATAGTATATCGTCGGAGGGTGGTTTAAATTGTGGCAATCTGATCTTAAAATACCTAGAATTGTCCTTGTGTGAGGAAGCATGAAAATCAGGAGCAGTATGAGAATTAGTTCCATTCAATAACTTGAATTTTTCAAATTCTAAAGCTATCAACTTTTGCTCATGTAGTCTCCGGTTTTCATTTTCAGTAGCCTCTAATTGTAATTGGAGTTTCCTTTCTTCCGCCTCCATTTGAAGCTTCTGTTTATTAGCTTCTATCTGAAGCCTCTTTTCTTCAGCTTCCATCTGAAGTCTTTGTTTATCAGCTTCTAATTTCCTGTCCTCAGCTTCCATTTGACGTTTCTGCAATTCATATTGCTGAGCTTTTTCATATTCGACCAATGCGAATTGTTTTAACTCTGCAGTGTTCATTCCTAATGATTTACCTTGTTTAATAAAGTAATCTAAATTCGACATTTGGTTTACTTTTATAAGTGTTTAACTTACTTAGTCAAATAACTTTAAAATAGTTAAGATTTATCCCTTACTTAACTGTGACAAGTTCCTGTCCACAGAATCTGTATACAAATAATTATCAAAGTCAGAAATATATTATATTATTACCTAGCCATTAATTATTCATGCATTAAATATCACATAATAAGTCATATAAGTAGATGATACAAGATGAAGACGATGAGGACAATAGTTACATAGACAAGATACTAGAGAACAAATGACAACATTCGCAGAATCAACCAAGTAGAAAACCAGAAATAAAAACAAATCTTGCAAAGAAAGCAATGACACTGCGAAGACAGTGACAAGACAAGCAACAACACAAGGTATAAATAGAAACTTTGTATAGAAATTAAGGACAGCAAGATTGAGAATGACGATCACAAACAAAATAAATCATGAAAATAAGGCACAGTGAAAGAGAAAACATTACAATAACAATATTGAAAACGGCACATCACTTCTAAACAAATATTGTCACAGACAACCAACGCAGTGGACTAAAAAAATCCTTCAGCAAACATATGCTGGAACCTTCCACTGTGGGAAGTCTGCAAAATGTCCCTATAGAACCCTCACGTAGGCCCGGGGGTGAATCTGGGATGTTTTCCTACGCAAGTCGCCTCCCAACCAAGCTCACATAAAACACGGAACATAGAACATTAAAATACATAGTGGACATATTAAAAAAAAGGTTCATCAAATACATGCAACAGTGGTACAGAGTACAAACAACAGAGACCACTTATCTTTTTAGAAAGAAAAAATCCCGGCCATCGTGACACTAACGACGATGGGTCTCGGGTGTTGCATGAATGAGTCTGAAGACAAAACGTGATGCAGTCCAACGTTGATCTTGACAGTGTACGTACGTCTGGATCACTTGAAGGTCGAATTGGATGACCGTTATGTCGACTTCCCAACGAAAATTCTGTGTCGTTGCTGTCATCTTCTTGAAAAATTGATAACATGCAATTCGTTGAAGGACATATTGAAAACTTGACAACTGAGTCTTGAATAATGAAGTTCTCCCCGTAGACTGGCCCACCAGCTGTTGCAACCTCCGATCTATGGATTGTTAATGAGGTTAGCAGGGTACTGTTAGTTGTCACTGCTGACAAGGGTGTTGTCAGCTAAGGATTCTTTTAACGCGAATAGATATTGATGTGGGTCGAAAACAATGGTGCTCAGGTCAACAATACTGAAACGATGGGTCATCAACTTGGCCAACTGTTAGCAATGTACACTGGACCCATATTGTACATTAAATGACGATACGATGTTTATTGTAGGTAGACGAAGACAATAACATCACTGGTAGACGAATAGTTCAAACGTAGTTTAATCATTGGTAAAAATCATGCATCGTGTAATAAATGTCAAGACAGCCGTTTGATTGACATCACCGGTTCTTATGAGCTGAAGGTCAACGGCTTGACAAAAATACATGGTCATAACGAAGGGACCATGTTTTAACTTCTTTACGTATTACGTATATTAATCTGGAACATCATCGCTCCTGATGTCAGGTCGCACTAGCAGCTGGACACCCCAGCCGAAGCTCTGCCGTGACAATGCAAGAAGGTTATATATATATATTGGAGGCGAGATAAATATACAAACTGGCACGACTCTTGGTAAGCTGCTTCAAGACCGGCCTCTTCATCTTTCAAATAACAATGGCATAAACGCCTGCATGTCCTCCCTTGATCCAGGGCAGGTACATGAAAAATTACGTCTCTCTTGGACAAAATATATTCCGGAATGCCTCAAAGGTATGATTTGTATAGCAACAAATCGACGCAACAAAAGTGCGTCATCTGCATTCAAAGATGATGCAGAAAAGTACGCATAACTATTTAAACAACGTACATCTATATCAGATGCGCTCACATGTGTGTCTATCAAAATTAGACTGGCATGTGAAAGTCTCACACACTTAACTCCCACGCGTAAAAAGGACTTGACACCCCCTGACAAGCTTCTCGTACACCCTGGGGGTGCGAGTAACCCAGGTTGAGAACCTCTGTACGACATCTTAATTAACGTGATAAGTCCAGAACGCAGAAAGATCAATGGATAGCTGTACAACGAGGCTTGGAAACAGAGCCGAATTTAGAAATGACGAGGCCCTAAGCTATAGGAAGCTGTGGAAGGAATTTTTGGCAATTGGTAAGAAAGAGTAAGGCCGTGCAACAACTAAACATGACAAGAGAGGCCCCTTCAGACTGTGAGGCCCTAAGCTGTAGCTTATTCAGCTTATGGTAAAATTCAGCCCTGCTTGAAACCCTTATCAAAGTGCTGAAATATCCTCTTCAAGTACTTTCTGGGTATGTCCAGCTGCATTCCACGCTGAATAGGACTAAGGAAAGTACCATGACGTCAGAAACTGAAAGAAAAAAAAAAATCTCACAGCACATAAAAGTATGGGATATGTTGCGATCAGCTGAGTACCATTACACTATCAAGAACAAGAAAGTACAGTACTAGAGACTAAATAAAAACTAAAGAAAACGATCGAAAATATAGATGATCGCATACTTACAATGTGCATATAGCGGAATAAAGACGAGTTTTTTTTTTTAGAACTAATGGCGCCCATGACGTTAATTCGCCACCTGAAGAAAGATAATGCAATACGATGCACGAGGAAACTCCGCGGAGAGCTTGAGGAACACTACACGCATAAAGGGAAAATATATTCAACAAGCAATGACGTAACTATCGCCCGGGTGTACCAGGTACATCCCGGGAACCCCAGCACCGAATGGGCACTTGAAAAATAGTGGTCGGAAGAGAACAAGGCCTTTTAATTTATATCCTTTTAATTTCCGTTGAGATTGTAGAGGTGATCAGCTTGATAGAACTGAAGTTGATCTTGTAGCACTGAAGTTGTTGTAATGACTTACTATGCTATGACATTCTCTTATGAGTTAATGTTGAAATATCATTTATCAATTGTGTTGACTTCTTTCCATGCCATGGTGTCAAATTGTCCTGTATCTTCTCTCTTTGTCGTCCTGTATCTCTTGTTTCATATTGTCACGAAATATTCCAGCGTTCTTCTTTTTGCTATAATAAATGACTTGAAACTAAAACGTTAAAGGCATATTTTTAAAGCTCTAATGGAGCAACCCTTCCGCCCATTTCGAATGGGTTTGTAATGCATTTTGGCGGCATTCTTGCCAAGTTCAGTTGTTACACGGCCTTATTGTCCGTTACCAATTGTAACATAGGGCCTCCACAGCGTCTTATAGCTTATGCCTCACCAAGTCTAAAACCGGCCCTGATAGTAACACACCATACTCTAGAAAACCTAATGAAACTAATCTTTCATACTTGGCGTAGGATACTAGTCCACTGCGACCTACAGCAGGACACAATTACTACACCCAATATAGACTTTACTACGGAGAGAAACCAGTTGTCCTTCACACCAGACAGCTTCATAAATCGACAACTGCAAACGTTTCTTCTTCGCTCTGACTGTTACCATGTTTGACCGACACGTGACCCTGTGACGAAATGGACGACCTCTATCGATCTTTGGTTCTCTCCGGCAGTATCGGTACATTTGTGGAACCATACTGATTTTTATTATGTGTTGTCAATTATCGCACTTTTCTGTCTTTCTTTCTTTTTTTATTTGTCAGCTAAGTAGCAGATATTTGATTGTATCAAATCGCACTGTAGGTGATAAATATCACATTTGCTTGACACTACCCAGATTTGTGGTTATAGCGCCTATAAAACGTATATCGGTCAGCGCTATCGGCTTAAATCACCGATAAGACGCGGAGTTTGCGTACTCATACGACAGATAACGAGATTACTGTCTGTGTGACACCTGTGGGCAGACAAGAGTGATATAATCGCTTCCGGTCACTTGGTTAAAAATAATCATGGATTTATTACATTTTAGACAGTATGGGTCTACAAATGTGTTTGTGAGAGTGTATGCAAGACATCATATTACCATATATGGGAGACGTGACCTGTTGCAAAATTATTCCATGTAGGAAATATTTTGAAAGTGCCACACCCGACCCGTTTTAAATGATTTGGATCTTTCTGATTAGATTCATAACAACATTGAGGGGAATATAGCCTGACCATTTTCGCAGTTTTATCTCACTGTGAATTTCAAGCTCGCCAACACACCAGACCTCGCCAGAGTGAAAACAAGATTCATAATTCCTATTTGTTAACCGGACCTTTTATTTGAGAACCAGATAAGACTTACAAAGCACAGGAAATCTCTTTCAAATTTTAATAAGGAACACCGGGACTAGGAAACTGAAAAAACACGGAGTCAGAAGGGGCAATCTATTGTAAAATTAAAGACATCCCAGACGAGTGTAAGAGAACAATTCGTCTCTTTTATTTATCTGAGCAAACAAGTCTGTAGCCAGGATTGGCGTAAGTTGTGATTTACATTTCACATTTTATTACTAACATGTGAATTAACATACATATGTATATATTACCATGTGAAGTTTAATGTGTGAAACTCGCTACTGGATGTCAGTCATTTGGGGCTGGTAACCTCAGTATCTAGAATGATGATTCATGAACCACCACTGTAAGGGCTGGTGATTGCTTTATTGATAGTTTCGTAAAGAGAACTAAAAACATAAAGTAGTTCCAGGTTCTCTATGGAGCAGGGAGGGATAATAATAAAGATAGAAGCATGAAATTTTGCACACTTCAAATATGGCATATGCCAATTGTATGCACCAAATTGCACCGCAATCGGCCAAATAATACGGCTGCCCTAAACCGTTGAAATGGAGCGTGTTAGCAACTTGCGTTATAAGCAGCGAATTGCGATATAATTTCTCGTTGCAGAGAAGGAAACTGTTGTGAACATTCACAAGCGTCTATGTGATGTGTATGAAAGTTTTGCAGTCGACAGGAGTACAGTCAGTCGCTGGGTTCAGAGAATCAAAGAATCAGGAAGTGGAGATACGGAGCTGCTTGATCGGCCGCGCTGTGGACGTCCTGCCACAGCCACCAACGCAGAAATGTTGAAATGCGCTGAGGGCATTATTGTTACTGATAGGCAAATCACTACTCAACAATTGGCCTTACAGCTGTCAGTCAGCATTGATAGTGCAAATGCAGTGATAAAAACTCTCAGGTTTTCTAAGGTTTGCGCAAGATGGGTTCCTCGAAGTCTCACAAATGACCACCGATTGCAAAGGAAAGCAATTTCTTCTGACTTGTTGGAGCGTTTCAATGCTGATGGTGAGAACTTTTTGGCTAAGATCGTTACAGGTGACGAAACCTGGGCACATCATTGTGAACCTGAGACAAAAAGACAGTCAATGGAGTGGCATCATCCGCAATCACCACGAAGAAAGAAATTCAAGACAATTCCTTCAGCTGGAAAGGTCATGATCACTGTCCTTTGGGACATTGAAGGTGTGATTCTTGTGGACGTTATGCCAAGAGGAGAGACAATTAATTCGCAAGCTTACATTAAGGCATTGAAAAATCTCAATCAACGTTTTCGCAGAGTTCGGCCGCACAAGAATCCAGCAGACCTGCTTCTCCTTCACGACAATGCGCGGCCTCACACAAGTCTGGCAACACGGGAAGCAATCACCAAATTGGGTTGAACTGTACTACCCCATCCACCATATAGTCCCGATTTGGCACCCTCTGATTTTCATCTATTTGGACCACTTAAAGATGCACTCCGTGGGACAAGGTTTGAAGATGATGAAGGAGTGATTCATGCAGCGAAGAAATGGCTACATGATCAAGACAAAATCTGGTACGGGCTAGGAATACATGCACTTGTTTCGCGCTGGCATAAAGCCGTACAAGTTGATGGGGATTATGTTGAACAATACCGATGTTTACATGACATATCCATGTATATTGTGTATTAATTTCATGCTTTTTGAATAAACAGCTCCTGAGAAAAACGATGTGGTGCATTACTTTCTGAACGCCCCTCGTATGTACGTTTAACCTTTTCGTTTAAATGTAATGTAAAGCTAAAGCTATTCAGTTTAAATGTAAAGGAAGTTTTATCCAGAGGGATTAAATCTAATTCTCATCGAGGGTAAATTCTGACATGGGATGGTGGAATAGAAAGGGGGGGGGGGCACATAACTGTGTCGGAAAACGCCATACTCAGAAGAAAGTTTTGTTTCTATTTCTATTACCAGTTATTGGTGGTACCAGCAGAAAGCACTATCTCTGGAACCAAGTGAAGGTAGAAGTGGACTGACGGAAGGAACTTCTTCTTCTTCTTCCTTCCTCGTTCGCCCTGAAAAGGACGGTGGTTGCGTTGTGTCTGTTTACGCCTAAGCTGTGATATCTGCACCTTTCGGTCGACACATCCGACTTCTGCACGGCATTTTTTAGGGACCGGGTTTGCCTTCCCATTTCGATCCGTACTCGCTCAGCCAGTCTGCACTGCTGCAGACTGTTTCCAGGACCACCACGTGGAGGTGGAGTACGGTCTTGACCAGCTTCTGGTTCACTGATCCTGATGCAAGCAGTCAAGCTGTGGGTCGCTGACTGCATTCACTATTGCTGCATCTTGGGGTCCCGGAAGGAACTGACCCAGCGGGAGAAGAAACTACCATTGGCAGATAAGTGACAATATCCGCTGCCAAAATTGACCTCCTTTATTCATTTAAATCCCAATCAAGTGATGAAAACTTTTCCATAACTATTCAATTTATTTTCCAACTGTTAAAACTTAAAGTGATTATTAAATTTTGTTATTTGTAATGTTACAAATTTAACTTCGATTTAATCCTTTTAAATGTACTACATGTTTGTCTCAGTCAAAATTACTAAACACACACTCTAAACAGCGCTATATACTGTATATTATCATAATAATTCCACTGATTAAATCAGCGGTGGGGGCTTAACGAGCTAGAATAAACCATTGCTAAATTCTTCATAAAAGTGTCGGCAGATTATAGAATTAATGTGCTTAGCGACAGCCAGCATTGTTTCCGCTTAACTGAATATCTTGTGAAGCTTTACTACTCTTCTATCGACATTTCTGCCAAGAGTAATCTTGTGTAAAAATAGACTCCATTGAAGCCTATAACAGATGCTCTTGAGGTTTGGCCACTGCTGGACCACCACTGCAAAGCAGGGGAGACAATACCGTCACAGACCCTCGACTGTCCATTCAAACAAGACTCACGTCATACGCCCTAAGCTAATGAGAACCACTCATTCATATTATCTAACCATTTGAAACACACAAGAGTTTAGCAACATTCGCTCCCTAACTAAGCTACATAACACACAAACCAAACAAGACTTAACTTCACACACTACTGCCCGCATAACGAAAAATTATAGTCAAGCAAGTCTAGCTCCATGTGGAGCATCTGTCACGACACCCATACCGTGCACTGTTCATGTGACTGGGACACCTTGACACCATGGTGCGGGAAGATATCAGTTACATAATTGATGATCATGATCTGTGGAGACTCATGATCCCCCGCGCCTCGCAGTAGGGCACTTGATGACGATGTTCCAACTTGTTATTAAATTTAATAGTTAGATTTGGCTTGAATCTCAAATGATGTATAACATGTGGCAAACACTTGAGGTTTGTGAAGATATAATCTTTATACCACTACAGCGGAATGTTTACCACCTTGGATAACTTGCTTGAGTTTGATCTAGTCTTAGAATATCTAGATATAGGTTTTAATGGAAAGAGGGCACAGGAAAGAACTACTCAGATGCCTTGACCTCTGAATCTGTTACTTGTATATGTAATATTTTATTGGTGAAGTATCTTTATTGCTTCCTCTCTCTCTCTCTCTCTCTCTCTCTCTCTCTCTCTCTCTCTCTCTCTCTCTCTCTCTCTCTCTCTCTCTCTCTCTCTCTCTCTCTCTCTCTCCCTCTCTCTTCTTTATGTGTGTGAATGACTGTGAGTGAGTATATGTGTGTGTGCTCATTTACTGAATATGTTGATAATACTGATTAAATGTGATTGACGTTATCAATATTTTAATTTGTAAACACAATGAGACCTGTATTGCAGGGCAGGGATTTAAAAAGGCAATTATGCTTAATTCTTTACAATGATAAAATAAAGATTTCGTTCGTTCTGAATCCGTCAAAGCTGGCATGCAAATCCAATTAGTTCGTTTAAAAAAAAAATCCACCGGATTTATTTTAATTCTAGTTAGTTTATTTGCTTTCTTTTGGGGTCGGTGGGGGCAGGGATCCAGACCTCTAAGGACGGCCCATAGTTCGCTGGGAGGACAACATTAAACAATCTCTGAATTACAGAGGACTAGACTGGAACCGGGGCAAAAGGAAGACAGCTGACAGGATAGCATGGCGTTCTCTCTGGCAAACCTCTACACCTCAAGGTAGAAGAGGAACGACTACGTTGTTTTAAATATTTTTGTAATATTTTATATTTTGCGGTTTTACATTCCAGTTCCATTTATACTTTTAGCTGTTTTATATTGCAGTGAAACGATAAGGACGTCAAAGAGAGATGATACTGGATAGTTTAAGAAGCTGTGGTGAGACATTATAGTCGAAGACAGCAGGCATGGCACCAGAAGAAGACATTTCAATTTATCATGTATTATAATATGTAAAAGTATTCCTGCAAATTTCTACACCATTTCTGCGCTTGAGTCCTGGTTTATATCATAATGTGTTTACCTTTAGTCACCTTGTTTACCACAATGCCTGACGAAGGAAGGTATATTTCCCCACCTCGAAACGACTGTTTTTGTGTGGTTTTTGTTATTGCTCTTTTGTATGTAGAATTGATATTCGTACAATTTTACGTTACTTTAATTTATAATGTTTTTAAATCAGTTTTCTCGTAGATAACTAAACCAGCTTAAAATATGTTTTTCTAGAGTTTCATGGCAGTTTCGAATTCTACATGGCAAACCATTCTCCTCTAACCATTCCCTGAGTACACTGTACGCATGACCACGGGAGTAAGGTATGTCGATTCGACCTAAGTTGATCTTCAGCTTTGGCCAATCCCGTGTTTCACTCTTGTCACATGACCTGACTTACCAATGTTCTTTATAGGTGACCAGCCTCGGTTTCGATCTTTGTATTCTCTGCCACCATTACGACGTGGTGTACGGCACAGTAGGGCGCAGAAGCCGGCCACATTTTATATTAAGTTGATCATCCAGAACATAGAAAGGTAAATTTTAAATACATTTAGTGTGTATCATTAAAAAGATGCAATATCATAGTGCCTTTATTGCTGTTAAGACTATTTGTACCCCTTCAATGTTGGTTTCTTAACTTCATGAAGATGCAATGGCGGAAGTTGTCAAGATCATTTCGGTCAAATCTGTCAGGAGCAGTTTTTTTGAAGTTACTACATCAGATTTGCCTACATAAGCCAGATTACCCCAGATATGGTCATGATAGTCTACGTTTACAGTTACGAAAACATGTTTTTGGGGAATCTAACACTCCTCAATAGTATGGACAGCATGGCCATTTCCGCCATGTAAATTAAGGAAGAGTAAACTGGGTAGCCTAACTTTTTGTTAACGACTGCCAGTTCACAGAATTTAGCATATCCTAAGTACAGCAGTAATGGTTTTCAGTTTTAACGAAAATTCAACACTTTAGTTAAAATCTTGCAGAAGCATGAGTTTTTAGAAAAAAAAAGTCAGTGTGGTTCAATGATGAAGGTGGAAGGTTTTTACGTAGGCTAGGCCTAACTATTTCAGTTTCAGGTTTTATAATATCTAGCAGTAGGCCTAAACCCATGAAGGAAATTTAAAATGTTTTGCAAATGGGAAGGATAGTAGGACAAGATCCGCCATTTTGCTCGAACGTAATTGAAACGTAACCGTATCGCTTCCACAATGTAAAATACCCAATACTAGGCTAAAGCTAACCCGAACATCCCCACCCTATTTCTGCTTGACCGTGAGTGCAAACTCCTCAGTTTAGAGGCTTCTATCTTTTTTTTCAACGGTGTAAACTCGAAAGGGTCTGATTTTGAGTCAAGGTTAGTGCATGAAGTGCAGCAAAATTATGTGTCAAAATGATAGCAGATGTGTTCTAAAACGAAAATGCAGACACAGACCTAACCCTAAACCCCCCCAATACCGTTAAAAACGAAAATGCAGACACAGACCTACCCAGACACCCCCCCCCCCACCCCCCCACCCCACCCCCCCCTAAAAAAATCATTTAAAAACGAAATGCACACATGGACCTAACCTCCCATCCCCCCACACTCTGCACCAGTGATGCCACCCTAACCTGTACTCTCCCCCTCCCTCCCTTCACCCACCCCTTCACAATGCCATAAAAAATTACCCCAAGTATATACCTTCACATTTATATATATCATCTCGTACGTAGGGCTAACTGTGTAAATGCTGTAATTACATACATTGTTCATAATCATAGCCACTTGCCAAAAATAGACCAGTATGGCAGCCTCCAGTTCACTATGCTTCCCTTCGGCCAAATGTTTGACAAAAAGACATGGACCTTCTTTGGTTTAGTCAAAAAATTCTTGAAGATTGGTTAGGCCTACCAACCTTAAATCTGGAAGATTTGCACCTGTATAACATGACCTTGGGTTAAAAGATGATGGGTCAACCTGTGATTCACCCAATTGGCTATTCATGTGCAAAAAATTTTATTGTCTACATGCCTAATTACAACTTCTGATAACATTGCGATTACTATTTCGTCTGCAGTTATAATTTGTGATACAGCATTACAACTCTGCGATTTTACGATTATTTATTCATTTATAAACTCAACTTTGATACCGTACATTAAGAATCGGGTCAGCGCAACTGGTCAGTGATTTGTCCATGCATACTCTTGTCGGATGAAATAACTGAGCTGTATGCTTGATACTGCCTCAGAAAAGAATGCAGAGACGTAGTTATAAGGGTTAAGTTTACGAATACCAAACCTAGCCCTAACCAAAATGATATGGGTGACATATTAGGATAACATTGAAGAACACATCCCACTGTTCATTTAAACCACTCTTTGTTGTTTTGATTACAATCCCAATGCACCGTTATGATTGGGCACACCATTTTTACGTTCAGATCAACAGTTATGGTTTTTAAAATATGACTACAGACAAATATTTTCTACACAATGTCAAACTTCACCCCTGACAGCTTACGCGGATGTATGGCTGTAAGTCGCAGTGTTATGTGATTTTTATCAGAGGATGCAGGTACAGAAAGATATTTTCTAATGCTAACTATAAACTCTAACCATAGCCCTGTTTAGACCTTATTTAAAAATAACCCGTGGCAAACACTAATTGTGTACATGGCAAAGATCATCTTGTAATATGTAGGTGAATTAAAACGTTTCACATATCTAAGTAATTTTTGTTGACGTGAACAATAGTGGGATGTCATCTTCAATGGCATAAAAAAAAAAAACCACCCACTTTAGGGTTATGAATTAAGGTTAGCCTCGTGTTTAGGGTTAAAGATTTAACCCATACTCCTTTTTTATTTTTTACAACCTTGTCAAACAGATGACCCACTGTGCTTCATTTCAACCAAAACTTTTTTTACAACCTTGTCAAACAGATGACCCACTGTGCTTCCAACGTCAATTTACATCAAAATCCAAAACTTGCCCTACAGCTGCATTCTTTTTCACAACCCCCCGTTTGTTTTTATAGTGGGCGACTTGTAATGTCTATAGTTTTTGTGTTTCTTGGTCCATTGCTTCATCATTTTTGGAATTTATGTAAATTTTTTGTAAAATTGACTTGACCATTTTACTTATTTTGACTTTTGTCCCCACCGCATGGCGTCAGAATGCAAAAAATGACAGATCGCGACTGATGCGTACGTTTAAAAAATTTAAATGCTTACTTTTTTTAAAAAAACGGAAGCTAACTCTCTTGCAAATAAAGTTATTACAAAAATCGTACATCTTAATGACATCGTCATCGCTCCAAATCATTTTAGGGTGTCTCAACATCTGCGACTTAATCGGCTGCCGTGTCATACGCAAGTCACGCTCAACCTTCTTTCAACCTGTGTTTGTTCTACCTTGGGCACCTTTAGTGATAACTGTTCCTGCTTGATGCGCACATGGCAATTTTGCAAGGGATTTAGGCCTAGCTGAAATAGGAATAAAGGTTGTGTAGGTGAACAGCAATGTGTCTAGAGCATATTTCATCGCCCCATCAGATTTTTTGTCATGAAAGACTTCAATTCTGACAACTCAGTCAGCTACTCCATTTGACATGGGATAGAAGGGAGCTGTGATCAAATGTTTGGCACAGAATTGTTGTGATTTGGGCAGGGTATTGTTCAAGACTATTGCCTGGAAACCCTTCATGAACAGAAATCTTACTCAGTATCTATATTATCAGTGTATGTGAATATATCATTTCTAGATAGCTTTTGATACTTAAGCCTAGCTAAAGTGGTTTAAGATAAACAAAAACTGTCCACAGGATGTTAAGAGGAGGAGACAGCATTATCAGATCACGTTGAATATTGATTGAAACAATACTAAATTTATATATTTCTATCTTGCGGTTTAAGAAAATATGCATACATTAGTCGTTTCTTTTTTATTTTAATTTTATTTATTTGGAGTTAGGTATTAAAATGTGTATGTATATGTGCTTCATTGACTATAAGAAGGCTTTTGACAGAGTCCATTATGAGAAAATAATTGAATTCCTCAAAGACATAGGTATTGATGGAAAAGATATAAGAATACTCAGTAACCTTTATTGGAAGCAAACTGCCACAGTAAGATCTGGAAGGAATTGTTCACCATACATAGACATAAAAAGAGGTGTCAGACAAGGTTGTGTGCTGTCCCCTTGCCTATTTAATTTATACACCGAAAAAATTTTCAAACATACAGGAAATACCAGGACTGAACATCAGTGGAAGGTCAATAAACAACCTTAGATATGCAGATGATACCGTGTTGTTAGCTGAAAGCGAACAGGAGTTAAAGAACTAGTGAAGCAAGTGAACAGCATACGTCATGAATATGGACTCGACATTAATATTGAGAAAACAAAAACTATGATAATTAGCAAAATAGACGATAAACCCACATTAAAGATAAGCGTAAATGGGAAAATCCTGGAACAAGTCAAGAGCTACGTATATCTTCGTCATATAATAACAGAAGATGGCAGATGTGAAACAGAAATCAAGAAGAGAATAGGAATGGCCAAAGCTACATTCAACAACATGAAATGACATCCAAAGTTATCTCACAAATTAAAAGTGAGAATCATAAAGAGTTATATATACTCTGCATTTCTGTATGGTGCAGAAACATGGACGATGAATAAGCATTTGGAAGAAAGAATTGAGGCTCTTGAAATGTGGATATATAGAAGAATGGGGCGTATCTCATGGAAAGAGATGAAAACAAATAAGGAGGTCCTAGAAAATCTAAGTATGAAAAGAGAACTAATGAGGGAGGTCAAAGTTCGGCAGCTAAAATACTTTGGCCACATAAAAAGGCATAACACCTTGCAGAAGACCATAACAGAAGGGAGAGTTGAAGGCAAACGTGCAAGGGGAAGACAGCGCTATAAGTGGGAAAATAACATCAAGAGATGGACAGGAAAGAGTCTATCAGAGTGCACCACCAAGACAAGAGACAGAAGACGTTGGAGATCCATTACAGCCAACCTTCGTTGTGGAGATGGCAACTGATGATGATGATGATTAAAATATACAAAGTAAATTTGTCAACAACAAAACAATAAACACAAAAGGTCATACAAACTTATTATAAAGTTTCACTTTACTGTGAAAACTTGGGCTTTTTATGTTATTTCTGTCAACAGTTTTTGAGAAATGCCTAGTACTTACTGTACAAGCAGCAGCCAGTTTAATCATTTTTCATATTTTGCCAGACGTAATATAGCTGGGTTAGAATTGTAACTATTTCTAGTTGTGGAGAATAATTCCTGTCTTTTGTGACGGGAATATTTTGCAGTTTTTCATTGATTGCATAGATCAGCGATTTTCAACCTTTTTGAGTCAATGGCTCCCCTGACCCTGCATAGTGTCAATCATAAAAAGCCTCTATGCCAACTTTATGTGTAGTGTTGGGCAGAGCAACCTAACCTTTGAGGTGAAGACAGGAGTACGACAGGGATGCCCCTTGTCAACCACTCTATTTTTAACAGTCATAGACTGGGTGATGCGCCAGACAACAGAGGGCAGTCCAAGAGGAATAAGATGGACTACATTTTCTACACTGGAATATGCAGATGACATTGCACTACTAGCACATTCACATCAACACATCCAGGAAAAAACGGATAGACTTAACAAGTTTAGCCAGCAGGTGGGCTTGAACATCAATTTAAAGAAGTCTGAGGTCATGACGCTCAATGTGAGCAACCCTGAGCCCATATCAGTAAGGAATCAGCAATTGGTACAGACAGATACCTTCACATACCTAGGAAGCATAGTAACACCAGACGGCGGGGCAGGCAAAGACATCAACATCAGAATGAATAAGGCAAGAACAGCCTTCTTTAGCCTAAACAACATCTGGAAGTCCTCCCAATACAGCACAAGCACAAAATTAAGATTATATCAGAGCTGTGTGCTTTCTGTGCTTCTCTATGGTGCGGAATGCTGGAGAGTTACAGAGAAGGAAATGTCGAAATTGTCCTCCTTTCACACAACATGCCTAAGAAAAATTCACCGAATCTTTTGGCCGAATACCATCACTAACCAAGATCTGCTTACTCGTAGCAAGCAAGAGGACATGCACACCATCATAGCTGGCAGACGCTGGAGCTGATAATTAAAGACTTTTTTTATAGTGAAGGAGAATCCAAATGTTATATGTAATTAATTATGGTGAAGAAGGTGAGTGTGGTTTGGGACAGTCACTCACAGTAGCGCACACACCAAGTCATGGAATGGTGTAACGTCTGATGATATTTTAACCATGGTTTATTACAATTATAACATCACGTAGATCTAGACGAATACAGTTACATCGAAACATGAATCTTCATAATGTAGTTAACACACCATACGGCCCTTACACATCCTGGCCTACAAAATCTCTACTCCTCACATCAGTGCACAAAGACTGCGTCTACGGCAGTTATATAATAATCATGGCCTACAAAATCTCTACTCCACATCAGTGCACAAAGACTGCATCTACGGCAGTTATATAATAATCATGGCCTACAAAATCTCTACTCCACATCAGTGCACAAAGACTGCATCTACGGCAGTTATATAATAATCATGGCCTACAAAATCTCTACTCCACATCAGTGCACAAATACTGCATCTACGGCAGTTATATAATAATCAAGGCCTACAAAATCTCTATACTTCACATCAGTGCACAAATACTGCATCTACGGCAGATATATAATAATCAAGGCCTACAAAATCTCTATACTTCACATCAGTGCACAAATACTGCATCTACGGCAGATATATAATAATCAAGGCCTACAAAATCTCTATAGCCCTGCGCAGGCATACATTATCCAAAAAACCACCTTAGGGCTGACCACCTCAGTCAAAAAACCCTGCATAGACTGAACCCACGGGAACACACACCCCGTTCACACAGTCACGAGAATCTACTGTTCTCTTAACACTGCTCTCAAAAATCCCTGCGGACACTAGCCGCGAGAGCTATTCACACATTACTTAAAACCAGTACAGAAACAGTTCATTATGACCAGAGTTCACCTGCTATCTGACATACTGTCTTCCACGAAAACTAAGAGGAGATATCTTTAAACAAATCCATACCAATCTGTAAGCAAGTACTCTAACCCAAAATTAACTCTACTCAACACGTATTTCCCAAGATCATTTCCCTTTCATCACATCTGCACTTATCAGTTTGCCACACTCCCAGGGAAAAAAAAATGATTATATCATTTTTTTTTTTTGTTGAAAATTAACTCCCAAAAATTTAACGGTCAATGAAGTTATATCAAATACGTACAAAAATTAACTACCAAAAATTTAACGGTCAATGAAGTTATATCAAATATCTCTTAAATTAATTCCCAAAAATTTTTTTAAAAATTAATGAAGTATGAATTACATCAAAGATGAAACACGGAAGCATAAACAAAATATAAGATAATATTGAAAAGACAACAGAAAAGATGTAAAGAAATGACGAATAGTCAACAAAGAGAGATGACAGTAAAGATGCAAATGTAAAGAAAGTTGGTAACAACACCTAACAATAACTATCTAAATGTAACAACGTATTGTAAAATACAAAAATGCTAAAGTATATTTATATACTAACACAAAAAAGAAAGCTTATGACAAGCACAGCATAATAAGTAATTTAACTAAATTAAAAACTTATACATAACTAAAAATAAATTACATCAAATATCACCCAAACAAAAAATTATTAACGATAACACAAGTTCCGCATTGATGCATAGTCAAGCGCTAACAACCAAAAAATACATCCAAACATCACAACATTTTCAAAGAATTAATGTCACTACATAATAGTAACCCTAACATACAATCTAGCGCTGGCGCAGAAAAAAAATAAATATCACAATGTTCAAAACACATTTTCCAAAAATTTACAATACAAAAAATGTTTCTTCTCTTTAGGTTAAATAAAAATAGTATTTTTATTTCTAAGTAATATGTAGCTATAATTAATAACTAACAATTAAATTAGCTGAGTAACATAAAAATAATCTTATCTTTAAACAGACATACATGAAAAACGTGTAAGTTTTTTTTTCTCTTCTTTTTTTAAAAAAAAATACATCAAAGAAACGTCACATTGGGTAATAAAATGTTAACTACAAACGAAGTTATAAATATATATAAGTGTAATATTATTTATCTTAACTATGTATTATAATCAGATATTTAAATTCTTTAAATGAACAAGAGTATCAGCCGTCGCTGTTAATTCTACCCACTTAATTTAATACGAAATTTAAGTTAATTCTAGCTGACAAAAAATCGAATCGTTTAAATTATCAAATGTCATAATTGAGAAAAAATGGAAACCAAGTTTCAGAATACGTCCTTAACTTCAACGCAAAATCATTAATAATACATACAAGTTATGTTTAAAATTACCTTTCACTAAACAATTAATTCAAATAATCTGTATATAAATATGTTAATTAAACATGGTATCAAACCCATGATGAAAAACAAAACCAAAATTTTAAGTAGTGCATAAAAAACACTCAGGACTATCTACAGAAATGACTATTACATTGTCTCAGTAAATAAGTTTGTGCATAGAAATTATTTAATGCATAATTAAAATACAGTCATATAAGTAACAACCAACAAATAATTATGGCAATCAAATGTTACAAAGATTACATAATATTTCATTAACAACATATAAAGTTCTATACTAAAGAATACAATAACATTCAGTGTTTGTAAACAGAACAAAAAATAAACAGGACCTTTAAAAAAACAAAAAAAAAATTCCTTCGAGGTCTTGCGAACATTTCATCAACACGCAAGGTGACATCATGACACGGTGGGTTAACGTACTGTCTAGGCTCGCTTGAATGGATAAATGGTACACAGTGATCTACATCTCTCCCAGGTAATGTAAAATTAGAATGGTGATTCCCCTCGCAAAGTCGCTCGCTGTGAGACAATACAAATGAAAATATCTATTTTAATCCATGGTAAGATTATGAGGAAACACGGAAAAGTTCACTACACAATTACCCGAACTCCGTGGTGTAAGGTTGTGGCCCTCCTGCGATGTCAACAACTCTCGTCACATAGCAGACAACATAGACGTCCCAGGGACAACCTGACCTATAATTCACAGTTGTCAGTGCGGTAGGCTGAAAAAAATTTACTACCTTCACAAGACCGAGATGATCTCTCAAACCTATCAGCATGACAAGCAAAAGCATTTAAGAACCTATTACCGTTCCTATTACTCTGATTAATAATAATCTTGCTCTTATGTGGAGCACAGCTAACCTGGTTGCGATCTGTATAATTTCTTTTGAGAGCATTGTTATTTGCTCTATTAACACCGTTGTACTGATTTAAATCCCAGTTACAATAGTTATTCTTAATACTTCTTCCCAGATAACAATGTCCATCAGATAGAACTGACTTTTTAGCAGAAAAATTATTACTAGACTGATGAACTTTCATATAATTACTTCTGCTATAGTTTTCTAAACTTTTAGAATCACAGTGTTGAGATCTGTCACATTTTTTCTTGTTTTTGGGAGAAGAAACGTTACCGTAGGATGAACTCCCTTGGTACTTTATAACCTTAGGGTTATGTCTCCTATCAAAATTATTTTTTTCTTTGCTTGTGGTAATGTGTTTAAAAAATGAGTCATACTGCCTTGACTGGGTATGACTAGAAGGTTTGACAATCTCTTTATTTTTTTTCACAACATCTGTTTCCTTTATGGAACAAGCAGTAGTATGTTTGTTACTTGTAACCAACTTATCAGATCTGTCAATAAATACGCTGTTGGTTTTTAACACACTGACTTGAGATTTAGCACTGTTTCTTTCCTTATCTACAGGACTGGATATTACTGTAGAATTCTCTTTGTTGGACTGTCGCCAAGAAACAATATTATTGGAAATATCATTGGTAGTGCGCTGAAAGTTATATCTTCCCCGAAAAGATACACGTCCACTATTCTCGACCTTAGAATGTGCAAAAAGTGTCTGAGGCTGACTTTTTGCTTTTGTGGTCTGATGATACGAAACTTTCTGTCTATCCCTGTCACCATTGACAGAAGACCACGTATTGCTATTCAAGACTACGTCAAGCAGACCATATATTCTTCTTCTTGCTTCTGCAATCTCAATGTCTCTAAGTGCAATCTGTTCACTTAATCTCTTGCTTAACACTTTGCTGACCAGCGATCCGGAGCATTAATGTCTCCCATTACCAAGGGTGTTTGCAGATTTCTTTAAAAATAACTGTTTTTTTTTTAAATTCATAAAAAATTGAAAAACAGACATAGGGTTTTGAAATTTTCAGAGCGCCATTATGAATGGTTGCTACATCTTTAAAAATATATTTTATGAAAAATGGTCACATGATCATGGCGGCCATCTTGAATTTGTGTGGCTATTTATAGAAATTTCAGGAGATGTTTTAAAACCATGATATTTTTCCAGTGTTTAGTGAATTTGTTTGATGTCAGTGCAATAAAATGTTAGGGACATTGATGGCAATGAAGAAAATAATCTTAGTTGACATACTGATTTATTAATAACCATGTATTTCAACATAAAAGGCTCATAAAAATTGTGAATAAAATGCAAAGAAAATTTAATTTTTGTATTGTCTTTTTTGAGTGTATTCTGTGTCTGCGGCATCTGACAATGAGTGTTTGTGAATGTTTTGAATAGTTACATACCTCTAGTTGGAGTCTGAGCTGCTTCCTTCATTAACTGGGGTTGAAGTTGTAGCTGTAGGCCTCTGCAAGAGTCTTTGTCTGGATCGTTGATAATCCTCGACTGTGTGGTATAATTTGAAGCACGGTATCGTGCATAGAGGTACATTGCAATCTGGGCAGTACATGACAGTCTGGCTTCTTTTCCCTGCAGCCTTACACACTTTACAGTCTGGTTTGTACCTTGCCCTTTCATATTTATCAATGAAGTGGCGCTCAGTAAGTCGTGTTGTTGTGACTTGTGGTTTTGAAGGTGTCACATTGCGTCGAAGAATAGCAGGTTCAATAAGAGCGAGACTGACATCCTGCCTGAACTTCTTTGCTGTGATCTTTTTTGTAGAGTTGGCAGTGTTGTAGGTTATGTGCCCATTAACCAGGGCAGTTTCAACTAAGAAATGATATAATGGCAGGTACCATTTATATGATCTGTGTGGGTAGGGATAGCTTGCACCCAGTTGGCCGAAGTGGTCGACACCTCCCATACTTTTGTTGTATTTTTCTGCTAGCACTGGCTTCTGAATTGTTCTGCCCTCAGGAATTCCTCGTTTTCTAACTGTCTTGTCCATAACATCATTGGAGTGAACAGTAGATAAAAGGTTAACTCTTTTTGTGTCATGCCAGGTAACTGCCAACATGCCTTTATCTTCTGTGGCACAAAACACAGGATGATCTGCCTTTTTCAATTTGAGTTGCTTTTTCTTCAGTGCTTCAGGAAAATGCTTCCTATTCTCAGCTACTGTTCCACATGCACCAATCTGAATTTCTTTCAATGACCCTCGAAATATGGTGTATCATTCAACCAAAAATTCTTACGCCAGTAGTCTGAGACTGCTGGTTTGCAACACATTCCCATACCAATCTGAAGGCCTATGAATGCAGAAATTTCAACTGCATCAGTTTTATCCCAAGTACGTTTCTTGTACTTAGCATTTCCTGTGTACTGAGAGAGGTGATTTTCTCCGTACCTATTCACTTCGTCAGTGATCAGATCTATGGCAGTGTCGGGGGAAAAAAAGTTTGAAAAAATCAATTGACTTATAGTCAGTTGTGTCTGCCGTGACACCTTGTTGTTCTTCATATGAAGGAAGCATGTCAAGCTCAACAAGTTCGTTTTGAGCAAGCTTTCTCCATCTCCACAGATTATTTTGATGTGCAGTCTTGCTGTGGTCTCTTGTGCCACGCCCATCTCCTGCTTCAGATGTACCTACATCACCTTCATCTAATCCAAATTCGTTATCGCTGCTATCAGTTGCGTTACGATTGAGTGATACATCTCTACTTAGCCATGAGATATCACTTTCGGCCCCAGATTCGCTGCCAGAGTCAGAATCATCTCTGTTATAAGTCTGGTTTTCATCATCACACAGGATGAAAACAAAGAATGGGCTCTTGTACTAAAAATAATGAAATTTTAATCAAAACACGGCTTTAAACAGCGATTCACGATATCATTCATGGGCGCAGCCATTTTGGAATGTTAAAAATACCCGGATGAGGCTTGTTTCGTAAAACTATTGATACGGCTGTCTGTTGCATTGGTAGAGTTACTAATTCGACTTTCGTCGAATCTGGTCAGCAAGGGTTTCAACCGGAAATTCGACTATCGTCGAATTTGGTCAGCAAAGTGTTAAACTCTCAGCTTTTAAGACCTTGCAGCTTTCCTCTGCTAACAAATTTTCAATCTTAATCAATTTGTCTTTCTCCCTCATTAACTCTTTCACTCTCTCTTTATCAACCCTCTCAATCTCAATATCATGACTATTCGTAAGCCTATCAACCTTCTCTAGGGATATAGTATCCTTTTCTTTAATTTGGCGACCACAAGTCACATCGTCACTTAACAGATCAATAAGTGTTTCATTACACAACTTCTCATATTTCTTAATCTGAACTTCTAATTTTCCACCAATCTCCGTCTTCTCTTGAACTTTTTGAGTCAGATTTCTAACTTCGCCATTTTTTTTTTCCACCTGAGCTTCCATCTCTTTAATTTTGCCTAATGCCGAGTCTAATTTTGCTCGAACACAAGCAAGCTCAGAATTTGATTTACATAAATCACCTGTAAGTTTAGTCACTTTTTTCTGTAGCTTATTCACTTCAGCAGTCCTTTTTAAGCAACTTTCCCTTTGCTCCTGTGTACTCTGTTTTATATCTCCTATTTGCTTCTTATCCCTTAACTCTTCTTTCTGGTCACTATGGATGCCGTCGAGCAATAACGTACGTATACTCTTCAATATGTTAACACGTTTTATACTAATATAATTGTCCAAGAACAGACGAAGGTCCAAAACCAATAACCTTGCCAGATCCTCAGCCATACTCACATGAGGAATTGACTGAAATCTCTCATTAGCAAACTCTCTTAGAGATCTCGATGCAGAGACCAAAAACTTGTCCATAACATGTGACTCAAGCTCTGGGCCTTTTAATCCCTGATAATCTGTTCCTTCCTGAAACAGATACTCTAATACAGGTCTCATATCCTCCGGATCTGTATCAGAATCCATTGTGACTTGTTTACTTAGTCAACCATATATGTCTTAATTAAACTTTCATTATACCAAATCAAGTTTAGATCTCAAATATTGTATCATCAATCCCTGTACATCATCACATTCTATAATTAATCGATATAATTATCGACAACAACAACAATAGTTATCAATAGAATAGGATAGTGCAGATTGAGGCTTGTTGACATGGACAGAAGTGGCAACATTTACACACAACAAAAGCACTTAACTGAAGGTAATCCTGACCCTTCCGCCAACACACTGGATATCACAAAGTTCTGACGTTAAAACACTCCACTGCAGAAAAGGTACAAGGACTAGGCACTCTTGTCTTCAAATCCCTGCCACTGTACAGTATGTCCTCAACAATGCATCAGACGACAGGAACCGATCACAGCAACCCCGCAATCACTTGAGGTATACGTGCAGACGAACTCTCCAAAATACTGCACCTATAGTTGAATCTGCATATGGAAAGACTGGAACAAGCACTGTAACAATTATGGCATCAATGTCGCTATCAGATAACAGCTGTTTGATATGGAAACCAACTGATAAAGTCAGTTTAGTTGCTACAACACGCCAAGATATGAGGATGGATATGCGCAGTCAGCTGATACCTGTGTACAGTTGAATTAAGCCACGCCCACACAGAGCCAAACATAACACAGTTCAGTGTTCCCACTTGTAATGACTGGTCCAGAATCTGACCTAATTTACCCTCTTGTTACGCGAATGTAATGTGGGTGTTACGACCCGTTGGTTTGGTCCACCACTGATAATTAAAGGGTTTTTTATAGTGAAGGAGAATCCAAATGTTATATGTAATTAATTATGGTGAAGAAGGTGAGTGTGGTTTGGGACAGTCACTCACAGTAGCGCACACACCAAGTCATGGAATGGTGTAACGTCTGATGATATTTTAACCATGGTTTATTACAATTATAACATCACGTAGATCTAGACGAATACAGTTACATCGAAACATGAATCTTCATAATGTAGTTAACACACCATACGGCCCTTACACATCCTGGCCTACAAAATCTCTACTCCTCACATCAGTGCACAAAGACTGCGTCTACGGCAGTTATATAATAATCATGGCCTACAAAATCTCTACTCCACATCAGTGCACAAAGACTGCATCTACGGCAGTTATATAATAATCATGGCCTACAAAATCTCTACTCCACATCAGTGCACAAAGACTGCATCTACGGCAGTTATATAATAATCATGGCCTACAAAATCTCTACTCCACATCAGTGCACAAATACTGCATCTACGGCAGTTATATAATCATCAAGGCCTACAAAATCTCTATACTTCACATCAGTGCACAAATACTGCATCTACGGCAGATATATAATAATCAAGGCCTACAAAATCTCTATACTTCACATCAGTGCACAAATACTGCATCTACGGCAGATATATAATAATCAAGGCCTACAAAATCTCTATAGCCCTGCGCAGGCATACATTATCCAAAAAAAAACCTTAGGGCTGACCACCTCAGTCAAAAACCCTGCATAGACTGAACCCACGGGAACACACCCCGTTCACACAGTCACGAGAATCTACTGTTCTCTTAACACTGCTCTCAAAAATCCCTGCGGACACTAGCCGCGAGAGCTATTCACACATTACTTAAAACCAGTACAGAAACAGTTCATTATGACCAGAGTTCACCTGCTATCTGACATACTGTCTTCCACGAAACTAAGAGGAGATATCTTTAAACAAATCCATACCAATCTGTAAGCAAGTACTCTAACCCAAAATTAACTCTACTCAACACGTATTTCCCAAGATCATTTCCCTTTCATCACATCTGCACTTATCAGTTGGTCATGTCCTCAGAAGAGACCCCGATGCCATCACAAGAACAGCTATGCTTTGGACCCCTGAAGGAAAACGAAAGAGAGGCCGACCAGGAACAGCCTGGCGAAGGTCTGTGGAGGCTGAGATGCAGGGAATGAACCAGAGTTGGGGCACTGTACGAAGGATGGCCACCGACCAAGCAAAGTGGAATCAATTTGTTGTTGCCCTACAAGACGCCACTAGGCGTGATGGCCACTGACTGCTTTGACGGTCGGCGGCTAAGGATCAAAGAAGAAGAAGAAGCTCCCCTGACCAACTACATCCTTTCTGCGGCTCCCCTGTGGGATAACTGGTTAAAAACTCTAGCGATGTTTTGACATTTAGCCTAACTTTTTTTAAGCAGGAGAGCTTTGGAAAGGCTTTTAAACAATGTAATTTTAAAAAAAAATGCAATTTGACAATCTGAAAACATAACACGTACAAGAAAAAATATACACAAAGTGCACTTTAAAAACCCTTACTATAAAAAAGAAAACAGCACAGATAAAGTAGTTTCTTTCTAACACTTATATTTTTGTCTGAAAATCATTCACTGATATACTGCACTCATGATTCAATCTCCATAAAAAAACTTGTACAGTAAAACTAAAAAAAAAATATGATGAATAAAGTACCAGTCACCTCAGTGTGAAACTTTGAGTTTGCTTGTTGTTACACAGCTTGTCAAATCTTGGCACCAATTGAGATACAGCTACCCTCATTACCTTCTCCACATCAAGTCTTGATCTGAACTTGGTTTTTATGACAGCCACTGCTGAAAACCCAGCCTCGCAGAGATAGGAGGTTGCAAAGGGAATTAATGTCTTCAGTGCTCTCTTGCTCAAGCTTGGGAACTCCTGTTTTACTGAATACCAAAATTTTGGCAATGCCATGGATGGAAACTTCGATTGTAGTGAAGAGTCTGATGAAAGTTCTATCAGTTCTTCCTCTTCTGCAGTACTGAAGTCCGAAGGATCACTACTGAAGGGATTTTGAAACCTGTCAGTTTTCAGAAAAGTATTTTTCAAAATGAACACTGATTTGAGATAAGTGTCCTTGAATTATAGAAACAATATCTGCACTAAAATCTAATCATTTTCTGATTTTTGTTCTTTCATTTGACTCAGCTTTCTAGAGAAATATTCTCTTGGTTTGCCCACATCATTCTTATGAACACTTTCTAAATGGCGCTTCAATTTGCTAGGCAGCATACATTCGACAGAGAGTACTTTGAAACACAAAACACACTGTAGACGCTCTTCATTGTTCACAAGAGTGCATGTGAAACCAAAATCTAAGTAACCTTCGTCGTATTTTCTATAGTTACGTTTCCTTTCCTCATTACCACTTTCCTTGTCATCCTCAACAAGTTCTCGCTTTTTACTAACACTTGCCAAATTAAAAAATCTTTCCATAGTTTATATCAAACTCACAACACAATCAAAACGTTTGAAAACAGAAAATCACCATGTTAATGTCCGGAAAGTTGACAGGCGGGTCGGGGGAGCGGGACTTCAAAGGCTGGCCAACATCAAAAGTGAAATTTCTCACAGCTTTGTGTTTTCTTTACAGCTAAATAAAAAAAAAATCTACGCAGGGCGCCAGGGCGCACAGGTTGAAAACCGCTGGCATAGATGGATTCTCATGAGGATATAAGTTGCACCAAGCAGTTATTTTATATGCCCTATTATTGGTTTGGTTTATGTGCTGAAATTAAGCAATTAATTCACATATTTAGATTTACTATTGTATTTTGTCTTTGTATGCACAAAACTCGCTCAGAGGCCAAGGTCAATGCATTATAACACCTAGGTCATTACAACTGGGGTACTAATAACTGTTGGGGTCTAAAATATATTCTCTTTAAAATTTAGTACAGTAACACTGTTCAAGTTATAATAGTTTTCCTGACACCAATTTTATCCATTGGCTGCTGCCATTCCTTTGGACCTGCCAGGTAACAGCTTGATCTCAATGATTATGCCCAATCTTGCACCAAGCCGAGGGTTATTACTTCAAGGGTGCGATCCCATAGTCAGCGATGAAGGGGATACTACTATTTTATCCTTAATAAAACCGTTGTTAGAAATGTCACTTAACACATTAACTACTGAATTGAAAAACACACTGTGGCCAAATAAAATTTTTTTCTATTTTCATCCTGTAGGTGTTTGCACAAAGTAAGCTGTAGTTTTCGTAATTGTTTACATATTTTTGTGAATTACACGTCACGTTAAAGATAATTGAATGTACTATTATAATAAGCACCGTTTGTAACTCTAACAGAGGGTGCTCTATTTAACGGCTGGCCGATGGCTGAGGACTTGCAAAAATATTTTCAATTATAACTGTGCGACCTATCTCTATCAAAATCACTATTTCAATGTGCACACCGTTTTCACTCTTGTCCTCGTCACTAGATCTATCAGTCCATTGTT
This sequence comes from Oreohelix idahoensis, assembly GCA_024509875.1. Lineage (NCBI taxonomy): Eukaryota > Metazoa > Mollusca > Gastropoda > Stylommatophora > Oreohelicidae > Oreohelix > Oreohelix idahoensis. The sequence goes on along the minus strand of JAMPIV010002596.1, from coordinate 22,461 downwards.
GAAACATGTTTCTAGCCTATTTAGAAGTTTGGCAAGCATTTTTTGTAGTCCTATCACTAGTTGCCACGGTAAACAGTTTTACACGATTTGGTAACTAGCCCAAAACGCTGAAAAAATATGAACATATCAATTTTCCAGTGTTCTACAACCACCATGCTTTGGGAATTTGTTTTCCGGTGACAACTTAAAATCTCGAACCAGATCATAAAAGTGTTTCAGTACATTTTTCATTCGTTTTATTACTAAAATTAGATCGACGCTCTGAGAAGCTCGCAGTCAAAATGATAGGATTTCAAAAGCCGGCAATGACTACAACCCACAAAAGCATGACTACAACCCACAAAAGCCAGATCCAAACCTCAGAAATGAGGTATCTGAGGAAAATGGTTGAAGTAACAAGAAGAGACATGGTCCGCAACCAGACGATCCGTCAAGGCCTAAAATCCCATCCGCTGCAGACCCAAATAGAACTAAGATGGTTTGGTCATGTCTGCAGAATGGGAGAAGATCGGCTACCACGACAAGCATGGGAAACAAAGAGCCAGGGATCCAGACCTCCAGGACGACCCAGAGTCCGCTGGGAGGACAGCATTAGACAATCTTTGAAGGACCGAGGACTAGAATGGAACCAGGCCAGGAAGAAGACAGCTGATAGAATGGTCTGGCGCTCTCTCTTCCAAACCTCTACACCTCACGGTAGAAGGGGAACAACTAAGTAAGGTCCCACCGGCTCTTACTTACTTAGTCGTTCCCCTTCTACCGTGAGGTGTAGAGGTTTGGAAGAGAGAGCGCCAGACCATTCTATCAGCTGTCTTCTTCCTGGCCTGGTTCCATTCTAAAAGATTGTCTAATGTTGTCCTCCCAGCGGACTCTGGGTCGTCCTGGAGGTCTGGATCCCTGGCTCTTTGTTTCCCATGCTTGTCGTGGTAGCCGATCTTCTTCCATTCTGCAGACATGGCCAAACCATCTTAGTAGTTAATGTGTTAAACATAAAATCAATAGTTTCATGGTAGTCCATACTGACAACACATTCATTGTCTGTCCAGTTTTCACCAACCAAGATCTGCTTACTCGGAGCAGGCTAGAGGACATGCACACCATCATAGCTGGCTGGAGCTGGGTTGGCCATGTCCTCAGAAGAGACCCCGATGCCATCACAAGAACAGCTATGCTTTGGACCCCTGAAGGAAAACAAGAGAGGCCGACCAAAAACAACCTGGGGGAGGACTGTGGAGGCTGAGATGCAAAGAATGAACCAGAGTTGGGTCACTGTACGAAGGATGGCCACCGACCGAGCAAAGTGGAATCAATTTGTTGTTGCCCTACAAGACGCCACTAGGCGTGATGGCCACTGACTGCTTTGACGGTCGGCGGCTAAGGATCAAAGAAGAAGAAGAAGTCCATACTGACAACACATTCATTGTCTGTTCAGTTTTCTTTTGTCAGTACTTCTGTATCCATTTCTATGTCACCCTTCATTTCCATGTCACTCCTTTGATATTTAACCAATCAGGTGTCCATTTTCACTTTATTATGTCATTAAAATCGCTGTAATATGTTAGGTTATTTTCACAGTAAAATAAGTATGGTGACCTCTTATATTTTCAGATGTCAGGACAAAAGAGACCAAAGTTGGGGTTTATGGAAAGCTTTGGCCTTTCAGGCGCTGCAGCTGTCATCTCAAAAACTGCAGCTGCTCCAATTGAAAGAATCAAGCTCCTTGTCCAGAATCAGGATGAGATGATCAAAGCTGGCCGACTGTCTGAGCCATACAAAGGTGTGATAGATTGCACAGTACGTACTTTCAGAACAGAGGGCATTCTACCCTTTTGGAGAGGTAACTTGGCCAACTGCTTGAGATATTTCCCCACCCAAGCTCTCAACTTTGCTTTCAAGGACACGATTAAATCTGCTTTCAAGTCGGCACCAAATGAGTCCTATCCAATGAAGTTTACCAAGAATATATTTTCTGGTGGAGCAGCTGGTGCCCTTTCCCTGTGCTTCGTCTATTCCCTTGACTATGCCCGAACCCGTTTGGCAAATGATGCTAAGGCTGCTGGCAAGGGTGGTGGTGAGCGCCAATTCAATGGTATGATTGATGTCTACACCAAGACCCTGAAGTCTGATGGCTTTGTTGGCCTATACAGAGGTTTTGTTATCTCCTGTGTGGGTATAGTTGTGTACAGAGGTTTCTATTTCGGTCTCTATGACAGCTTGAAACCAATTCTGATGGCAGAAGATGCTAGCGTGTTCTTGTCCTTTGCTCTTGGTTACACAGTAACTGTTTCATCAGGGCTGCTGTCCTACCCCATCGACACCATCAGGCGACGCATGATGATGACCTCAGGCCAGGCTGTGAAATACAAGGGATCCATGGACTGCGCTGCTAAGATCATAAAGAATGAAGGCTTCATGTCCTTGATGAAGGGAGCTGGAGCAAATATCCTCAGAGGTGTGGCTGGTGCTGGTGTGCTTGCAGGCTTTGACAAGTTCAAGGAGCTATACATCAACTGGCGTGTGGGTCTTCAATAAATGAGCTGCTTAGTGTTCCTTCACAGAAGTTGTGTTGAGAATAGCTTACTTAATGTTCTTAAGAAGATACTGTTTTGTAACAAACAAACCGGAAAAAAAACCCACAAAAAAATTATTTTTTTTTCTCAGAAATTGTTTTTGGTAGGGTTAATCCAAACAAAGATCCTGATGTCTAGATATAGATTTTCATTTGTTAAAAGAAATTGGTAAAAGTGTGTGGATGTATCATAATGTTGATTGGGTGGTGTGATGTGTATTTACACTTCTATTTTTTATTCATTCATTTGCTAAGTTTAGTTTTACAAGAGTGCTAGCTAACTATACTGATTCCATAGAACATTTTGCAGCTTTTTGTGATAACTGGACCGTTTCATTTTAGAATATTTTCCTTTTACCAGATAAGAAAATTATTGTGATATCTGGACCGTTTCATTTTAGAATATTTTCCTTTTACCAGATAAGAAAATTATTGTATGTAACTTATATAGCAGAAAACATCAGCCGCCACATTGTGGTACCATAACTGCAAGCACCTTTGAATCTTTGACAAATGAATTTATAATTTAAAAGAAATGCCATGCCTTCTGACCGAGTCTGTGAACGGCTCCAGTGTGGTTGTGTGTAATTGGTGTTCAAAGATCCTTGTCTTATCTAGAGCAACACGAAAACTAAAAGAATTTCTGAAACTTGTTTTATGGACTTGTTTTAATTTTGTTGTTTGTGGTCCTATCATCAGAACATTGTTAGAAAATCAGTTCTGTGTATTTAAAAAAAAGTTCTGGCGAGAAGCTGACAAGGAATATCCATTTTCAAGCTTGCACAATGAGGCATTTATTTATATCATAATGATGATAAACTTTGTGAATTACAGACGTGAATCCTGGAAGATAGACATTACAACATTATAAGATTGAAGCCTAAGCTGTCAGTAGTTCAAACTAGTTGATACAGTGGATCTCATCTCACTGCAACATCCCTGGAAATGAAGAGACAGACAGGTTGGCAAAGGAAGGTGGAAAGCTACCTCAACTTGACACAAACATAACTTATGAGGAGGCCAAGAGCAGAGCATTCAGGCCACCAAAAAAAAATGCGTATTATCAGCTCAGCAGAAGTGAACAAGTGATAATCTTCAGACTTCGCACAGGTCACCATCTATTCAAAAGATAGGAACTACTGATTAGTGTAACTGTGGCACAGATAAAATGATTGCTGAACATCTACTTCAGAGGTGACCAGCATGTGAGGAACAGAGAAAGCACGTATGGCCATCAAAGTACCATTCCTGGAAAAACTGTATGGAGATACCAGCAGCCTCTGGTTGACCACTGCTTTCTTTGAACATATTCAAGTCGATGCCTGAGAGTGAACGCAGATGATAAGATAGACGCACAATGTCAGGCCACTGGTATAGTGGTTTCCCAATTAGTACTCGTATGTTAAGGCGGAAAATTAATCAGTCATTGTCACTAATGAATATCTTACATAAAGGATACTAAATGCTATCTGCATTTAAACACGTGCTGTGGTTTTGTTTGTTTTTGTGGTGTTTTCACTTGTAATTGTATAGTAGTAATAGTACACAGTTGAAGCCTTTTTTTTATTAATAACACATTCACTTTATGAACAAATGCCATGCTAGCTTGCATTCTAGCACAGATCATCATACATGGAAACCTTGGGTATAAGATTGCTGAATTTACACTACAGAAAAAACTAATTCAGTTGTAAAGGTGGAAGAAATACATGTATTGATACCATTTCATAGGAAAACGTGATGCCGATGGTGGCAAACAAGATAGCCAAGAAAAAAATGCAGGGTGCATCTGAAGGCAGATGGATTACAGTGGAAATGTACAGCAGTTGAAACATTAATATCTATCCATTAAATTTCAAGAGTATACACCTAGCCTTCAAGACAATAATTACCAGTAGAATTCATTTTGCAATGGTACAAAAATACAAATGGCATTACACAAGCTATCTGCAAAGTAGATTTGAGATTCATATAGTGCTTCACAATTATTATTTCCCTGTTCCTAGCAAACTTTTAATTGATGCTCACTAGACTGGTTCTGGCAATGCTCTCAGCTTTGTACAAGATGGTAGGACGTATGTCTGATTCCACCCAGATGTCAATATTGATCTGACAACCTATTAAGTAGCCCACATCTGTGTGGCCTTAAATAATAAATCAAAAGCGCAGTAATTATGGTTAAGAATCCTAACAACATGAGCAACTTAGTGGTAATTGTCCACTGAATCGTTAGACGTTTGGGTGAAATTGGACATCGTTCTTCATTTCAGCAATATACAAAATTCCCTGCTAAAATAAGCAATTTTGATGCTTGCCTGGCAATCAAAGAAATAACCTAAATAGCACTGCAGAGTGGGGTAAAAATCTCGAGGGAAGACATGCACATAAGCTGTTCAAGGCTGCAGCATGGATGTCGGATATCTAGGGAATTTAAATTCCCATTAATACTCCGACTTCAAATACTATTATGCCTAGTGGCGTAGGAGATAATGTCTCTCCACTACTTCCTGTCCACAATACAATTTATCAGTTCTGTTTACTTTTGTTCCTTGTCACGATGCCGAACTGCCTAGTATTTGCTCTCTTTGTTGTCCCCTATCTCTTTTTCCTTCAATCTTACCTGTTGTTGTGATATATTCCAGCTTCTCATAACATGCCCAAAAATAGTGGATTGCTTCTTACTTGTGAAATTTGCTCATTGGCCTCTTACAGGACATTACTCTTTTTGGCCGCCCATGGTATTTTTAACATTCTTCTGTCAAACCACATCTCTAGTGCCTTCCCTATTTGTGTACTAATTGTCCAAGATTCACTCCTGTATGTTGGGATTGGTTCTATATAACACTGAGAACTCTTATTTCCAGTGACAAAGAATTGTTGCAAAAAATGCTCTTCCTGTTATAGAATGCTGTTTTTGCCTGAGCTATTCTGCTGTTCACTTCTGAGATGCATCTTCCATCCATTGTTCCCAGGTATTTGAATCTATAGACCTGTTTTAAAACTGTTCCATTTACTTTGATAGTGCATTCTGGGGAGGCCATTTTCTTTGAAATGACCATTACTTGGTCTTTCTGCTATTAAGGATGAGGCCTTTATTTTCACTTTCTGTCACTATTGTATCAACCATTTCCTGCAGCTCCTTTTCACTTTTTGCTATTAAGACCGTATCATCAGCATATCTCAAGTTGTTTATAATACGTCCATCAACGGCAAAATCTTCTCGGACTACAGTTGGGAAAAGGTTATTTCAGAATAGAAGCACATTACTATGCAGAATTTAAAAAATTTTGCAAAATATATTTCCATCTTGGATGTCTTGACTGAGAATCCACTGAACAAACAGCCATAAAAATGAGGCAGTTTTTACTAGGATTATTGGCATGGTAGGGTCAGTGAGCCAGGCACATAATAATAGAACACGACCTCTTAAGAATGCTGGCTCTGATAGTGTCAGAGTGGCTGCTTGGCATTCTCCATCCCCAGTTTGAGGGAAAACAGAGCATGAAGATAGATAGATGATAGTGGGTTATTTGGGAGCCACTATATGACGTCACATTTATAGGCATAATGTCGGGTTGTTATCCAATTAAGAACTGTCATGACAAGTTGTTACTATTAAAATAAGAGTCCCCATTTTGGAGTCATTAATGCAGGAGTCCCATGAGGTTTTATATTACAGAAACCACCGCTTTAATAATGCGTAGGTGCGGCCTTCCTGTGGACCAGCTGCAATGGTGACTCCATGCTCCATATGCAGCGAAAAAGGAAATAATATTGAATCTCTGTACACTGCAATCACTTATGTGAAGCACCGGTAACCTGATACAACTCTAATTTGTGGACAGTGGAAGCTTACTTTTTATTAAACCCACTTTCTGTTTGCATAAAAATTATGGCACTCTAATAACATGCGTCATACAAGCGAGAGATATGAGGTTGTGCATGGTGCTGGCTACATCATTATGCAAAACAAACTTAACAGAAACTACCACTGCAAAAGTATGTGAATGCTTTGTAAGTAATGTAAGGCTTCCTGCAGAGGTGGCTCCATGCTCCATTGGGAACGAAAAGGAAATGCATGCAGTGCGTGCATTATTTTGCACACAAAACGCATCGACTGGGTAACTAACTATGTATATTCACAAATTATTTTTTGATCGGCACAATAACCGTACTTAATTATTTTTTTTGGGGGGGGGGTGGGTGTGTGTGTGTGTGAATGAATTATATTTACTAATTATAGAAAACAATGCAGAGAATTAAAACAGACGGCAATCTGATCAGCAAGAAGAACTCCTACATTTACAGTCGTAACTACTTTAAATACGTCCCTACCGTCAGTGCAATCATTACAATCTGGTGTTGAGGCGGGGATGGCATGCAGAATGAGATGTCTGGGTCGTTTCTGAGAATTTCTTAAGAAATGGTATTAAGTCAGTTTTATCTGGGTCAAGAGTGGCGTTAATTATGTCTTCGTTTGTGTTTTCTCTGGGCTGTGTCATAACAGAGGACTGTCTTCTGTTTTGGATAACTGTGCGATTAATTTTTTTGGCTTTGGTTGACTTGTCTGCACTTGTTTTGTTAGTTTCTACAGGATGGGCTTGCCAGCTCCATGCCTAACCATAATATGCTTGGTAAGTTAACCATGTTACTATTCTGTGTAACACATGGGTCATTTTTCGACGGAGTCATCTGTCAAGTTATTTGCTTATGTTTGTATCATAAGTATAATTGTGTCTTTACCTGCGATGTCAGGTTGATTAGGGGTTGTCTTCCCTTGTTTATTCATTCATTGTGTTTGACCTTTAGGGTCAGAGGTTGACAGTTCGGCGTAGGACTATGGGAAGGTTTTTTAAGCGGGAGTGAGATATACTTCCGGGAAGCCGGGAGGTCCTGTTTTTCTGAAGGGACCAAGAGTCCATTGTTTTTCGGGGAGAATCTTCGAAGTAACTGCTATGGCAGTTTTCCCCAGTGAATCTCTGTGCGTCGGGATGACGACAGAATTCCTTGTGTAGTTCTGAGGATTCATTTACCAGGTAATACCGACCTTTATGCATTATTACGCTTTTCGGTGGCAGAACATGTAAAGGATTACCTAGGGTGAACAGCAGCTCACTGATCCGCCATTTCAGAACTTATATATTTGTGCTCGAGGTAGCCATCCAAGACTGTTAGTCTTATATTGTCCAGAAATCCAGTGACGAAGATATATTGTGGGAGCCGCAGATTGGCGGGACTTCTATCTACAATAAGTATTACTGCAGGGTTGATGATAACCTATTTAACAGAAGTACACGGCCGACGTTAGGACGAGGCCTGTGCTTCCGGCTATTATACTACAGCCTGATATGTGCAATTGGCGGGGAGTGCCAAGTTGCACCTGTGTGTCAAGGTAACTAAGGCATCTGACGCGTTTAGTCAGAGACGCCAAGGGCGACGCTACGAACTGTCATTATTGAAGAACTTTGCTATTGACCATGCACGTCTATTCTGATGTTTACCTTTTTGAATGCCAAATGTATACCTATCGATGTCAGGTCAGCATGACCTTGTTACACTGACTGTTCCTGTTGATATTATGTGTGTTCCCGTCAATAAATGTCTTGAAACATGCCTGCAGTGTCAAAGCATCCTTGATTACTGCATGTGAGAGTATGGGTTGCAGGATCTACATCTATACGAGCCTAAACACATTCGCGTCTTCATTCGCACCCACACTCAATTCATCATACGCTCGCACTACACATCTAACAACATGTATACTGTCTTGGGCCAGTGATCACCTCAACAAGAAAAAAAAGACAGTTACATTTCTGGTGGACCAGTTACGTGGGCTCTTGTGATACATTTCTTGTCGCCAATGTGGCCTAGAAACTTACATTTCTGGTGGACCGGATCTGTGGGTTTAAGGGGAACAGAGCGAGCATTTGACATTATTGTTGACATTTGTGGATCCAGGGATTTGCATTCCTGGTTGGCTGTTGCATGTATGGTGTCTCCAGTTTTGTCGAGAAAGTTACGGGAAGGACGGGTGCACATTGCACTTCTGGTCTGTGGGTCTGGGCTGCACACGGGACGGCCGTGGCACACAGCGCTAGTTCTACACTTGCAAGTTTTGGCTACAACAGGACAGATGTGGGTCATCAACGGTTGACACAAATAAACAGTACGAGCATTTATATTATAATGCTACATAAAGCATAACAAGACAAGTACTGAAGTGAACTACTAGGCATTTGCTACGTGGACCATAACTGCATAGAAGGCGGGTTCCTATTGTAAACAGTACTGCGGGTTGTTACACGTTTCATTCAACAACAGACTTTTCTAGGTCAGAGTATTCAGGCTACATTGTTGGAGGTCAAGTGTCTGTAAACAGTACGTGAAATTGTAAACATTCAATGTGCAAGCCCTAATTTGAGAAGGTCATAGTAACTTTGGTTCGTGAATACCACTTTATGTTACAGTGGATTTGACGTTAACTGCGCGTTTGACAATTCGTTTCTGTGTTCGCAAGGAGCAAGAAATTTATTTTAGTTTCAGCTGTGACTGAACTTGTTCTGCAACACATTGAAATTGATTGCTATATGTTTATGTCACTCTACTGTTTTGTGTATTTTTCTGCGGGTTTTTCGGTTGGTGGGTCTTACGGTAAATATGCCACTTGATCGAGGCTTACTGTAAGCGGTCTGTAGGTGCAATTTTCTTAATTTGGAAATTTGCTAGTGACAATTGGTCGCTATTGATGTTAGCTGTGATGTAATTGTACTTAACGTTGTTTTTGGAATATTTTGTCTGTTTTTCAGTTTTGATTGTCGATTTGTTTTGTTTGTATTCTGTAGGTCTCTCCTTTCTTGTGTATTTCTCTACACATTTTTGGTTAAAACAGTGTTGCCATTTGTATTGTTTTGTATTTTTGTCTTCGTTTTTTTTTTTTGGTTGTACTACATTACTGTCATGCACAGTCTACATACACATACTTGGTCATGTTTTGATATTATTGATAAGGTAGACTCTTCATATAGAGTTTGTTAAATAATATTATATAAGATATTTATACAAGTTCTTTGATAAAAGACTTGTTATCTACAAAGATTGAGACAGTAAAATAAAGTGAAGTGAGTATACAAGTCTAGCATTTCAGACTTGTCTCCCATTGAAGTGGGATAAGGTAATTTATTTAATTTTTTTTCAGGTTTATGATCTCATTAGACAGAATGTCTACATTGGATTTCTTCATCCAGCAAGGGTTGACCCTTGGTAAGTCTGGTAAAGAATTGGAAGAATATTCATCTGCTCAATTCGCCATTGCATTAAAGTCAGAAGAAAAGAAACAAAAAGAGGCAATTAAATTGAAAGCAGAAGCTGAACTAAAGAAGCTAGAAGCTGAGAATAGAAGATTAGAACTTGAAGAAAGAAGGTATCAAAGAGAGGCTGAGGAGAGAAAAGCTCAAGCTGCTGCTGAGGAGAGGAAAGCTCAGCTGCAGCTGATGAAAGAAAATTCCAGATGGAAATGGAAGACAAAAAACTTCAAGCTGCTGCAGAGGGGAAAAAACTTCAAGCTGCTGCAGAGGAAAAAAAACTTCAAGCTGCTGCTGAGGCTGAAATTAGAAAAATGGAACATGAGGAAAGAAAACAGAAGATGGAACTTGATGAAAAACTCGCAATTTTGGAGTTAGAGAAATTGAAATTGGCGAGTACGGGTGCTCAGCAAACAACTTCGAGTACGACAAAGGAGTTTGTTAGTAGGATTAAATTGCCTCATTTCAATCCTTTAAAGGATGACGTAGCAGATTATCTAGATAGATTCCAATTTTTGTGCGATACGCATAACATAAAAAAGGAAAAATATGTTGAACAACTGATGCCAATTTTTACAGGTGACACAGTGACTACTCTTATGACAATAGACGAACATGAGAGGACTAATTATGATGTTGTCAGGGCAGCATTGCTAAAAAAATACCAATTAAAACAAGAAGACTATCGTCTTCGTTTTAGGACAATGTTGCCAGAAAATGGAGTAGATTTCTCTGATTTTGTTACAAAGATACGTCGTACATTTACACGATGGGTTGAGTTGTCTCAGATTGAGAAAACATATGAAGGTCTAATGGACTTATTATTGCGAGATAAGGTTTTGTCATCTGTTAATGATTCTTTTCTTGCATTCCTTCATGAGCGTAAGCCTAAAAATTTAAAAGAAATGGAGGAATACTGTTGTCAGTATGCCACAGCACATCCCCATGCTACAGTTAGCAATTCTAAAGTGAAAGAAGGGTTGCCAGCTGCTTCGGCAACACCATATGGCCCTAATTTCAGAAAAAAAATTTCAGGGTGCTCAACAAAATTGGAATAGGGGAAGTAATCAAAATTACACTCAGAAGCGGAGTAATCCAACACATGATGGTTCTTCGTCTATGCAGTGGAGACAAGATGGTAGTTCTCGTAATTTTAGTGGTAATAATTGAGACACTTTCGTAAAGGCTATCCAAATAATAACTATTCAAATTTTCGAGGTAATCATTCTCGACGTCAAGATTCTGACGATGGTGAATTTAGAAACCGGGATTCAAACCGGAATGATGATTACAATAGGCAATATGATAACAATTACAGGGGAAATGATAGTCGAAATAATTACAGGGGAAATGATAATCGAGGTAGACCTAGGTTTAACAAAAAAAGACCTTACCAACAGGCAAACTCTGCGCAACAAGAGTTTGATGGAGCCTGTAATACAGTAAATGATAGTGGTAACTCTAGGGCTATCACTGGTTGTGCTTTCGATTTTGGGAGAGCAACTGAATGCCCCCAATGCTTAACATTGTTTGACTCATCAACTGTATCTACGCTAAGTTGTGGTCACCCTCTTCCTGCTCTACCTGCTACAGTTGCGCATGATGGGAGAGGATCTCTCATCTTACATAAAGGTCTAATAAATGATAGGCTAGTCTCAGTACTTTTCGATTCGGGATGTACTACCGTCGGGGTTAAGGAGTCTCTGATAGATCCTTGCTGTGCCACGGGAAAAACAATCAAATGTGTTACATTTGGTGGTACTATGGAAAGCTATCCTACTGCTATTATTAGGATTGACACTCCTTTCTTCACAGGAGATGTCCATGCATGTCTTCTTCCTAATCCTATTGCGGATCTTATAATCGGTCGTATTCATGGGGTTAAGGAATGCACCCCGCAACAAATTTCTAGTTGGGAAGAAAAAAACATTCAAACGGTCAATGCAGTGGTGACAAGAGCTCAAGCTCTTAATCCCCCAACTTCATCTGATAATAGTAATGAAGTTGATAGCCAAGACGAGCACTTGGTGATTTCCCATGACTCGTTTGTTAAACGTCAAGAAGAGGATCCTTCTTTGAAGAAATACTTCCTTCTTGCAAAGAAAGGGGATCCCAATCAAAATACGAATCACAAATCGTATATCACTATGAAGAATGGTATATTGGTACGAATGGTACAACACTCGGACAAGTCTATGCACTCGCAAATTCTTGTGCCTAAGTGTATGAGAGCCTTAATTCTTCGGCATGCACACGATTCTCAGTGTGCGGGACACATGGGTTTTTCCAGAACTAAAACTAGAGTCCTTGCATCATTCTCTTGGCCATTCGTGAATAAAGACATCCGAATTTATTGCCGATCTTGCAAAATTTGTCAAGAGGTCAAGTCTAGGGGTCCGAGACATGCTGCTCCTATTCAGGCTGCAGATATTCCGATTCGGCCGTTTCAGAAAATGGCTATAGACATCATTGGTCCGTTCAAAATTAAGTCAGCCAGAGGACACCAATTTATCCTCACTTGCGTGGACATGTGCACGCGTTGGCCAGAGGCTATTCCTCTGAAGAGCATATCAACTGTCGATATCGCTGATGCTCTTTGGCTCGTATTTTCTCGTCTGGGATTCCCCGGAGAAATACTGTCGGATCACGGCACTCAGTTAATTTCGGACGTTATGTCTCAGGTAATGGCTACGCTAGACATTAAAAGGTCTCTCAGTAGTATTTATCATCCAATGTCCAATGGATTGGTAGAAACGTCTTAACAGGACACTAAAGAACTTACTTGGCAAGATAACGGAGGATCATCCTGAAGATTGGGACAGGGTTTTACCTGCAGTCCTCTTTGCCTATAGAGAGGTTCCCAACGAGCATACAGGGTTTTCTCCTTTCGAACTTGTCTTTGGCGCGCAACCGCGCGGGCCAATGTCCTTGTTACACGATTTGATAACTTCCGATAATATTGACGATGATACACAATCGTCATATGAATATGTTATAGCTCTTAGAGAAAAGATTATCGAATCGTGCAGGTTAGCAACTTCATCTTCCGAATTTGCGAAAGAAAAAGCTAGGCGATTTGCTAATAAGAAAAGACGCCTACGTCAACTTTGTCCTGGAGACAAAGCATATGTCTTACTGCCCTCAAGAGAGAATAGACTTCTCATTTCTTGGAAGGGTCCATACACTATAGTCTCGAAAATTTCTGATGTCGACTATATATTGTCGATGTGGATGGAAGGCATAAAACCTTCCATATAAATATGTTAACAGAGTTTATTGAACGTCCAGACTATTTACAGCCTATTTTCCAGGCGACGGACGACTCTCCAGTTCAACATGGTCACATCTCATCCCTGTCCGTTATACAGGATGAGGAAACTATTTTTTCTGACGTGAACTTACCTCTTCCTACGATTCCACTTATTTCAACGGAATCGTGGAGAGACGTTACAGTCTCTTCTAACTTGTCTTTTGAGGAACAACGTCAAGTATCCTCTACGTTACAATCATATCAGGATGTCCTTACCGACATTCCTGGACACACAGATGTCATAGAACATGACATCATACTTACTGATCGTAATCCGATCAGAGTAAGACCATACCCAATACCTATTCATTTTCAAGCACAAGTCGAGAAAGAATTGGATGAAATGATTCAACTACAAATAATTGAACCATCCACTTCAGCTTATTCTTCGTCGATAGTTATTGTTCGAAAGAAAGACAATAACATACGTCTTTGCGTTGATTATCGCAAATTAAATCAAGTTACGAAGTTCGATGCTGAACCTATGCCGTTATTAGATGATCTACTTATTAGACTTTCTAAAGCTAAATTCTTTACTAAACTAGACTTGTCGAAAGGTTATTGGCAAGTCCCATTGACGGAACACGCCAAACCTCTCACTGCTTTTTCGACACCTAGGGGTCTGTTTCAATGGAATTTTATGCCTTTCGGGCTTATGAACGCCCCAGCGACTTTCGTGCGCATGATGCGACGAATTCTATCAGATCGTGCAGATGTCATTGCATATTTAGACGACATCTGTCTTTTCAGCGATACTTGGGAAGAACACTATGTGGGTCTGAAGGAATTGCTATCTACTCTACGTGAGCATAGTTTGACTGCTAAACCCTCTAAAGCTTTTGTTGGGTTTAGTGAAATTTCCTTCCTAGGTCATCGAGTTGGTCATGGTCTGTTGAAGACAGAGGACCAAAACATTTCAAAGATATTAAATATCTCGGTTCCGAAGACAAAAAAGCAAGTGCGTAGTCTCTTGGGATTGATACAATTCTATGGAAGATTCATTGAGAATCTGTCCTCCATTATGGCACCACTTTCAACGTTATTGAAAAAAGGTTCTCCTAATATGGTGCGTTGGTCCCAAGAATGCCAATCTTCATTGGATCAGGTTAAGAATTTGTTCTCATCTCATCCTATCTTAAGACTACCGACGATTGATAAGACTTTTGTCCTTCGTAGTGATGCCTCTTCCACTGGGATTGGAGCGGCACTAATGCAGGAATATTCAGGAACTCTGCATCCTGTAATGTATATTTCTAGGAAGCTGAATGCGGCAGAAAGGAATTACTCGGTTTTGGACCGTGAATTGTTGGCTATGGTTTGGTCCATTCTTAAGCTACAAAGGTTCCTTCTGGGCGCGCATTTCTTTATGGAAACCGACCAAAAAGCTCTTACGGCTATGCAAAGTAAGGATTTGAAGAGCTCGAGATCTACTCGTTATGCTATTGCTCTTCAGCCTTTCCATTTCACGGTGCGAGCTATCCGTGGTTCGGATAATGTGATGGCGGACATATTGTCTAGATGCCCACATGATTCCAGTTAAATCTTGTGTCCTAGTTTTTTCCTGATATATTTTCAGACTTAGGTCTGTCCTTAATATCATAATATGTTGTAATACAAATGTATTTGGATGATGTTTAGATAATTTAACAAATTTCATTTTGTCCATCCATCAGTGATATGTTGCTAAAATAGCATTGACATTTGTATATTGCTATGATTATATTATTTAGTAATGTTTGATATATGATTGGTATTGCCAGCAACTTAGGTTTCTTGAATGGTATCCCTTAGTTTGTTTGGCTTAAAGGAAATATTTTCTCCTATGTTGGGAGATGATTTGTACCCTCTTCTATTGTACCTGATATTAGGTTCATTGTTTGCATGAGCACAGAAGTGATACTGGTGCTATCTTGCTCATGAACATATTTAAAAAAAAAAAAAAATTGCATTTTTTTTTTTTTTACAGGGGGGTGGTAGTAATGTTGCTGTCATTTTCGACGGAGTCATCTGTCAAGTTATTTGCTTATGTTTGTATCATAAGTATAATTGTGTCTTTACCTGCGATGTCAGGTTGATTAGGGGTTGTCTTCCCTTGTTTATTCATTCATTGTGTTTGACCTTTAGGGTCAGAGGTTGACAGTTCGGCGTGGGCCTATGGGAAGGTTTTTTTAAGCGGGAGTGAGATATACTTCCGGGAAGCCGGGAGGTCCTGTTTTTCTGAAGGGACCAAGAGTCCATTGTTTTTCGGGGAGAATCTTCGAAGTAACTGCTATGGCAGTTTTTCCCCAGTGAATCTCTGTGCGTCGGGATGACGACAGAATTCCTTGTGTAGTTCTGAGGATTCATTTACCAGGTAATACCGACCTTTATGCATTATTACGCTTTTCGGTGGCAGAACATGTAAAGGATTACCTAGGGTGAACAGCAGTTCACGGATCCGCCATTTCAGAACTTATATATTTGTGCTCGAGGTAGCCATCCAAGACTGTTAGTCTTATATTGTCCAGAAATCCAGTGACGAGGATATATTGTGGGAGCCGCAGATTGGCGGAACTTCTATCTACAATAAGTATTACTGCAGGGTTGGTGATAACCTATTTAACAGAAGTACACGGCCGACGTTAGGACGAGGCCTGTGCTTCCGGCTATTATACTACAGCCTGATATGTGCAATTGGCGGGGAGTGCCAAGTTGCACCTGTGTGTCAAGGTAACTAAGGCATCTGACGCGTTTAGTCAGAGACGCCAAGGGCGACGCTACGAACTGTCATTATTGAAGAACTTTGCTATTGACCATGCACGTCTATTCTGATGTTTACCTTTTTGAATGCCAAATGTATACCTATCGATGTCAGGTCAGCATGACCTTGTTACACTGACTGTTCCTGTTGATATTATGTGTGTTCCCGTCAATAAATGTCTTGAAACATGCCTGCAGTGTCAAAGCATCCTTGATTACTGCATGTGAGAGTATGGGTTGCAGGATCTACATCTATACGAGCCTAAACACATTCGCGTCTTCATTCGCACCCACACTCAACTCATCATACGCTCGCACTACACATCTAACAACATGTAAACTGTCTTGGGCCAGTGATCACCTCAACAAGAAAAAAAAGACAGTTACACTAGCCTTCACGGATAAGGGTGAAAAAATGGGAGGTCCCATTGCACGTTAAAAATCTCACAGCAGTTTGAAATCTTAAAGAGTAGGCCTATCTGGAAGGCTGCTCCCTTGGCAAAATTAGAAACCTGCCCACCACAAAAATATTTATAGAATGTATGATCATTATTATTATATACACACACTGGGATTCTCGTCGGTGCTATGGAGTTCGTGCACTGTGCTGAGATCTTCCTTGTATTGTCTAAGGGAGGAGATCGGAGCACTGATGGAGTTGTCCGTGTGCAAAGATAGTCCTTAAAACCAAACCAATCAGATCACATGGTTAATTTTTAACAGATGCATCATTTTCATCACATGGATGCACAACTGTATCTCTGAATGATGCTGTACAAATGAACGGTATGTCCTCAAGATGTTACAGGAAACAAATCTGAATGGCAGAACTCTTACACATCAGTTTCGCATACACTAAAAATAAAAAGTTGGACATATGACAGAAGAAATATTAAGTTAGTTCCTCATAGTTTTACTATTCATTTGAAACATTGGTACAGTAAGGATAATATCTCATCTATATACGGAACAAGAAACATTAAACATCATAACGATGAGAAAGGAAATGAAAAGAAAGAAAACAGAAGCGAAGTCCCCCAGGTTAAAGCAACTATATATATAGTGAACAGGACGGTCAGCTGCACAAGGAAGTTAAACGCCAAACCCGAGCCAACAAAAGGAATTTCCTAGACGATCTTGCAAGACAGGCAGAAGAGGCAGCAATGAGAAATGAACAAAGCACTATACAAAATAACTAAAATCATCAGTGGAAAACGAGGTGCAAACAATATTACATTATTAAGACTTTCTCATGAACTCCGCCTAGGCCAGTCCCAAGCCCGGCTGAAAAAGGAGGAAGGCAGCCTGCATGGAAGCCGTAAGGAGGCAGCCCCTCCACCATGCAAAGGCACAACAGGCCAATCACCTGTTTGCTTTAAACTTTTGATTATGAGAACTACAAGAGAGAAAACCGGACTGATTCTAAGGGCGACAAACTGGAACGGACTGCGACTTATGGAACTTGGAGTACGGTAGGTATAGATGGGACGGAAGAGGAGCTGGTGGAAGAGGTGAGGAAAGCAAAACTAGAAATCCTGGCTATAACGGAAACAAAAAAGGACAAGGAGTCACGAATCTCAATGGCAACACGCTGCTCTACAGTGGTGTCCCTACATCTGAAAGAGCTAAAGGGGGCGTGGGTTGCATTGTGGCCAAAAACCAAAAAGATGGTATCAAGGGATGGAACTTGTCTCGGAGCACATTATGGTTGTAAAACTAAAAGAAGGAGAAACCATGGTCAACCTGGTCATGGTGTGTGGGCCAAATGAGGATGAGAGAGCAGAGGTCAAGGAGGAATTCTTCGAGCTGCTTCAAAGGACAGTGGATGACTGCCTGGATGAACTTATCATGCTCAGAGATTTCAATGCCAGAGTTGGAAATGACCATGCTAGATGGGGTGGAGTTGTCGGAAGATATGGAGAGGATGCTCTCAATGACAATGGAAAGCAACTCCTTAGATTCTGCAGTGAGCAGAGTCTGATCATTACAAACACAGGGTTCCTCCATAAGCGCATACATGCATACACTACAAAGAATGAGAAGTCTGATCAACTATGCCATTGTTAGGAGGAGCTCATTCAAATATACCCGGTGCTAGAGTCTGGAGGGGGCCAGAGATTGGAAGTGATCATTACCTGCTTACAATCAAAAGAACAACTGAAAGAGTTGCTCAGCCTAGGAACTGCCCAACATCACGCAAGAAACTAAGTAAATGAACGGAAGAAATGAGCATTAAGACCTACAAGCTGAGAGAGCCAGAAATTAAGACCAGATATCAGGGGCTTATTGCTGCAGCGGTGAGCAACATAGAAGAACAACCTGATGACTTAAATTCAAGGACATAAAGACAGCTGCTGCAGAAGCATGCGGTGAAGTCCGACTTGGGAACAAGAGAAAGAGGACACCTTGGTGGACAGAGGAAGTCAAAGAGAAAATAAGAGAGAATAAAATGGCATGGAAACAATACTTAGGAGCTAAAAACACAACAGGACAAACGGAGAAATATAGAGAATATTTGACACTCAGAACAGAAGCAAAGAAAAAGGTGCTAGCAGCAAAACAGAAGTCCTGGGAAGAATTTGGAGAAAAGCTAGAAAAAGATGCGCAAGAAAACCATAAATTGTTCTATAAGACACTAAAGAACGAGGAAGGAAAAATAATGCTCTCTCAAATTTATAAAGGACAAGCAAGGCAAATTGCTTACTGCCCTGAAGGAAGTAATGGAATGATGGAAAGAATATTTCTCAGAACTCTTGGATGGTGAAGCATCAGAAATGATAACCACTAGCACAGAAGAGAAAACCAATGATGGTGAAGATGACATAGAGATGGAAGAACTGAAGGTAACACTGGAGAAAACAAGATGGGCAAAGCAGCGGGGCATGATGGTATAACACCAGAAATGGTTGAGTGAATGGGAGCATCAGGCGACCTGTTACTCTTGAGGGTCCTACGGGCAGCGTGGTGCAACAGGGCCATACCAGGGGATTGGGAGATTGCCATCGTAACATCAATTTTCAAAAATGGTGACGGTCGACGGTGTGGAAACCATAGAGGCATATCCCTTCTCAGTGTCCCTGGTAAAATCTGGTCTAGAATCCTAGAGCAGAGACTCAGATGCCTAGCTGAGCCACAATTGGATGAGGTCCAGTGCGGATTCCGAGCAAACCGAAGTACTCAAGACCTAATCTTCACACTCGGACAGCTGAGTGAAAAGGCCCTTGAGTTTAAGAGTGAGATCCTTCTTTGTTCCATAGATCTGGAAAAGGCGTTTGACAGGGTCCCCTGGAGCAAACTTTGGGACTGTTTGGCAAGGAAGAACATTCCAGCACCTCTGATTCATGCTATACAGAGCTTCAAGTTTTGCAAAAATTATGTGAGGACAGCAAACCATAAGTCAGGAGTTCAGGACCACCACTGGTGTGGGATAGGGTCATGTCTTGTCACCTTGTCTTTTCATGCTCATCATGGACGAGGTCATCAGGGCATGTAAGGAGAGAATGGGAAGGTATTCAGTGGGGTACCGGAAGATGAGACAGGTCTGTATTTCAGAGCTGGCATTTGCTGATGATGTTGCCCTGATTGCTAAATCAGAGGCACATCTCCAATCCAACCTGCAAGTCTGGAAGGAAGAGCTGGAGAAGAGAGGGATGGTCATAAGCAGCTCTTAAACAAAATCCATGGTGATATCACGAGAAGAAAGAAGACATCAGATTGGGCTGGGAGGGCAGGTCGACCACTTTAGATGCCTTGGAGCTATTATAGACCGAAAGGGAGGCATCAAAGAAGAGTTGGCCACTCGAGGGGCAGCGGCTGGGATACTTTTTCGGGCCATGGGTCGAGGATTCCTCGGGGGGAGAGAGGTTGGTGGGAAGGCGAGGATGGCTGTGTGCTGCTCCACCTGTGTCCCAGTCTTGACGTGTGGATGCGAGTCGTGGGCAGGGACTGCGGCCCTCAGGGGCCAGGTCCGGGCCTCAGAGCTGAGGGGGGTGGCAGGAGGAGACGTGGTCCACGGACAGACGATGCGTCAGGGTGGAGCTGTCCCGATAGTTTGGCCATGTCTGCGGAGTGGGAGGGGAGCGGCTACCACGACAAGCATGGGAAACAAAGAGCCAGGGATCCAGACCCCCAGGATGACCTGGAGTCCGCTGGGAGGACAACATTAGACAATCTTTGAAGGACCGAGGACTAGAATGGAACCAGGCCAGGAGGAAGACAGGCGATAGGATAGTCTGGCGCTCTCTCTCCCAAACCTCTACACCTCACGGTAGAAGGGGAACGACTAAGTAAGTAAGTAAGAGATAAGCAAGGAAATCTCATCACGACAGCAGAGGGACAGGAAAATTGATGGGCAGAGCATTTCAGAGAAACTCTGAACAAGGAACCACCAGAGACACAATTGAATGTTCCTGAGGCTGAAAATGATCTAGATGTTAATACAGACATTCCACGAAAAGAAGAAATCATCACAGCAATCAAAGAATGGAAAAGCTCCTGGCCATGATAACTTAAATATAGAGATATTTAAGACAGACCCTGAGCTAGCAGCAGAACTATTAGAACCACTATTTGCACAAGTCTGGAAAACATGGACAACACCAACGGAGTGGAACAAAGGAATAATTGTCAAATTGCCCAAGAAGGGAGATCTTGCAGTCTGCAATAATTGAAGAGGAATCACTCTTCTCTCAGTTCCCAGCAAAATACTAGGCAGGATAATTATACAGAGAATTTCAAAAGCAGAAGACCACAAACTGAGGAAAGAACAAGCAGGATTTAGAAAGAACAGATGTGTAGATCATATATTTACCCTCAGGAACATTATAGAGCAGTGCTCAGAATGGCAAAGACGGCTGTACATTAATTTCGTTGATTTTGAAAAGGCTTTTGACAGTATACATAGGGACAGTTTATGGAAAATACTGAGGGCTTATGGAATTCCAAGCTGCATAGTGTCAACCATAAAAAGCCTCTATGCCAACTTTACGTGTAGCGTTGGGCAGAGCAACCTAACCTTTGAGGTGAAGACAGGAGTATGACAGGGATGCCCCTTATCAACCACTCTACTTTTAACAGTCATAGACTGGGTGATGCGCCAGACAACAGAGGGCAGTCCAAGAGGAATAAGATGGACTACATTTTCTACATTGGAAGATCTAGAATAATATGCATATGACATAGCACTACTAGCACATTCACATCAACACATCCAGGAAAAAATGGATAGACTTAATAAGTATAGCCAGCAGGTGGGCTTGAACATCAATCTAAAGAAGACAGGTCATGACGCTCAATGTGAGCAACCCTGAGCCCATATCAGTAAGGAATCAGCAACTGGAACAGACAGACACCTTCATATACCTAGGATGCATAGTAACACCAGACGGCGGAGCAAGCAAAGACATAAACAAGAGAATGAACAAAGCAAGAACAGCCTTTTTTAGTCTAAACAACATCTGGAAGTCCCCTCAGTACAGCACAAGCACAAAATTAAGATTATATCAGAGCTGTGTGCTTCTTTGTGGTGTGGATTGCTGGAGAGTTACAGAGAAGGAAATGTCAAAATTGTCCTCTTTTCACACAACATGCCTAAGAAAAATTATCCGAATCTCTTGGCCGAATACCATCACCAACCAAGATCTGCTTACTCGGAGCAAGCAAGAGGACATATACACCATCATAGCTGGCTGAAGCTGGGTTGGCCATGTCCTCAGAATAGACCCTGATGCCATCACAAGAACGGCTATGCTATGGACCCCTGAAGGAAAACGAAAGAAAGGCCGACCAAAAACAACTTGGCGGAGGACTGTGGAGGCAGAGATGCAAAGAATGAACTAGAGTTGGGGCACTGTACGAAGAGTAAACACCGACCGAGCAAAGTGGAATCAATTTGTTGTTGCCCTACAAGACGCCACCAGGCGTGATGGCCATTGACTGCTTTGACGGTCGGTGGCTAAGGATCGAAGAAGATATAAGGAACAGACACACCCTTGCACAAACATTTTGCAGTAAGCTTAAGTGCATATTTATTATATTTTCATTATTACAACACAAAAAGCACATCTACCTTGTATAAGTAATAGTATCAAAAGAGTTTACAATGTAAACTTCTTATTTATGGTACTGAAATCTTTAATTTCTTGATGATTTCCAGGGAATGTAGAACAAATATAAAGCACACAAAAAAATTGGCTAAGATTAATGTGGTGCACAGTAAAAGTTTGTAAGATTTGATATAAAATATACTAATACTAGAATTGTGAATGTTTATTTTTCTTCATTATATACTTGTCTCGCAGTAAGCTCAATATAATCTGTAAGTGATATATGACAAATGTTAGCAGTAAACTATTAACGTCTGCATTAAACTTTTGTATGGTAAATGAAATATTGTACATAAATAGAGGTAATTATTTTCAAGTGAAAGATGCAGAAAACATAAAGTATAAAAGTAGATTGTTTGCAGGTACACATAGAAAATAGCAGACCGACATACAAAATGACAGATATAGTATTAAAGAAGCTATTAAGCGACGCATTAA